>JALIHJ010000089.1:0-38728 GCA_022984795.1 Fabrea salina | reverse complement strand
TCCCACACCCTAACACCCACCCTAACACCCTAACACCCTAACACCCTAACACCCTAACACCCTAACACCCTAACACCCTAACACCCTAACACCCTAACACCCTAACACCCTAACACCCCAACACCTAACACCCTAACACCCTAACACCCTAACACCCTTCTAACACCCTAATACCTCTAACACCCTAACACCCTAACAACAAACTGACTCCAAAAGCATTTTGGAGATTGAATTGGAGTAACTTTTATGTGCTTGTTAACTCTTTACAGAGTCAAAGCCAACTAAGCAGCTACTGGAACTTGCTGTTGGTAAAGGTGTTTTTAGAGTCTGAGTTTAAACTTGAAGTTTACTCCAACACTACTTTGATAACCTCAGAGAGTTTAGAAGTAACTGGTTTCGCGGACACAAAGCCACTACTTAACTCTAGGAGCTAAGCACTCCTTGGCAAACTTCTTTAAAGGCTTCATATGGGAAGTTAGGGCTTACAACTCAGCAATTCACACAAATACTTTGCTAGGGATTCTTGTGGGGACTGTGGTTCTGTCCTGTTTATCATGAGTGCTTGCCTTTGTGCCTGATTAATGAGTTTTGGAACGGAGAATACTGTGAGCAGTGCAAGTCTGACTGCTACTTTGGCTGCTTAAACAACTCTACTTGCAGTTTATGCAACAACGACCTGTGCACTAACTGCAACTTTGAGCAGTGCACTAGCTGTGTAGAAAGTGCAAAGTTAAACTCCCAAAGAACTTGTGAGTGCTTACAGGGCTATTCCAGTAAGTACGGGTTCTGTGAAAGGCAGCTATTCAGCGCGCAACTCAAAAACAAAGACAATCAACTGATTTTAGAGTTCTCCGAAAGTTTAGAGTCTGAACTGAACAAACAAGACTTTAAAATAACTCTGCAAAATGAAAACATCAAGTTCAGGTATGAGATGGAAATGACTAGTGATAGGGAGTATAACATCACCATGGACTTTCAAGATTATGTTTCTAAGGGAGAAATAGCTCTGCTTGAGTTTAAAGGGACATCACTAGTCAAAGCAACTACTTACTAGCAAACAAAACTTTGAAAGTAGAACTAGAAGAGTATGATCCCTCTATTTCAGTAACTGAGGAATCCAAAACCAGAACTCAACAAGCAGTATTAGTAGCAACAACAACAAGCAGTGTCTCACTATTCATTTCTAACCCCTCTGATTTCTGGAGAGTCATGAACACTCTAGAGATACTTTCCTACATTCCTTCAACTAACAACCAACTCACACCTACTCTACTAGGGTTCTTTGAAGGACTGAACATGCTGGACTCCATTCCAGTTGAGTTGACTACTTGATTCAGCTTGTAACTGGAGAGGAGTCTAGCTACTTCACTAAGTACCTAGCAAGTGACTCGAAACTGTTTCTTCTGAACGCTGGAGTCAGCATACTCATCATAGGCATTCTGCTACTGCTCTGGCCTTTAGTGTGGGTGCTTTCAAAGGCCCCTTACTGCAAAGCACCATTTAGCAAACTACTAGCAGAGTACAGGTTCAATGTGTTCACTAGGTACTGGATGCAGTGCTACCTGGACTTGTCTATTGCAGGGTTTGTTCAGTTAGTTTCAGTGCCCAATGTAGAGGTAGTAGGAGTCTTTAACTATGCCTCTGCGTGCTTTGTAGTGGTTCTTCTTGGAGTAATAACTCCAGGTGCCTTGTTTCTGTTTGTGAAAAGAAACAGAGAAAACATAGTTAATGAAGACCCAGAGTTCTACCAGAAGTGGAGAGCACTGCTTACGAGTTCGATTGCACTGATAATCCAGAATTTTCCTTCTTCTACTTTGTGTTTACCTTAAAAGAGTAGTTTTTGCAGTCAGTAAGAACCTTAGGAGCCTACCCCTATTTCCAAGCATCTCTGAACTTAGTTTGCATGCTGGGTTCTTTGGTTTCATACTGGCAGTTAGACCTTACCCCAAGAACTCAGTTCTAGCTTTTTCAATCCTAGCAGAACTAGTTACCAGTTTAGTGTTTACCCTAGTAGTTTACTTTCTGCAAAACAACTGGCGATTAATAGACACTCTAGTAGAGCAGTTAATCATTTGGCTAGTTGCTGGAATAACTGCAGTTCAATCCTTGGCACCTTTGTTCAGTCTGCTTGCTAGGTGTTGTTCTAAGAAAACCAACTCAGTAACTAAAGTAGTAGTTTTGGATGGAAATAGTCAAGGCCAAGTCAACGAAACAAGAGGACAAGTAGCTACTACTATGTTTAGTCCTGGAGACCCACCAGGAAAGAATAGCTTAAGTAATTAATCATTACTCAATATCTCTGATGCAGGAGCTTACTAGATTCACAGTCATGGTTAATTTCTTCCAGTTTACATTGACTAGAATTTGAAGAAATTCCAAAATAGGTCTTTATCAAAACTCAATAGAAATGAATTAAAGTAATTATTGATTGGGTTACTAAAGCTTCAGACCGCTTCTAGAGTCTGGACAGAAGACTTATTCGGTAAAATTAGGACTAAGAACCGTTAATGCTATATAACTTCTCTCACATATAATGAGTCTAAGTTTAAGCTTTAAATTCCTGAAGAAATCATAGATATGAAAGGGGTTTGTACTATTTTTAGTTTTTGTGGAAGTGGCCTCCGGGGTCCCTAATTACAATACTATTGCCATGACTGTCATTCAGCCTACTAAAAACTATAGAAATATTGTTATTAATGTGGCTAGTCCTAGAAGTTAATATTACATTCAAAGACAAGCTTCTGAAGTTGAGTAAGATGATTCTTCAGAAAAGAATAACAAATTTAACTCTAATTATAACTTTCATATTCAGTAACTATATTCATCGTGACATAATTTCATAAAAATGATTGGCTATTTTTGCTTGGTTTTACTTGTAGTTTCTGAAGCTTTAAGCTGTACGTTTGAAAAGGGCAGCATAGGAGCAAGCTGCAGCCTGGAGTCAGTCAGTGTAAGTCAAGGCGAAAACTTAAGAGACTTACTGTGCAATCACCCCAACAAAGACCAAACATTAAATCTTGCATCTGGGGATTACCCTTGAATCTGACTGCTCCTTAGACTCAGTTGTGCAGCTCAAAGGTTCCTCCAAAGAAGACACTACAATCACTTTCACCAATAACCACATGGTGCTTGAGACTGCCAAATTGCTTAGCTTTGAAAACCTCACTCTGAAAGGCAGCAACACCTACTCAGCCCAAACCAACCCTACAGCTAACTTGTGGCTGATCAACGTAGACGTGGAGAGCTTCCAAGACTGCCAACAAAGTATAGTAATGACCTCAGAGGAGCTCTACTTGAAAGATGTGGCCTTTAAAAACATTGAAGTAAAGGCCACCTACGCAGTGTCTGCACAGAACGGAATCCACTATGAAGGTGGTTCTGTTCAGAATGTTGATTTGGAAGGAGGGTTGATAGAAGCAAAGAAATATCTCCAAATAAAAAAGGTGGGATTCTCTGGCATTTCAACTCAGCTAAGAGTGGTCCATGCCGACAGCACTGTTTCCGATTGCTCAATGGAAGACTTAACCTTTACAAACATCCAAGGAAACTCCACCATGGGAGAAGCAATTACTGTGATGAACTCCCAAGTTCCAGTAGTCATCAAGAACACCCTTTTCCAAAACTGCTCCAACGAAAAGGACTCTCTGGTCAAAGTAATGGATCTTATGAGTTAACCCTAGAAACAACCAAGTGAATGGCTTCACAGGTAGTTTGGCAGGGGCATTTGAAGTATACAAGGTAGAGTCAGTCACAATCGACAACTTCAGCTGCAAAGACTGCAAAAGCACTAAAGGCAACGGAGGAGCTATTTACTACTCGCTTTCAGAAGGCTCTCCAAAGCTAGAACTCAAGAACTCCAACTTCGTAAATTGTGAAACTCAAAACGGAACTGGAGGAGCCATAAATATATATTCACATGCATTCTCACTAACCCTAGAGATGAACCTGTTGAACCTTACATTTTCAAATCCCAGAGCCGCTACGGGGGCTGCTATTCACATCACCGACTTAGTGAATTTTGACAAGAAAACTGCGAAACTTGACACTATCACTATAACAGGAGCATATTCTAAAGTAGGAGGAGTGATCCAAGACTTGCATGCCATAGGCACACTTCAAGTGGACAACTTGAATGCTCAAGACTCTAAAGGCTACAGCTGTGGAATATATGCAAGGTATGTTGGTTCCCGCGAGCCTATTTACCACTTAAGAGTGACCAACTCCTACTTTCAAAACTGTGAGTCTGATTTTGGGGGGTTATTCATAGACTCTTTAAGCAGCAGAATTCAAGTTTACTTTGAAGGCCTTAGGTTTTCAAATGCTACAAAAGGAGCTCTTTTCAAGAAGCTTAACGTCACAGTCAAGAACACAGAGTTCACTGGCGGCTCTGGTGTCCAAGTTAAGTTATCTAACGAAGCCAAAGCTAGTCTGGAAGGCATAACTTTTAAAAGAACTAAGTCAGTGTGCATCCAAGCTATTGACTCTAGTTACTTAGAATGCACAGACTGCTTGTTCCAAAACAACTCAGACTTTGCCATCAAAACTGAAGCAAATTCAAGCTTCTCTTTGGACTCAAACAGGTTCATTAACAACTCAGCCAAAAAACAGTCAGGTGTGATACTGTCTAACTTAGGAAGCGGAGTTAGTACTGTCAAGAACTCAGTCTTTTCCAGCAACCATGCAGTTTACTACAGTTGCATAAACATTATAGGTTCGGCTGTTAGGTTTGAAAACATTACACTGGAAAAGAATTCGGGTGAGTATCCCAATATCTACGCTACTTTGTCCCAGGTTCATATCTCTGACTCTACTTTTAGGGACCAAGAAAGTCTAGCTGGAGCCTTTTTGTACTCTACCCAAAGCAACATCACCATTCAGGGAAGTTCTTTCACCAACGGAACTTCTAGAACTGAATCAGGAGCTATCTGGGTGTCGCGTAGTACCATCTCGGTCAGCAATAGCAAGTTCGTTGACACCAAAGCTAAGGAAAGGGGAGGGGCCATTCATGCTATGCTCAACTCAACTTTGACTATAAGCAACTCAGTGTTTAGTAACACTAGGGCAGAACTGCAAGGAGGCACTATAAGTTACGAAGGAAGCTACTTGAACCTTGTGAACTGTAGCATTTACAACTCATCAAATAGTCCTATCGGTGGGCGATACGCAAAGGACACCCTAATCACTGACTCAGTACTTGAAGACTGTCCAAGTTCATTTGGTGCTGTAGTTTTTATATATGAAGCTGGACTTACAAAGATCAAAGGGTCCACTTTTAAGAACTGCGTGAATGATTTTCAGTTTGGAATTATCTTTTTGGGTTACGACTACCTCTATGATAACAACCCAGACGAGAACGAGATTTCAAACTGCCAGTTTATCAACAACACTTCTACTGGAGGAGGAGGTGGTGTTTATGCTCGAAATTTGAAACTCAAAATAGAGAACTGCACTTTCTCATCCAACAGTGCTATACAAGGAGGAGCAGTATACTTAGAGTCACCTGATAACAAAAATGCTACCTTCAAGATCTACAACTCCTTCTTCGACTCAAACAAGGCTTCACTGCAAGGAGGAGCTATTAAGTGGGACCACTACAGACCTCAACTTAAGAGCGTGACCTTCAGCAACAACTCCGCAGTCTATGGAAACGACTTGGCTTCTTACCCTGTGTCTATGGTAGCTGTAATCAGAACGGAACTCCAACCAGGAACCCTCCAAGGAACTGAGTACCCTTGATTGGCCAGTCTACTTCTGCTCCTGGCCAACTGATGCAAGAACCCATTCGAGTGGCCTTGGTGGACCAGTACGGCAGTATAGTTTCTGTGGACAACTCAAGTGAAGCCTACGTTGGAACCCAGAACCCAAGTTTGATTGTTTCTGGAAACGACACAAGTAGCTTCCAAGCATCTTCACCTTCGACTCAGTTGAGGTCTACGGAAAACCTTCCTCAGAAGTCCAACTCGAAATCACTACTTCTTCAATTGACCAAACCAAAAAGCTGAGTGTCAACGACACTGCAGAGTACAACCCCAAAGTTCTGTTTGCGCTGAAACTGAGGGACTGCCAAAAGGGCGAAGCTAGGCTAGTTGACAGGTGCTCTTTGTGCGAAGAGGACACTTACAGTTTGTCTCCAGAACAAACCTGCATCAACTGTCCAGAGGCAGCAGAGTGTTTAGGAAACTGGACCATGTTTCCCAAACCAGGCTACTGGAGACCTTCGAAAGAAACTGACAAGTTCTACAACTGCCCCAACCCAAAAGCCTGCAAAGGGTCTTCCAACTACACCAATTACTTGGGAGCCTGTTCAAAGGGTTACGAAGGCTACATGTGTCAGGTCTGTGCAAAGGGCTACACCAAGTTGTTTGAAGACTCCTGTTCTGAGTGTCCTAGTCCTTTGCTGAACACTCTGAGACTAGTAGGCATGTTTGTGTTTATGGTGGTCTACAACGCGTTCCAAGTGCTAGCAACAGTCAAGTCAGCTTACGAACCAGAGTCGCTGTCTTCAGTCTACTTGAAGATTCTGACTAACTACACTCAACTGGCCTACGTAACTACGCAGTTCAAGCTGAAGTGGCCTGGGAGTTTTTCTAATTTGTTTTCAATCCAAAAGGCTGCAGCTTCAGTGTTCAGTCAGTTGTTTTCAGTGGACTGCTTGATGCAAGACCAAACCCACCAAGAACTAGTTTTTGGGCAACTAGTTGCTGTGGCAGTTCTGCCAGTAGTTCTGAGTGCAGCAGCAGCAGTGGTGTGGGGAGTAGTGGCTCTCAAGAAAAGGGACTCTTTGGTCATGAAGAGAGAACTAGTGGCTTCGCTGATTGCGCTGATTGTGCTGTTCTTCATGGTGCACCCTTCTATGCTGAACACCCTTTTTTCAGTGTTTGTGTGCACAGAAATAGAGGGACTGGGCAGTTGGTTGACCCAGAACTTAGAAGTGCAGTGCTGGGACCCAGAACACACCTTCTACGCACTAGCTGTGGCTTTGCCTGGAGTGCTGGTGTGGGGCATTGCAACTCCCTTCGTGATAGTGCTGTTGATCTACAAGCGCAGAAAGTACCTCAAGCGACTGGACAACAGACTGAGGTTTGGGTTTGTGTTCAACGGGTACAAAGTGGACAAGTTCTACTGGGAGTTTGTGGTGCTCTACAGAAAAACAGTGCTGTTGGTGCTAGCAGTGTTTCTGCCAAGCAACTTAACTGCTGTGCAGGGCCTAGTCTGCTTGCTGGTGCTGGTTGTTTCTTTGTACCTCCAAGTCAAGGAACAGCCCTTCATTGTGAGCCACCTCAACACAATGGAGACCAACGCAGTGTTCACAGCCACAGTCACTATTTACTGCGGACTCTACTACTTCTCAGGGGAACTGGAAGGAGCCTCGGAAGTGGTGCTTTTCGTGGCAATCGCTCTGAGCAACTGCTGGTTCTTTGGCTACTGGCTGAGGCACTTCTTGGGGTCCTACATAACCAAAGCACTTCAAGCCTTCCCAAGAGTCAGACACCTCTTCTACAAGACAGATGGGTTCGACGGAAACATGTACGCCGAAGACACCTACAGACCAAAGGGCAAAGTCACTGAAGAAGGGTGCACTCGGTTCACCCTACTCAAACCCAGTCCACCGAAGCCTGACCCACTAGAAGGAATAAACACCATGCACGACCTTTACCTAGAAGCCTTCAAAAACTTCAAAGACGTAGAAGACCTCAAAGAACTAGAAGACTCAGACTTAGAAGTAGAAGACCTAGAAGAAGAAAAGGAAGACTCTCAATGGAAACTAGACTCTTACACCCAAGAAATAAACACCACTCAAGTAAATTAAAAATTTAGAGATTCTATCCACTTCTCACCTCTAAAACTCTTTGCCAAAATTTAGCGTTGGCTTTATATTGAAAAGTTCATCTGCTTAGTACAAAGCATTAAAACTTTAGACGCTTGCTAATATGGTTAACTTCTAAGTTGTATACTAGCCATTAATTTACTTAAAAGCTTGATCAGTTTTTTCGTTTTAGCTTCCATGTTTTCGAGCGGGGTTTTCACACTGTGAAGTCTTGTTCCACGCAATTGTTTTGGTTCTGTTCTTATTTTAAAAAAAATTTTTAGCTCAGTCAGAATCATGCAATTGTTTTGGTTCTTGTTCTTTGCGTGCATAGGTTATTTTCTGGTAAACTTCAGGGACTTCTGCGATCAGTAGTTGAGATATATGATTATCAAGAGAATAGACCCACATAAGAAATACTAAACTGGGACTCGTTGTACACTTAAATGTCGGAATTACCTAGGATGAATTGGTAGGCTTCTTTAAAGGAATCATAAGAGTCATCCCTGTAACAAGGACACAGTAGGGAGTCAAATCCCTGAAGATAAAATGTTTGAAGAAAACTAATTATTAAGAGTCTAAGAATTCTTGAACTTTTCTTATGGCGTTTTCAACTAATTCAGAATTTAAGTGCAAGTTACTTTCCCTGGTTTTGGAGTAGAGTTCGATCAAGTCCCTGTCCTTGTAAATTCTGTTTTTAGTAATGATGTCTAAAAGCTGTCTTTTTAAAAGTACTTCGGCCTTGGAAAAATTCTTGTCTACAAAAGGCACAGAGAAAGACTGCTCAGTCAACTTCTGGGAGGACATAGGGTGTCTTCTTCTTTTAGGCGACACTGAAAGGTTCATACTAGTTCTGAGGGTCCGAGTATAGACGTTTTGGTGTTTGGGCTTTTTAAGAACTTTAGCAATGAACTTGGAGCTAATGAGTGGTTTGTTAGGGTCTTCAGGGGACCTTAAAAACACTACAGGGTTGGTAACGAAGTCATGTGGGTTTTTCTTGCGTTCGTTAATGCTTCCTATATCGTTGATTCTTCTCTGCATGTGCTTGATGTTTGACATGTGTTCATTCATAGTGGCACTTTTGCGACGCGATCTGTAGTCACTGAGTCTTTGGGACATCTTGAGGGTTCTGGGTGGAGATGTGTCTATTCCGGACCTTTTGGGACTGCGTTTAAAGGTTTCTTGGACTTCAGTCATGTCTAGTCTTTTCCTTCCGTAGTAGGACAACTTGGACTTAGCACGTCTTTTTTCAGAAGGACTTAAAAAGGAGTCAATAGTAGGTTTTACTTTGTCTAGGTGTTGGTAGTGCTTGTTCATCAAGTCAACTATAGCTTTGCGGCCTCCTAAGTTCCGCAGGTCAGGGTCAAACTTCTTCATTTACTATTACTAGAACTTAACGTTTTAATGAACAACTAACTAAAGAGAGGTTTAGCTTCTTCAAAGGGGTGGAGGTACTGGGTTTCGTCAGCTTGGAAAAGTGGTTCTTCAATTTCGCTTCTGTCTTCCAACTGGGCTTTGATTTTCTTGAGCAGCAAAGACAAAAAAACCAAACTGGCAGAGTAAACTACAATGCTAAAAATGATTAAAGCACTTCCAGTCTTAGTAAGGTCTTCAGAGTCACTGAGCAGGAGTATGGCTGACGTGAGGAGTTGGAAAGTAAACACTGAAAGCACAAGTCCTGAAACCACTCCTGGAACAGTAGCCATGCCTGAAGTCATAGGGTCCACGTAGTACACATAAAGCAGGTTGTACTTGTGAACGTAAAACCTCAACACAAAAAAAAACAGTCCTGGAACTAGTATCAAGGGGTACACCACACTGAAACTAAGCACTATGATGAAAGTACTTAAAGAAATTGCTAACTGTTCGTCGAACTTAAACTGGTCAGCCTGGAAGGCAAATGCTTTTTCTTCGTCAGTGGTTGCTATCAAAGCCTTGGCTTTGGACTTTAGGTACTTGCCTAAGTTCAAAAGGTCAAACCCGTTTTTCAAAAAACTTTGGTTTACCAAGAAAACTGTAAAGAACAGCCCAGAGATACTTACGTTTCTGGCAAGTTCCAACCTCCAGTCTTCTTCTTCGTTCACAAACAAGTAAACTAACTGCACAAACTGGAGTCCCATCAAGGGAAACAAAAACAAGTAAAATATCAAGTATATCATGAACTTCTTAAGTCCACTGATTATTGAGTCTGAGGAGTCAAAGTGCTTCTCCATAGAAACCAAAAACTTAACTACTTGGGGCAGCAACACCGACTGGTACAGCAAAAGAATCAACGAGGGCAAGTAAGCACTTAAAAGCCCGTTGATGAAGCTGCCCACCCCTATTTCATAAAGCAAGTCACTCACGAAACTAGAGAACGTAGTAGGCGTCAGCACCAAAAAGAACAGCAAAGCAAAAAGTATGTCGTACAAAGTCACTTTAAACGACACCAAGGGCGTGCTTCCTGCGTTTTCCCAAATCAAGTCGGAAGGAGTGGGTCCAGGCAGCACTTCCCACTTGTAGCTTTGGAAGTAGTCTTCTTTGCCTTCGCGGGAACTTATGAAGTCCTTAGTTTCTTTTGCAGTTTTAAAAAACACAAAACCTAAGCCAGAGTTCCTTTCTTGGTTTTCTCTGATTTGCTGCAGAATTTCAGTTTTTAGTTCTGATAGTTTTTGGACGTTGTAGTTGATTGAGTCCACTTTGCCCACTTTGAGTTTTTCAGTGGGTCTAATTCCTGTTTTGCGGAACTGGTGTTCCAAGTACTCCAACTTCATGCTTACTTCTTCGTGCTTCAAGTAAGCACTGTAGGCTTTTAGGTGTTCAGGCACTACCAAAACCTCTCTAATCCTGACTCCGAACCTCCCAATCAAGTAGTTCTTTAAGTCCCTAGAAATCTGCTCAGGCTGAACGTCCCTGGGTAAGTTTTTAATGAGGGCTACTGTGTCTTGAGGCTTAGCTTTTTGCTCGGCTACTTCAGGACTCACTACTGCTTTGTAGTAAAAAAAGATAAACAAGTAAGCCAAGCCTGAAACCACTACAAAAAACACAACAACTGCACTTAAAGTGCCCTGGTTTTCTATTATGTGGGCACTGCCTATTGTGTTCATGTCTTGTTCTATCTCAGAACTTCCAAAAGAGTACACCATAATCAGAGTGGGCATCGCTGTAACACTCAAAAGCAACAAGAACCAAACAATGTACTTCTGCAGCAACAAGTAGTTAAACCCCCTTTCCCCCAAAAGTATGTAAACTTGGTCCATGTTCGTAGAGTAAACAATGCTCCAGGCCTCCAGTAAAGACTTGTTGGCTTCGTTAATTTGCGGACGCCTAATGGGTTTGTGGGTTTCTGTTTCAAGGGGCAAGGACCTTTTTTGTCTGTTTGCTGCATAAAAACCAACAAGCACCAAAAAGACCACTCCATCCACCACTAAGGCAAACAATATTGAGTACACCGATGAGTCCATCTTTTAATTCATATTCGTTTTGTTCCCAAGAACCTGACCAAGTAGAAATAATTTAATATGGAAATAAGTGAACGAGTCTTTAATTGGCTAAAAGAAGCAGGAGTAGTCTCCCAAACTCCTGCACAGCAGTCTGAATCCGGCAACTTCTTACTTGACTCTGAAGCTTCTGCAAGTCTAGAAAACGGTCTAGGGTTCACACCCCTCATCAAAAGACTCAATCAAAAAAGGAACCAACTTGAACGGTTAGAAACTCCCATGCCTGAGTTACACTCCTTGAAACAAGTAACAGGACCTGCAGCTAAGCTTTACAACTGGAAGGTCCTGACTTCAGCCCTCAGCATGCTAGGCGTAGAAGTAGATCCAGACACCCGCTCTCTAATAGTAGCGGGAGACACAAGCATGGTTCAGGAAGTTCTTTTGCAAATCCTCGAAGCGGAGTCTAACTACTCCACACAGTCCAACTCAAACCGAGTGTCTTCAAGTAGCACTTCTTTGAAAACATACAACTCCCGAGAACTGCCTACTAGTGACTCCTCAGACGGTCTCAAGATCGAGTCCATCAAAGGAGACACTCCTCTTTCAACAACTCAGTCTTGTTTGGAGTTTTTGCTTGTGTCCTTTTGCAAGTGCTTTCAACTCCAACCTAAGCAGGCTGCAGGACTCTTGACACAAAGCGGAAAGTACTTAGGACATGTCATAGTTAAAGGACTCAAAGGCAAGCATGAACCCATAATTAACTGGTTCCAGGAAGTTTTTGCAAACCTAAAGCACTTAGTCAGCCTTATTGAAAAAGAAGAAGTCAACGGTTCAGTAGTTTTAGTGCTGTCTTCCCTGAAGGCTGGGTTTTTGTCCAAAAGTCTTGAGTCTGCTCTTCTGTGTTGTAGAATCTTTGCAAGACTTGGAGTGGAACTCCTTGAAAAAGACATGTTGCCTGCTGCTTGGGACTGGTTTGCATCTGGAGGTGGGGGCATTGAGGTTTGTTTAATGGCTTGCAAGCGCTTTGGTCCCAAAATCAAGTCCCAGGTGGTTTCTGTGTTTTCGCAGTTTGCAAGAGACCACTACTTAGAGTTGTTTTCACTGCAACTCAGGTCCTACATACCCGACCCCATTCACTACCTAACTACTATGAACGAGTTTTTGGGACCTTTAGTGGAGATGAAAATTAGTAGAGAGGAACTGATCAGTGCTGGAATAGCAGAGTACTGGGTTGAACTTGGAGTTCGAGAAGCAGACCCAGACTCTACAAGGCCCTCTGACATCCGACTTGCTTCTGTTAACTTTATTTCAGATCTTTGGATGAAACTCCCCAGTGTAGTGGAGTCCCGTGAAGAGTACGCAAATGCCATTTTGACAGTTTTGAAAAGGGGTTGTCGGGACACTTCTCGGTTGCTGAAGTTTGGGTGTTTGGCTAAGTTGTTCCACTTACTAGACTCCTTCACTAACGAAAGGAACTCCTACGCCCCCATCGTATACAAAACTCTGACCTTTTCGCTGCTTGAAAACTACGAAAACTCAGTGGAAAGAGAGTTCATTTTGCAGAACTTCATCATTACTTTCAACAGCATTTCAACTATTCCAGTAGGAATCCTTTTGGAGCCCTTTGTGAAGCAACTGCAAGTGTCTTCAGGCATCCAAATCAACACTATTGACTTTGACTTCTTCATGTGTGTAGCTAGACACCCCCGATTATCTGTTAGAAACGCAGTCCAGACCCTAGACATTCTGGGCAAAATTTACATAAACGAACTTGAGTTCAGCAACTCAACTTCAGTTCCTTTGCTGATGATAGCTAGTAGGTTCATTGAGGCTGAGTCTGTGCAGGAGTACTTGTTTAGGTTCAGCAGGTACGGGTTCAAAATAGTCCAGCAAGTAGCCAAGCAGCAGAAACTAGCTAGAAACTCCCAAGCAAACCAAACCTTACTGACTCAAAGGAACTTAATGTTGGGTGTGGTTGAAAAAGTACTTAAACTCGGCAACCAGGAACTCAACCAAAGACTCAAAACCGAAATGCTTAAGTTCACCAAAGAACTTAAGTCAGACCCCCAGAACCCACTAGTTAAGTTACTTGGGCACTTCGGGTCTCCAGAAGAGTTAATTCAGGCTTTTGAAGAAGAACAAAAGTCAGCTCCTAAGTACACTAAAGGCCCCCCTACAACTTCTTCTTTGGGGTCAGAAATTCTTCCCAGGAGAAGAGTGCAGCACGGAATCGAAAGAGCCCGACAAAAAAGGTCTGAAGTCCAAGTCAAAAAACTAACTGAACAAGAAGAGCACAAACAAGTCCAAGAAAAACGCAAAAGAGTCCTTAAACGCCAAATCGAAAAAAGGAAAATTGAACTTGCAGAGAAAAAAGAAGCAGAAGAAGTAGTTGTGAAGGACTTAGAAAACAAGGAAGAAACTGACTTAGTTCTGAAACGTTACTTGCGAGTGCTAAAGTTGCTTTTCAACAAGTACGCAAGCACTGGCTACAAACGCAAAGCAGTAGGAAAAAGCACCTTTGAAAGTGTGCAGCAAGAAAAGTCAAGTCTTTCAGAGGGGGAGTTCTACAAGTTACTTCGGGACCAAGGAGTCACTACTGCCATGATATCCTCAGAGCAGTTCAGAAGTCTGCTCAAGAACTACTGCCGCCAAAGGAAGAAAAGTGATGTCCAAGTGCAGTTCCAGGAGTTCCAAGAAGTAGTTGTGCAAGTAGCTGTTTTTGTGTTTTCCAAACCCCCCATTGACTTAAGTCACCTGCCTGCTGCTATCTCCTTAAAAGCTTTGTTTGAACACTTCAAAAAGTCAGAAAACGGAATTTCAGCTAAGTTCTACGACGAACCTGACCCCGGACTTGGAGACAAAGACGTAGTCAAAAAACTCAACTTGCTTCTGCAAAAAGACCCCAACACTCCTATGCCTGAAGGCTACAAAAAGGTGCTTGAAAAGGAAATCCAAGTCAAGTACACTGTGCCTGACGAACTAGGAATTCCTGAGAACCAAAAAGTGCCCATTTTAGTTTTGGACGAACTCTTGAACAAAGCCTTAGGCGTGCACATTCTAGAACCCCAACTGGTCAAAAAAGACGTGTACAGAGCCAGGGGAGTCCTAGCAAAGCCCAAACTAGTGCCTTATTCTAGCCAAACCAAGTCTTCCAAGTTCTCGTCCGAAACAGGAATCAGACCTCACAGAGCTGTTTACTCCTCCATAGCACTGCCAACTGAACTGCTTCTGACTCCTGGAATCAAGTACGAAGTAGCCAGACTCACAGGGACTTACTCCAACGACTTACTTTACGAGTGTGCTAAGTTAGTGGACGACTTAGTGTACACCCTAGACGTGGGGAGTTTCCAACTGGTAAGCAGAAACGAGAAACCGAAAGTGCAAAACAAAGTTACTCAGTTGAAAGAATACGAAGAACAACAAAAACAAGTCCAAGAAAAGAAACGAGAAATGAAACGCCGCATGAGGAAACAAGTAGTTGAAGAAAAACTCAAAAAAGCCAAAGAAGAAAAAGAACTCAGAGTCAAACAAGAACTCGAAGCCCAAAAACAAAAAGAAGCCCAAAAAGAAGCTTCCAAACAAAGACTGTTGGCCAAAAGACAAAAAGAAAGGGAGGCCAAAGAAAAACAACTCAAAGAGTGGCACGCTAAAAGGGAACAAGAACTCAAACAGAAACAAAAAGAACAAACGCTGGAACAAAAACAACTCCAAGAAGAAAAAAAGAAACAAAGAGAACACTTCTTCAAACTCGAACAAGAAAAACTCGACCAACAAATCAAAGCCAAACAAGAGTCCATCCAAAACCTAAAGGCCGAAAAAGCCCTCAAACAACAGAGTTTACAAGAACGCAAACAAAAACAAGCTGCCAAAGTCATGAAGAAAATCGAAACCCAGAAAAAACTCCAGGAAGAACACAAGAAAAAAGAAAACGAAATACAAAATGCACTCAGTACTCCCCAAGTACAGCAAGTCTTCCAAGAGTACTCTAAGTCCGTTGAAGTCATTTTCAACCACTACAGCAAAGTCGGAGCTTCTCAAACCAAAACCTCCAACTCCCAAAACTTACCTGCTGCTGGGTTCAACAAGTTCTGCACGCAGTTTAACTTATGGCCTGGATTGGTCACTCACGACGAAACTATGGGAGTCTTCAGAAACATTTCTAAACGCAAAGAAACCGGAATGGTGGCAGGCTTGGACTTGCAAGAGTTCAAAGAAGCCATTTTGAGACTAGGCATTACTTGCAAACTGCCTCTAGAACACGAATCAAACCAAAGCCTAACTAACCACCAGGCAGTGCTTTCGGCATTGCTGAGTTGGCTTCGGATTTCTCCAGACCACAAAGCAACCCGCAACACCCTCCAGGCCCTAGATAACACTAAGTCTGTGAACCAACGCGACAAAAAGAAACTGAAAAACCAAATCATAGAAAGTAAGCCTTCCAAGTCCCCAAAACCTAAGTCTAAACTGTAAAAATTATATTACCACCTTTAGGTCTGGAGAACCCATACTGATTTCTTCAGGTAGTTCTTCTACCCACTTAAGTAGTCCATCTACGTTGTCTTCAGACTCACTTTTGATTTCTTCTGACTCAGCTTTGTGGATTTCAGGCAACTTATAACTTTTTTCAAGGGGTTGTTTGTAGCTTTCTTCAAAGACTTGCTTGGGTGTTTGGGGCAACTTAGACTCTTCTTCTTTGGCCTCTTCAAAAGGTTCAGGAAGCAACTTGGAAGTTGCTAGAAGAGGGTTACTGAGTTTCTTGGTTGAAATCGGAGGCAAAGGAGTAATGGTCCTTTCTTCAGATGCTGTAGTGACTTCTTCAGCAGGGGACCTACTTCCTTCGTTAAGTCCATAAATAACTCTCATTTTGTTGATGCGTCTTTTGTGCAAGTTCTGGGGCAGTCTTCTTCTAGGGAAGTTTTTGGGCAGAGGAGGCTTTCGGTTTTGTTCAGGTTCACTGCGAGCCATAACATACTCTACTTTTTTCCACTGTTTGTAGTAAGTGTCTATGTTGAACTTGGGGTACTTGTGCTGTTCTGAAGACAAAGACCGGTTTGAAGGAGTAACTGGACCTGAACTCTTTGAGTCGGAGTTCTTTTTGTGTAAAGACAAGTTCCTCGAGTTGAGTCTGGGTTGGTTATTGAGAGTGCCTTCGTAAAGGTCGTTCTTTAACTTTAAAACTTGTGCTAACTTAAACTCTTGCCAAGGCCCAATGTACATGTTTACTTTACATATGCTCCTGGTTTAATTAAATATCGAATTTGAAAAGGACAATGTGGAAGAAACTCACAGAAACTATTTCAGCCAAAAAGAAGTCAGCAGTGCAGCAACTAGCCCACAGCTGGGAAACCTTCCGCAACTTCCATGCCCAAACTTGCGAAGAAGACCCACCTTCTCCCCGGAAAAAAAGGATGAGGAACTTGTCTGGACTCCAAAGTCTAGACAAAGTACTTCAGTTGCTCATTGAAGAACAAAAACAATTCCAAGACTCAGGCAACTTGCCTCCTTGTTTGGAGTTTTGTTTCACAGAGCAAGTACTCGATGAATTGGCAGCCAACGCCCAGACAGACAAACCTCCTGGTCTCCTGGCGAAAGTAGTTGAAATCTTCACTTACTTAATTGACAACGTGAAAACTGACTTACTTTTTCCACACAGGTCTTTTATTTGTGCTGTGACTGGACTGATGCACGTGATTTACAGTAACCTTTTGGAAGGAAAGGAGTTCTACTCCTCCAAACCCAAAATCGTCAACTTAGTCAAAGTGCTGCTTAAGAAAATAGTTGCTGAGGAGAGTTTGTTGGTTCTGTTTATTTACGAAGAAAACAAAAAAGAAGAATTCCTGCCCATGAAGTTACTCATGACTTACTTCCACGAAGAAGACATGAGTGACTACACAGACTTAGCCAAAGCTATGTGCCAAGTTAACAAAATCCCAGTTAAAAGTTTACTCACTTCCATTTGCAATGACTTTGAGTTGGCCCTTTGTGTGAACTCCAAGTTGGTTTTTTACTACCAAAGACTCTCAGTTTACCCCGAAAAAAACCACCTAGAAATGGAGCAGTTTCCTTCCCAACTAAAAGCTTTAAAGGACTACTCAGAGTTCTTCAATAAGTTTTGCTTGAGTTGTAGGTCCAAAGAACTCAAACAAGACATTGTTTACTACTTCTACGAAGACTTCTGTGTGCAGGTTTTAACTCCCAAACTCCAAAGCTACGACAAAAAAGCCAGGTCTACCTCCACAGAGTACCTGTGTGAGTTCTTAGAGCACGTTTACGACAAAGACATACTCCTGGCCTTTGTGCACTTTTTGCTGGGGAAGGACAAAGACGGCAACAAAAGGCTAAGTTCTTTAGTTTCGACTCCCACAAACTCCACTGTGGTTTGTCTTCCTTCTGAAGACAAGTTCACTTCCCAAGGAGTGTTTTTGTCCGACATCTCCAAAATGTGGCAGGTCTTGTTTTCTAACCTTTCTTGCACAACTGAGTCCCTTTCAGTCAACACTCTCAGACTGCTCGACGTACTGTTCAGCAAAAAGGTTCCTCAAATTGTCAAACTGCTAGTAACTAACCACTTCGTAGGCCCTCCTCTTTCTTCTGAATTCGGAATCAACACTGAGAGTTTCATGTCCCTTTTTCCAGTTTCAGTGCTTGACAAAACCACCAACAACTACTACGGAGAGTACCTTGAAGGTGCTTTTAGTGGAGTTTACGAAGCTATGGAGAGTTTGAGCAGGCAGTCTCAGGAACCGGAAAACACCGGGGGGTCTTACTCAGTACTTGGGCCCCTGAGCAAACAAGACGGAAGCACAGGGGGAACTTCCCGCAAAAAACTCAGCTTAACCATTAAGTTGGAGGACGAGTCTTTTTTTGAAGGACAACTGCTAGAAACCATTTTTGCTAAGTTCCGAAACTTCTTTTCAAACACTTTTGAAGAAAATGTTTACTTAACAGGAATTGCAAGTAGTTTATGTACCTTTCCGCAGTTCGGAGACTTGGGTTTCAGCAACCTGCACAGTTTGCTTCTGGAACCCCAGCCTGGAGTTACTGAGTCCTTTATATCTATACTTAAGGTGCTGAGTTACGAAGTAGACAACAAAACAGTCAAAGACACTGCTTTTTTAACTAAGTTGCAAGCTGCGCAAAACAACCTTGACTTTCCTCTCAAACAAAAGAAAGGCTTTAACATAATTCAGTCAATAATCGCACAGAGAAACCACAAAAGAAAGACCCACAACCAAACATTTACTAACTTCACAGAAAAGAAGTTCTTGGAAGGAGTGGTGGTGCTTCAGGAGTTTCTTAAGGAACTAGGAGCCATACTTATATACAAAGAGATCCTTGCAGACATGCACCAGGCTAGTTTAATCCTCTGATTAATGTCATAAATATGGAGCCAGGCCTAGGATTTGATGAGGCGCTAAGAAGAGTTGGGGGGCACCACTTGTTCCAGTACAAAGCTGTTTTAGCTACAGGACTCATATCCCTCCACGCTTCTCTATTCATTGTGAGTCTTCCTTTTCTGCTAGAGACTCCTCCGTTACTGTGCGACCACTCTGGAACACTTGTTCCTTGTGAAGAGTCAGAAGCTTGCGGTTCAAAGTTCATAATCGATCCCAAAATGCCCAGAACCATCACCAAGGACTGGAACTTAGTATGTGAAAACAAGTTTTACACTTGGTTCATTCCCTTGATTTTCATAGGGTCGTTGTCTGCAGGAATTCTTATTTGGGGAAAAGTTGCTGAAAGGTTTGGAAGAAGCACTGCTCTTATTTGGGGCACTATTCTGTCCTGCCTGTGCGAGTTTGTGCTGTTCTGTTCAGCTTCGCCTTGGTTTTTCTCAACTACTTTACTAGTGCTAGCTATAAGTATCTCTACTTCAGTGGTGTTTCCCTTTGTGTACCTTGTAGAAGTAGTTGACCCTCCTTACAGACCGCTGTTTTTTTTGTACAACTCTTTAGTTCTTTTAGGGGGTCTCTTTGTGGTCCCAAACGTTTCATACAGCATCAGGGAGTGGAGGGCTTTGGTGATTGCTTCTCTAGTAGTTCCGGTAGTTTGTTTTCCACTGTTTTTGAAAGCCCTTGAAGAAACTCCTCGCTTCCTTGCTTTCAACCAAAGCAGGTACATCCAGTCCAGAGACGTGTTCAAGAAAATAGCTGAAACTAACAGCAAAGCCATGTTTGAAGAACAACTTGAAGGAGAAGTACTTAACGAGTACGACCAAGCCTCAATCAACAGGTCAGACAGGAGTTCAATCATGGACCACACTGTGGACTTGAGTGGAGGGGTTGTTGCTGAGGACCCCAGAGAACGAGAAGAAGACCTAGAAAGAGGGCAAAAGTGTTCTTACTTCGACCTAGTTAGGTTTTCAAGTCTCAGGTGCAGAACGTTCACTAATGTTTTTACTTGGATATGTTTGGGTTTGGCCTTTGAAGAAATCACAAGTCTAGAACTATCTTTTGAAACTTACTACTGGTACTCTATTGTAATTGGAGCAGGTTCTGCACTGGCCCTTGTGCTTTTTAGTTCTTTGAGTTTTTTGATTGGAACTAAAAAGTCAGCCATGATCAACGCAGCACTTTGTTTAGTACTTGTGGTAGTATGTTCACTTGAAGTGTCTGAGGAGCTGAAACTGTACCTGAAAGTGGTTTGCAAAGTTTCAGTGTTCCCTTTAGTCACTAGCAAACTCTTAATGACTGTAGAGCACTTCCCCACTCCAGTTAGGGCTTTAGGGACTTCTTTGTGCTTGTTTTTAGGCATGAAGGTACTGATAGTGTGTGGGTTGATCAGGAGTTATGTGAGTCAAGAAGTTTTGGTTCAGAGTTGTGTAGGACTGGTAGGGGCAATAAGTCTTAGCTTTTTGTACCCTGCTTCCAGAACTAAACTTCTGGACGACGTAGTTGAAGAAATAGCTACCAACACTGGCAACTTCGGCAACGCCAGCAGTCCCAAAAACAACCAAAGACAAAACAGAGGTTCCAGCTACCAAAACTTCAGTGAAGAAATTTAACTGTTCAATTAAAGAATTAAGTTTAAAAATGAATTGTAAAGAAGGCTATGGGGGATTTGAATTTGCATTTGAAATAGAGTCAGAGAAGTCTTTAGTGGGACATGAAGAGTGGGACTTACTGCAAAAAAGAATAGACTCACTGCACAGTAAGGTGTTTGCTGAAGAACCAAAAGTAAAGTCAAGGCCTTCAAGCCGAAACAAACTCTGCAAACAAACCCAGCCCAAACGCAAAGGGTCAAGACATAACTTAGAGTTTTCCCGTTTAAAGACTTTTTCAGCCTCTGAAGACTACGTCAACCAACTCGTAGGCGTAGTCAAAAGGCACTCCAGGAAGTGTCCGCAACTCAAACACTCAATATCTAAACTCAACAAACGATTTATTTGCCAAAACTCCAACCCTTAATGTTATTAACAGTTTCAAACAGGAATGAACTTATTAATAAACTGCAGTAAGTTCTCTCTGAACTGCATAGCCTTGCTGAAGAAGTGAGACCCTTCTCTAAGAGCCCTCGTTAACTTTTGGTTAGCTTTAGTAAGTAACTCCGAAGCACTTAGTATTTCGTCCTGGAGTTCTTTGTGTGCAGAGTACTCTGAGGCGAAAAAGGCAGTAGTCATTGTGTGCAGGTACTCTTCTCGACACCTTTTGTCCCAAGTTTCCAGTAAACCAGAAAAGGCCTCTAGTTCTTCGTAGCATTCCACAGCACTTCTGGCATTTTCCCACTCGTTTGAAGAACTTTTCAAAGCTGAGTTCTTTAGGTAGTGCTCAAAGTCTTCTAAGCACTTAGTTAGCATAGGTTCTAGAGTGCCTAGCCATTTAGGTGTGTTGGTCCCCAAACTTATGTTCAAGCACCTGAGCCAAGAGGGCTCCATTTCTTCAAACACTCTGGAGTACCTTTGTTTCCAGTCCCCCAGTTCTAGACTCCTGAGGTAGCTTTCTTCTAGGCTGGGAAGTTCCCAAGAAATCCTTTTAAAGCACTCCACAATAGGTTGGGTAGTGCCTGTGGTTTCTTTTAAGTAAGAAGCCAGTGAAATCAAACCTACACAACTCGAGTTTATGTCGTTTATGTTTAGTTCCAAAAACCTTGAGGCTAGTTGTTTCTGGTCAATAACTTCCAAGTAAAGTTTTTCCAGGAACTCCTGAGGCTCGTCAAAAACGTCTGCAAACAAAGCCCCTTCAGAACGAATTACTTCTGAGTACTTCCCCAAGAGTTCATTGAACTCCTCTCCCTCTACCTCTGAAACTTTCACTCTTTCCTGAGTAAGGGCTTCTGAGAACTCTTCAAGACTGTCTATGGACTTAAAAGTTTCGTAATGGCTCTTCAAAACAGACCTGTCGAGTCTACGTGCAGCCTCTGAAATTTCAGGCTTTAAGTTTTGTTTAAGTGAATTTGCAACTTCCTCCAACTTGCTTCTGTAGTAGCCGTAGGAGTCCAAGCCCTCAAGTTTGCTTACTGTGCGGAACAAAGAAGCTAGTTCTTTAGGTTCGCAACTTGAACACTTGGACTCAAAGAACTCTAGTTCTTGAAGGGTAGACTTGGCTTGGTTTACTTCTTCAACTACTTGGTAATCCTGGCGCAGCTGCTGCATCTCTGGAGTCATTAGTTCCCTAAACTCTTCTTCAAACGCTTCGGTTTCCTGCAACAAAGCCCTGGTTTCTTTTTCTAAGTCCACTGCTTCGGTTTTTAGTTCCTCTAGGTCCTTTACTACAGCTTCTGACTTGAACTCTAGAGTGTTTTCTAGGTCTTGTTCCAACAACTGCAACTGTATGTTCAGAGAACTCAACTTCTGTTCTGGGTTTTGTTTGTCTAGGTTTTTGTTCAGCCACAAAACTGGGTCAAAGTCCTCATCAAACAAGTCTTCCATAATTTAATTACTCTTTACCGAGAATGTTGTTTCTTGGACTCTTTGGTTCTTTCTGGGTTTTCTTTTATTAAGCACTGGTTTTTGTGCAAACTTAAAGTCCTCTTCCAAGTGCCCAAACACTATGTCGAAGAACCAGTTACTCAGCGGCATAACCGACCCTAAACTCAAACCTGCAGAGCTAGCATAACTCAGCACTGTCTTTGAGCAAACTCCCCTGAACCCAGAAACCACCAAAACTGTTGTGGCACAGATAACTCCCACTCCCAAAAACACGTGAGATCCAAGTTTCCGATAGTTCCCAAGTGAATTAAGTAACTCGTAAAAAATCAACACAGTGCTTTCCAAACCTAGCAAAATTGTAGGAATTGCCTCCCAAGACATTTCTACTCCGTAGTCAACTTTAGCTACCAACAACCCAATTTGAATTAGTCCTAACAAAGCCGAAATGCTCCAGTAAGCAGTGTGCAGTGTTTCTATGAAAATGAACTTGATAAAAGCAACCACAAGCAAAACTCCCAGAGGCAAAGTCACTATTAACAAATTACTTGTGCCTTCAGGTCCGGTGTTAATGAACCACAGCACTAGTGAAGCAAGTACAACTCCCCAAACAACAATGTTCCTAACTAATCTTCCAAAGGCTTGTCTGTGCCACACTGCCATTTGGTCTTGGTTCTGAATAAGGTCTGAACAAATCACAGTTACCATGCCCACACAAAGCACAACTACTTCTACACTCAGCAATATCAAAGTTACAAGCAAAGGCTTAACTGAGTCATTAACTAAAAGAAAGCCTGTTAAGGGGTGCAGAACTATGAAAACCCCAGGCAACAAACTGAAAAAGTTCTTTAAAGAAGAGTGCTTCTCAAGGTACTTCCTAAGTTCGAAAAGTTTCCTTCTGCAAGTTCTATTGTTGGACCGGAACTTAGGCAGCAACGGAGAGCTTTGTGTGTTTTCCATAAGTTTATTTACTAATATTTGAATCCATGGACTCCGAAAAAACCCTTCCCAAAGCAACAGTGCAGAAGTTGATCAAGAAAGTGCTGCATCCTCCCCTCAAGCAAGCCTCTTCAGAAATATCAAGTGTAGTGGCTGAACTAGCTCAAGAATTCATCCATGTTCTGAGTTCAAAAGCCCATGGCCAGTGCCTAGCCAAAGGCAAAAAAACCATAAACCACGAACATGTGCTAACTGCCCTAGACGCTATCAAGTTTCCTTATGACTCCTCCCAAGTGGACCAGGTCCTTTCTGAGTACACTCAACAACAAGCCCATAAGCCCAGCCAGCAACTCAAAAAAAAGTACCACGGAAAAACTGAACAAGAGCTTAGAGAAGAACAAGAAAAACTCTTTGCAGACGTAGTTATTGCCCAGGAAATCCCTGAGTCCCAAGAAAACCTCCACCCTGACATTGAAGAGTATGACTAACTAATTCTTACATAAGTTATTTTTTGTAGTACTTTTCAAACAGTTGGGGGTCTTCAAGTGACTTCTTCACAGCTTCTTCGTGTTTCTTTTTCCGTTCCAACTCAATTGACTCAATTGCAGTGCTGGATACTTCGTCCCATTTCATGAGTGTTTTGTTAAGTCGCGAAAAGTCGTACAGCACTTCTTGTTTGTTGAGGTAAGCAGATATGTCCTCCGGCTCAGGAGGCTCTACAAGCCAGTCAGGTCTAAAGTCTTCCAGAAACCTTTCGTTTCCGTAGTTCAGAAACAGCTCCTCTCCACTTCTAAGTTCGGACAAGGCAACTACTACTACTATGTGGTACTTGCCCAAAGGCTCAGACCATCCCCTAGGAGGACTTGAGTACTCCATGTAAGGAAAGTACCTCATTAAGTACCCTGGAAGAAAGTCTTTGTCTACTTCTAGGTCCAGCAAGCAAACGTTAGGAGCAGTTCCTGGAGGAGTGTGGTTGATTTTGTGCCCCAGAGCGTAGGGGTTGATTTTTTCGCTGTCAACTTCTATAGGCTTTGACCTTCCAGACCTTTCCAATTTGATTAAGTAGTCTTCAAGTGAGTAGCCTAGTTTGTAACAAGGGTAAACCAAGGGGTCATCGTAGTATACCGCATTGCCGTTGAACCTCCTGAGGTAAGGGAGTTCTGTTTTGGAAGCAACTACTTTTTGAGCCTTTAAGTTCAAGTTCCTAGAATCGTAAATGGTTCCTGGAAAGAAACCTAGCATAGTTCCAGGACTCACTGGTTTCAGGGTTTCCAAAAACACTCCACTTCCTGCTTCAGGGTGACTTACAGTTGACTCGTCTAGGTAAAGTCTGAACCCCAGGTGGGAAAGTAGTCGGTTTCTGATTTCATCAGGAAAGTGCTCCCACAGACTCACGTACTTAGGGTCCTTGTGCTTTGACCTCGTGAACACTGGAAAGAAGTTAGGGTCTAAAAGAGCAGTTTCGGAGGTGGGTCTATAAGTGTTTTGGTCAAAAACAATTTGGGCGTTCCTAGCAATTGAGTGGAGTGCTAAAAGGATGTAAAAAGTTTGTTCTAGGTACTCGCCTTTGACTATCACTTTGTGTTCTTCCAAACTCATGTCGTTAAGCGTGGTGTAAAGTTGGGGGTACTTTTCTGGAGTCAAGTGCCTAGCTCTTCCCAGAAAGGCCCCTTGGTACTGGATTTGTTCAAAGTATATTCTTCTGTACTCCTTCTCAATGCTTTTTTGAAGCATCGAAATCAAGTGAACTCCCGGTCGCTTAGCTGCGGAAAAAACAAGGTTTCCCAGCTGTGTAGACAATGAGTTAGCAGCCATTAATAACCTAAACTATAAATGACTTGAGCTTAACTCCGACATTTCTGACACATGGTATGACTAACACCCTAACAATAATATGGAAAAAACAAACCAGCAAAAGCAATCAGAACAAATGAGTTCCCTTGCCAGTTCTGTAGACCTGAACTTCTCCTTGTTTAACACCCTTTTGTTTCCAGGTCTATACTTTATTAACTTCAACCCTTTTTTAAACCCAGCTTTAAGTAGCCCACAAAACTCCCAGAAAGCTGTATGCCCCTATTGCAAACGTTCTTTTGGTAACTCCAAAGGACTGAACCAGCATATAGGCAAAGTCCACACTCCAACCAAGAACGTTCCCTGCAAGTTTTGTGGCAAACGCTTCAAACACAAAAACGCTGTAAAGTTCCACATTCGCCAGGTGCACGAAAAAAGCACCAGAGTTCTTTGTGAAGTATGTGGGAAAACCCTATACAATAAATATGTACTTGCAAAGCATATTGAGAAATTTCACTAAATAACTTTCAACAATTATTTTATTAGTCAACTTCTTCTACAGTTGGGCCACCAGCGCCTCCTTGAGCTCCACCAGCTCCACCAGCTCCACCACCTGGCATTCCACCTGGCATTCCACCTGGCATTCCTCCAGGCATTCCACCTTCAGGAGCTCCACCTGCTTGTTGGTAGATCTTGGCCATGATGGGGTTGCAGACTCCCTCAAGTTCCTTTTGCTTGGCTTCATACTCCTCAGTTTCAGCGTTGGGGTTGTCTTCAAGCCACTTCAGGATTTCTTGTGTTTTTTGTTCAATGGTAGACTTGTCGCTGTCTTCAATTTTGTCTTTGATTTTGTCTTCGTTGAGCATGTTCTTGATGTTGTAAGTGTAGCTCTCAAGGCCGTTCCTGGCCTCTACCTTTTTCTTTAAGTTTTCGTCTTCTTGTTTGTAGCGTTCAGCTTCGTTAACCATCCTTTCGATGTCGTCTTTGCTCAGACGGCCCTTTTCGTTTGTGATAGTGATGTTGCTTGACTTTCCAGTGCCTTTATCTTGAGCACTCACAGTCATGATGCCGTTGGCGTCAACGTCAAAGGTAACTTCAATTTGAGGAACTCCACGGGGAGCAGGAGGAATTCCCTCCAGGTTGAACTTTCCTAGAAGGTGGTTGTCCTTGGTCATTGAACGTTCTCCTTCGTAAACTTGGATGCAGACTCCTGGTTGGTTGTCAGCGTATGTAGTGAAGGTCTGGGTTTTCTTAGTGGGGATAGTTGTTCCACGGGAAATGAGGGTAGTCATCACTCCACCTGCAGTTTCGATTCCCAAAGAAAGAGGAGCCACGTCAAGCAGAAGTACATCTTGCACGTTGCTGGAGGTTTCTCCAGAAAGAATAGCTCCCTGCACTGCTGCTCCGTAAGCTACAGCTTCGTCAGGGTTGATGCTTCTGCAGGGTTCTTTGCCGTTGAAGAACTCTTGCAAGATCTGCTGCACCTTAGGAATGCGGGTAGACCCTCCCACCAAAACAACTTCGTGCACTTGGTTCTTGGCAATCGCTGCGTCCCTCAGAACTCTTTCCACAGGTTCCAAGCAACCCCTGAAGTAGTCCATGTTCAATTCTTCGAACTTAGCACGAGTCAGTGTAGTGAAGTAGTCAATTCCTTCATACAAGGAATCTATTTCAATGCTGGCTTGAGTTGCAGACGAAAGAGTGCGTTTGGCACGTTCGCAGGCAGTTCGGAGTCTCCTCATAGCTCTGGAGTTGCCAGAGATGTCAGTTCCGTTCTTCTTTTTGAACTCAGCTACACAGTACTCCACAATTCTGTTGTCAAAGTCCTCTCCTCCCAAGTGGGTGTTTCCTGCAGTGGACTTGACTTCGAAGATTCCTTCTTCAATAGTCAACAAAGACACATCGAAGGTCCCTCCACCCAAGTCAAAGATCAAGACGTTCCTTTCTCCTTCAGCACGTTTGTCCAGTCCGTAAGCAATGGCTGCAGCTGTGGGTTCGTTGATGATTCTTTTAACTTCCAGTCCTGAAATCACTCCAGCGTCCTTTGTGGCTTGTCTTTGGGAGTCGTTGAAGTAGGCTGGCACTGTAACGACTGCGTTTTTAACTGTTTTGCTCAGGTAAGACTCTGCAGTTTCCTTCATCTTAGTCAGCACCATAGCTGAGATCTCTTCAGCATAGAACTTCTTTTCTTCGCCGCGGAACTTAACTACAATTTGAGGCCTGTCGTCAGTCCCCTTAATTACTCTGAAAGGCCAAAGCTTCATGTCGTTTTGCACTATTTGGTCAGTGAACTTGCGACCAATTAGGCGTTTGGCGTCAAAGACTGTGTTTTCGGGGTTCCTAGCAACTTGGTTCTTGGCAGCATCCCCAATGAGTCTTTCGCTGTCTGTGAAAGCCACATAAGAAGGAGTTGTGCGATTACCTTGATCGTTCGATATGATTTCAACGCGATCGTTCTCCCAAACACCTACGCAGCTGTATGTAGTTCCAAGATCGATTCCAATGCACACTTCTGACATTATATGCACTAATCATGGAGTCTGCCTTTTTATTCCTTTTCGAAGGTTCTAGAAATGAAAGAATGGGAGGCATCCTCCCTAAACTATTTCATCGACCACTGTTCCCTGGGCGCTTTTAGCCGGACCTAGGTCTTCTGCTGCTCCAAAACCCCTCCAACTCCTGTTCAAACCCACTCAACTACCACTCAGTCAATTCTGATGACTTAAGTTTTCAATCCCAAGAATCTGCTTAAAACACTAGATTAGACTTAGTAATTAAACTTCAAACATCTTCAACACTCAAGTTTGAATTTACTTCTTGTTCTGCAACTTGACAGGGCCGAATTGTAGTTTTGCACAAAGGACAGTTCCCGTGAGTAGTTGCCCAAGTGTCCAAGCACTTTTTGTGGTAAAAGTGCTTGCAGCTCAACTCCCTTACTTCGTCGTGGTCGTCAAAGTCGTCCAAACAAATAGAACAAGTTTCACCGGGCTTTTCCAGGGTTTTATAGAGTTTAACAGGCGAAACTTGGTCTAAGTACTCCACGGTCAATGGGTTTTGGTCTGGCTGGAGAGGGGCGTTTCGGCGGTGTCTCAAAGAAAGCATAGCTTTGATTGAAAGGGGAATCAAACAACAAACCAGTGCCACCGTTGCCAGTAAGGACACCAAAAGCCAAACAAACTCACCAATTAACTCGTATTCAAAACTAAACTTGCACTTAGACTTGCAGAACTCCTCGCTTTGACAGTAAGCAGCAATGTTCCACCGGTCCGAGTTAGTTTGAGTTTCTAACTTGTAGTAGTTGTTTCCTTCTCCAAACCAAGAAATCACGTTGAAGTTAAACATACTTGGCACATCTGCAGTACTTTTTGGGTTTTTTAGTACCACCAAGTACATGTTTCCCTTTTCGCGCTGGCACTCATAGGTTACTTTCATCACACTCTCCTGTATTTCCAGAAAGTAAAACCGCCACTCTTTAGGCATCAATATTTCGGACTCTTCCCTGCCTTCCTCGAACTTGCTGGCTTGTATCTCACAACCGTAACCCATTTCATCCTTTTCGCACTGACATGTTTTATCTTCGCAAGCCCTGTAGCTGCACACTTCTTCACAAAAGGAGTCAGTGGAGTAGTGACTAAGTTCGTAAGAAGTTGTTTCAGTGTCTTCCTTGTAAACTCCAAAGTGAAGAGTCCCCTCTGCCAACTCAGAGGATGGAACTCTAATGTAGCTGTTTTCTTTATTTGTTGCAAAGGCCCCGAAGTCACTAAAGTTTGCACTGTGTACCCAGTACTCACGTTCCTGGTCAAAGGTATACTCAGGACTCTCATTGTACTTTGCCAAAAGCAGAAGTGAAGGAGTTCTGGCTTCTCTGGATAACTCAACCACCAAGTCAGACCCCAGCATTCCGGAAGTGACTTCAATCTTATCTCTGTGCCAGTTCTCCTTTTGAACTACTGCTTGACTTAGAAATAGAAAGTTAGCAAGTAACCAAGTTCTCATTTTTAGTTAAACTATTTCTGCCAAAATATCATAAATGGAACTCTTAAGGGAAGACTATCAGTTTTTCTTCTATTACCGGAACCCAGTAGAAATAGGCTCTGGATCCTTTGGAAAGGTTTTCAGGTGCACGAAAAGGGGAACTAATAGCCAAGTAGCAGTAAAGGTAATACGGAAAAACGGGCTTTCCAAAAACAGGTTGCAGGAGGTGTACTCAGAAGTAGCTATTTTGGAGCAACTAGACCACCCCCACATCGTGAAGTTAAAGGAGTGGCATGAGTCCCACCTCAACTTAATGATTGAAATGGAACTACTTACAGGGGGAACCCTTCAAGACAGACTCAAAACTAAAAAGTTTTCAGAAAAGGAAACGGCCCAAACCATGAGGCTTTTGTTAAGTGCTGTGTCTTACTTGCATAAGCACGACATTATCCATAGAGACATCAAGCCTCAAAACATTATCTTTGAAGATGACTCAAACGAATCTTTAAAACTAACAGATTTCGGACTTAGCGCTCAGTCAAGTTCTGACTTCTCAGGCATTGATTGCAACGAAAACTGCGGAACTGTTCTGTTTATGGCTCCAGAGCAGTTCAAAAACAACTACTTCAAACCTGTAGATATTTGGAGCTGCGGAATTATCATGTACATCCTGATTTCGGGAAAGCACCCTTTGGAATCCAAGAACCAAACTGTCGACTCCTACATCAAAAAACTTTCTAAACCTGACTGGAACACTGAAGTGCTGAGTCCTACTCAACACCACTTGTTCTCAAGGCTCTGCCACCTAAGTCCCATCCACAGGTATACAGCTGAACTAGCACTTAAACACCCTTGGATAATGCAGGACTCCTCCCTGCCCTTTCCCCGGACTTATTTAGAACAAAGAACTCTTTTCAAAGACACTACCAAATTCAAACGACTCATCCAGTCCGCAATAGTTGTTTCTTTGGTCGCTTCCAAAAACTCCATTCCCAAACAACCTAGCTACTTGCAGGTCCTGAAGGGTCTCCAAAACTCCAGTACCAAAAAAGAAATGCCCAAAATTAACTTAAACCTTTCTTACTCCCACAACCGCTCAAAAACTTACTTTACAAGGAGAAAAAGTACCATCACTACCCGAGTTTCCATTTCGCCTAACAGAAGAATCAGGCACAATAAAAGAAAATCCTTAAGGCTCTAATTAAGCTACTAATTAAACCAGTTCCTTTTTGAGACTGTTGCACTTCCTAATAACCTCAATTATGTCATCGGACTCTTGCATGCTCTCAGTCCTCGCGAGTCTTTCTGCCAAGGACCTCATTTTAGACTCAAGTAAGCCCTTGATGTACTCATTTGCCTCAGAAACTCTATCGTTTTGTGCTATAAAGGGTTCCTCAGGTACCTCATTCCTTTTGGCTTCCTCTCTCAAAGGCATTCTGTTTTCATTAACATACACTTTACACCCACAACAGTAATTCTTATTGTCTCTGTCACGCATAAGTGGACTCCCGCACTCTCCACAGTGGGCATCCAACATGCACCACCCCAAAAGGAGTTTTGAGGACAGTTCAGCCACTACATCGTCTGAGTTAGACATTTATCATCATTAACTTACCCAAGTGTGAATAAAACCAACCCCAACCTCAGATCAAAGGCACTTGATACCTCCAAGTAACAATCTCCTGCGTCAAAGGCACACTCTTGGTTGTAACACTCAAAGTCACACCTCCCGTTCCTTATCATTTCTTGCTCACAGTTGTAGTTCTCAAAACAGAGTTTACTAAGACAGTCGCCTCCGTCAAAGTCACACTGTTCTAGATTGCAAGCCTGGTTGCAGTTCCCGTCTCCTATCACTTTTAAAGGACATCCTTCATAGCACACTTCTCCACAATCTCCGCTATCGTAGTTGCAGTCTTCATTATTACACTCAGGTTCACAATTGCCGTTCCCTAAATTGGAGACAAGGCACTCTTCGGTGCACTTAGAACAGTCCCCTCCGTCAAAGTTGCAATCAAAATTGTTGCACTCTGACTCACAAACCCCATTGTTTAGTTTCAATGTTTCGCAGTTGTTTGCGCAATAACTTCCACAGTCTCCTTTGTCGAAGTTGCACTTCTTAACGTTGCAGACGTCATCACACTTTCCGTTGCCTAAATTAATGTTAAAGCAACCCTCTGTGCACTGTTCACAATCTCCTCCATCAAAGTTACAATCTTCAATGTTGCATTCTTCTTGGCAAGTTCCGTCTCCGTTTTTAGAACTCTTGCAGTCGTCAGGACAAGTGTTTGGGCAGTCTCCTCCGTCGTAGTTGCAGGCTTCATTTAAACATTGAGTGTCACAATTCCCGTTTCCCAAAAGTGATTCAGGACACCCTTCAGAGCACTCTACACAGTCTTTTCCATCAAATCGGCACTCAATGTTGTTACACCCCTCGTCACACACTCCATCCCCTATTTGGTTTTCTTTGCAACCGTCAATGCAAACCACACCACAGTCATTCTCATCATATTCGCATTCTTTGTTGTCGCATACTGGGTCGCACTTCCCATCGTTGAGCAGTGCTACTGGGCACCCTTCTGCGCATTGGTTGCAGTCTCCTCCGTCATACCCACATGCTTCATTGTTGCATTCTTCGTTGCATATAAAATTCCTTACTTTAGAAGTTTCACACTCAGGAGTGCATTGCTTGCAGTCTCCCCCGTCGAACCCACATTCGTAAACATTGCATATCTCTTCACAGGTGCCATCTCCAAGCATGTTGTTTGAGCATTGTCGGCAATCCATATACTCACAATCCCCTCCGTCATACTCACATCCCTGAGTATAGCAATCCAGGTAGTCGCATTTTCCGTCGCCTTTTTTTCTAAGGCAGTCACTAGAGCAACTTTGCCCTACTACAAGTGGAATCACAACGCTTAGGATCACAAACATTTTAAATTAAATTTAAGCCCAATTACCCAGAGGCCCAAGGGCTAGATAACGTATTAAATAAAAAAATTTAAGCCCAATTACTCTGTTTTGGATCATTCAATCAAATCAGGTATTATTTAAAGTTTAAAGTCCTTGAATTTGTCTATTTATGGGCAGTCTCAGTTCAAATTTGTTTTTGTTTCATTGTTCTGTGAATTCCTTTAGATTATTCTAGTAGAATCTATAAACCCGCTCTCTAGTGCTCTGAGGATCGTTTCAGTAGTTGTGTTTGAGCGGCAATTCCTATGGGTAACCAGCCTTTTGTGCCGAGTTTTCATGAGCTAATCAAAACAGGAACAGAATTGAGAATAAGTTTAAGTGCGAAATGGGATATAAAATGGATTGCTCAAATTGCAAATCTTTGGTTGAAAGCATCAGAGCTGTGTTCAACAGTCAGACACTGTGTCTCAAGTGCTTTTATTGTGAAGAGAAGCTTCTTGAGGAGGAGCATTGCAGTGTATGCAATAATCTTTTCCCGAAATTAGACCTTTTCTATTGCTCAGACCAAACCTTCAAGTGCCAGATATGCTTTTCTTGGACAGATATGCTGTTAAAAACCTGCAATCTGTGCGCTAAGAACAAATCCCTCCTCTACTTCAATGTTTCTGATGAAGTAGTTTGTGAGCAGTGCTTAAGATCAAAAAAGCTTGAATGCTCTCTGTGCAAGTTCCCATTCCTGAAGAAGTTCTTAGTTCCAGATCGTTATGGGAACCTAAAATGCGTGTTTTGTGCCAAAGAAAAAGCTGGGATAAAGGAAATCCCATGCGAAAACTGCGGTTCATGCTTCGGGAATTACTACAGTGCATCTGGTTCCCTTATAAGGTGCTTGAACTGCTATGAAGAAGGGCCTCTCAGAGTAAAGGCTAAACTCCAGGGAAAGTTTAGTTCTTGCTCTACCCAAGGATTCACTGCCCAAGAAAAGGAGTTCCTCAAAGCAGTCAACAAAATGGACTCCTTTATTTGGGACAAACTGAATTCTATTACAAAGGGACACTCTAGAATTGAGAAGAAGGTCAGTGAGTTCAGGAATTTGAAACAAGACCTTCAAACTCTTAGTCAAGAACCTGGATTCTACCAATACCCTCCAAAGTACCAACCCAGTTCAGAATTCAACTTCACTGAAGCAACTAAGGAATCCATCCAAGTGCTGTTTGAAGCTTTACTAGATGAAGAGAAGTTCAGCCTATCAGCTGTAGAAGCATTCAAGCAACTCTGGAGTTTCCTGTCCATGAACAGTTTGATGGGAATCTGGCTCAAACTGAAACTTTCTGGGGACAAGCAAATCCAAGTATACCTCTGTGACCGACTGATGTACTTCTTCGATTTCAGAGGTTCAGGAACTATCCGCCTTTTTACCAGCACTATGAGCAACTTCCTTGCTCAAGAAACTACTTTCAGTGTCAAGATGCCTGATGAGTTCATAGACAACATCAAGGCTGTTATGCTGACTCCCTTTGTGAAGTCCAGTTACTGTGCTGAAGTAGACAAGGATCTGCAAGAAAACTACGAATCCATTCTAGAAGCAACTCTTCAAGAAACTTACCTCTGCAACCCAGACATACTTGATGGTTGTGGAGTTTCTTTGATGACGAGAACTGTGCTGATCAAGGACTACAGACTAGTGAAGTCCATTACTAGTTCTGAAGTCCCAAAGAAGAGAAAGTCTGAGGAACACCCTAGTCAGCAACTCTACAAAGCTTCTACACTGATTTGTTTCCTGCACGAGTTTGCCCACATTCTTGCTAGGGCTAAAGTAGGAAACTCCAAAGAGTTTGTGAAGTTGTACGACTCCCCTCAAAACTTCAAGCACAACACTAACCTTGTAGAGAACGGGCAGTACATTGAATACAAACTGCTCAAGGAACCAGTCCTCGGGAAATCCCAGACACTAACTATGAGTGCTGCTGAGTACATTCTAGTTCCTGACAACTGGACTGAAGGAGTAGCTGACGAGTTCCAGAGTTTAAAGAAGAACACTTCTCAAGAAACCATGACTCTCAAGCACTACGGTCGTCCATTCTGTTTAATGATTAATGATTAAAGATGATTAGAGTGTTTTGTCTGTTTATGTTTTGGAAGTAATGCCTTGCTCGACTGACTTGTTTCTAGTAGAAACTCAGCTAGGTTTGGTTCCTAAATACTTGAGTGTCTAATGATTGACTATTTAAAAGATCTCACTAGGTGTTGTTTCTTTAGTCACTTCTTTACAAGCACTGAGTTTCTGTTTGTATAAAGAACTAGTCTTACTCAACCTAGAATTAAATAGACAAGTATTCAGAGTTTGATTGGTCTGTTTGAGTACTTTGCATTCCTTAGTTATAGACACCTGCTAATTCAACACTACTGCTTTAAGACTAGCAATGAGTTGTTATTCTGGTGTTTGTTTATGAACTGTCTTTTTGAGTCTTGGTTGTTGTTCTGGCTTTACACTCGATGTCAGTAGGCTAACTCTATGTTGTCATAATCCCCTAGTAAGTTCTTTCAACTAATAAGAACTTTAGAGTTCAGTCTAGGTAGAAATATCCTAAGCAACATTGTTGTTTCCCACTTTTCCAATACTCTAGTGCTTAGTTGTGTATTATAGTTAGTTTCCTTTACTTTTCCATGCTTTCTGTTTGTCTTTTGTTCTTTGTGAAGAAGTTCAGTGGTTTTCAAACCTTGTTACTTAACTCAATAGCCCTTCACACAAACTAGTCATGACATCAAGTTCCTCTACTAAGTAACTAAGCATACACTCTAGAAAAGGTCTAAACATTGCAAATTCCATCAAAATCATTTCTTATTCCTACTAACACTTTAGGAATAACTACTTTAATGAATTATTTACCAATACAGAGAAGTAAACTATTCAGTCTTCCTAGATCTGTTTACTTTTGAGTGTTGTCGCAATGCTAAGTCGTATTGAGATCACTCATTCTTAGAGTTGTCTTCATCTCTTGCTTTGTTTGGACTTCTCAAAGCACTAGGCATCAACAAAAATCTTTTCTTCGTATGGCATTGTGATTGTAGTTTCAATATACACTGTTCTTTCGTTGTAAGTAGAGTATTTAGAGTTGGACAGAAGAATCCCTTCTTGTAGCTTCTTGTCAATAGTAGGTAAGGCAGCCTCAATGATAAATTTGAGTGTTGATTTAGGGCCTTTAATATCGATGCTAGTGTTTAGGGTGTTTTGCAATACCTTTATTGACTCTACTTTCAAGTCGTCTAGAACCCAGTCCTTTACAATTGCTGTGGTGTTGAACTGTATTGAGTTTTGGAAAACAGCACAGTGTTGACTCGCTATTCAAGTCAGTAGTTTCTTAAATGAGTCCTTTGTCCTACAAAGCACTGGATATTGAGTTAGGTGTCTTTTACTTACTAACAAACATTCCAGTGTGTTTTTCCCAGGGAGTAGTTTAACTAGAAGGAATCATTTGTTCAGTAATGTTACAGGTGATTATGTCTATTTTGTAAGCTCAGTATAGCCTGTGTTCAAGGTATAGCAGTAAGTATGATCTGGATTTGTTTCTCTTTACTTTCAAAGTCTGGCAAGTAGGGTTGTAGTCGGGATCGTTGGTGTCTATGAATATTTTCAGAGCTTAGATTTCAGTGTAGTTGTCATAAGTAAGTGAGTAGTCAATGGGTATTGGGTAGTTGTCGAGATTGAAGACAAAGACTCTGGAGTGACCCCTGAATTGACTTGTTTATTTCGTGTTCTATGTCTCCCTTGCTGCTGTGATCTAGTTAGAAATGTCACCTATCCAACTGTGCTCAAACTTAATGTCTTCAATGGTCACTACTGGTTTTGCGCTCCTTCCAGATATCTCCATTTGTACAGTTAGTTTGTGCAATCCTTCCAAACTCTTCTACTCGGAAGCTGTGTGGTACTTGGAGTCAGTTTAGCACACTCCTTCAATTTGAGAATGTACTTGTTAGTGTGCTCAACAAGACGCAGAGTCACTGACACTGAAGTTTATTCGTAAAGCACTATGTAGTACACTTCGATTCCGTACCAGTCCTTCCCTATTCCTTTGCTGTTTAAGTACCGGTTCCATTCCTAAGTTTGAGCTCATTGCCTAGATCCACAACCAGTTTCATTTCATTACCAATTTTCAAGTGTTTGTTATATTGTTTTTCATTCTGTGTTCAGGGTGCTTTTCTTGTCCTTCACTATTTACTTCACTTGATACTCTGGACTTCTTTCTTTCCAGTGTGCATGTTAGTTACTTTCCTCTACTTCTGTTTGACCCAGAAATTATGAAGAAGTTCCCAGTGGTTTCAAACCCTGCTACTTAATCAGCAACCTATTTACAGAGTGGTGCCTTTCCTCTACTGCACTTTACAAAGCAAACTCTAAGCATTGCAAAGTCCATCAAATCATTTCTTATTTTGACTACTTTAAGAATTATTCAACCTATACAGAGAAGTAACTATTCGTCTTCTCGGATCAATCTGTTGTCTAAGTTTTAAGTTCTGTTAGATGAGACTCAGAGTTTTCTTCGTTGATTTCTTGCTTTGTTTGTACTGTGCATGAACATTGTGATTACTAGCTTAGCATGCAGATGCTCTAATTACTTATTCACAGCTATGTTCTCTTCAGACTTCTCTCTGATGGGTGTCCACTCATAACCTTCCAAGTTTACTCACTGCCTCCAGCCTTCTATGTCCTAGACTTTAACTTAGTAAACTCACATTGCTAATCAGAATCCCGTAGACTCTAAGATCATCTTTCAGACATCACCCTAACCCATTGATTAATTCAACCAAGTCCTAGTTGCTATAACCCAGTCAAACTCATATCCCTTAATTCAATGGCTAATAAAATGTTCAGTCGAGTCGTCCGCAACTTCCACAAGCTCAGAGTTCCCCAGGGATACTCCGGAGACTTGAGACTTTACAAAGTCAGATTCGAAAGGTTCACCCAAGGAGAAAGTATCGCTGAAATAGGCGGAAAGTCCTTATTCGCAAGCGGTGACGGCATTGTGTGGAAAAAGCTCAAGCAAGACAACCTCACTGTTGAGGAAGGCACAGAAATCTACGAAGTCGTCAACTTCCCTCCTTGGCTAAGAATTATTCCTCCGAATGCAGCTATATCCTTCCTCGCAGTCTTTGTAGCCTACCTGACCTACATGAACCAAAGGAAATTCAACAAAGAACAACTTCAAAACAATAATATAGAGATCGGGCTTAAAGACCCCCAATTCAGCGTCCAAAAAATCAAAGAGACTCTAATTCAGCCCAAGCTAGCACCAGAAGTAGAAGGTCCCTTGATTGAAAACCCTGAACTCACTCAAAAGTGGATCAACCATCTTGAAAAGCCTATCCGCAGGGGGGTTGACGTGGTCTACGGACCCAAAGGCATAGGCAAGTCTACCTTTATGGAGAGACTTTGCCATGTGCTGAGCAAACCTGACATGCTCAAAAAGTACTCAGACACTAAGACCCAGTTTGTTTCTGTGTACGTAGACTTGAAAGAACAAAAGGAGAATCTGTGGCTGAACCTTTACTCAGTTTTGGGAGCTCAAGGTTACTCAAGAAATAACAAAATTATGCTCGGAGACTGTCTGAAAGACTTGATTGAGCAAGGAAAGAAGCCAGTCCTCATTTTCGACAACGTGCAAGACATCCTACAAGGCGACTACAAATCTTCAGAAGGGGCTGGCTTCATTAAAGAACTGGTGATTGATTTCGCTGGAAAGAGGCTAGCCAAAGTCATCCTGGTAAGCAGTGATCAACACCTTCCAGCACGAATTAAGTCCCTCAGCATAATTGATGAAGAATGCGATGTGCATGAATTCTTGTTTAGTTACCAAGAAGGAGAAGAAGCCATCAACTGGATGAAACAAGTAGCTGAAATGTATGGGAAATCACCACCTAATCAAGAGTTACAAGTCTATTTGAAGTGCCATGGATCTTTGAGAAAGTTCTACGAGTTCTGTGTTTACTCCAATGAAATGACCTTGAGGGAGTACTTAAAAGAAAGCATCAAAAAGCGCTTAACTACACTGGAGACTCAAATCAAGGATTCAAAAGTTGACAAATCTGAATTGGAAGAATTGGTTAAGCCTCTTTTCCAAAACTCAGTAATGAAACTTCCCACCGATATGAAAAACTTGTTTCTAGGGCTTATTGAAGACAATTTGATGAGGAGACTAGACAGAGGGTCTATAACATTCAACTCAAGAGTCTCTGAATCAGCTATGAGGGTTTACTTCGGAGAGCATGGTGACTCGGAGTTCTTAAAAGAATTAATTAACGAGCAAGATAACTAATCTTATTCATTATCCAATTATTGATTAACTTGTTTGGTTGCTGGTTCTTGATGCATAATGATTTAGGGATATTCAGCAACAACTACTTGGTCGATTTAATTTAATAATAAACTAGCATTACTATAACAAGTGTTTGATTCTGCAGTCTTTAAGTAGCATATCACAACTTGGATTCTTTAAGCTAACCGCTAAGTTGTATTGAGTGTTCTCTTTGAGTTACTTCTGAGTCCTTCTTTGTTAACCTCAACAACTTCTTTGTCATGCTTTGATTTTGAGTTCTAAGTACTTTATGGATGCTACACTCAGTTCATCTCTAAGGAGTTAAGATTATCCAAAACTGAAATTGCATTTAAAGTCTTCATTTACCTACCCTTAATAATACACCAGAATCTGTGTTAGGTGTTAGGTGTTAGGGTGTTAGGGTGTTAGGGTGTTAGGGTGTTAGGGTGTTAGGGTGTTAGGGTGTTAGGGTGTTAGGGTGTTAGGGTGTTAGGGTGTTAGGGTGTTAGGGTGTTAGGGTGTTAGGGTGTTAGGGTGTTAGGGTGTTAGGGTGTTAGGGTGTTAGGGTGTTAGGGTGTTAGGGTGTTAGGGTGTTAGGGTGTTAGGGTGTTAGGGTGGGTGTTAGGGTGTTAGGGTGTTAGGGTGTTAGGGTGTTAGGGTGTTAGGGTGTTAGGTGTTAGGTGTTAGGGTGTTAGGGTGTTAGGGTGTTAGT
>JALIHJ010000088.1:0-45681 GCA_022984795.1 Fabrea salina | reverse complement strand
CACTAACACCCTAACACCCTAACACCTAACACCCTAACACTAACACCCTAACACCCTAACACCCTAACACCCTAACACCCTAACACCCTAACACCTAACACCACCCTAACACCCTAACTTGCCCTAACACCCTAACACTAACACCCTAACACCTAACACCTAACACCTAACACCCTAACACCCTAACACCCTAACACCCTAACACCTAACACCCTACACCTAACACCTAACCACTAACACCCTAACACCCTAACACCCTAACACCTAACACCCTAACACCCTAACACCCTAACACTAACACCCTAACACCCTAACACCCTAACACCCTAACACCCTAACACCTAACACCCCTAACACCCTAACACCCTAACACCCCTAGCACCCTAACACCCTAACACCCTAACACCCTAACACCCTAACACCTAACAGAACTATTGACTCCCAAAGGGGACGGAAAACTTGACTTTGAAGAACTTAGTAGTTTTAAGTTAGTGGACTCTGAAGCAGCTTCTGAACTTGCTAACCAAGTCCTTGGAGAAGCTTGATGCAGACTGCAGTGGGTTCATAGACTACACTGAGTTTTTAAAGGAAGCTTCAACGTTGGAACTGTGCTTTCAGAAGAAAACTTAAACGAAGCCTTTAAAGTGTTTGACAGAGACGGAAGTGGAAGTATTTCCTCAGAAGAACTCAGAAAATACTTCAAGGAGATAACAAGTGCAACCAGCAAGTTTAGGGAAGAATTCATTCAGTTAGTGGACCAAAACGGGGACAGGAAATCGACTTAAAAGAATTCCAGCACATTGTTCTTTTCGCAAGTGTGAATATGTACAGGTACTTTAACCTATTACTTCTAAGTGCTTAATTACTTTTTCTTTTTTTTAGGCTTTTGGCTAAGTAACTTTATACCTAAAAAGAACAACCCAAACAGAAAAATCATCCCAAACACCAAACTTCCATAGTAAACAGGAGCTGGAAGAATGCCTATTTGGTTTTGGAGTTCTTCATTTGCTTGAACAAACTGTTGTGCTTTTGAGCTCCCAGTTGATGTCGTCCAAAAGTTTCAGTTGCTCTTCAGTGAGTTCTAAGTCCTCTTCGTTACTGAAACTCTGCAGGTCTACCTGACTTGCTTCTTTAACTTCAGGGTCTTCTAGGTCTAGGTTTTCAGTGTTTAGGATCTCTTCAACTTTTGGTTGCTCAAGGAATTCGAGCACTTCAGCAGAACGTCAGCCATCACTTTGTGTTGCAAACGGTCTTCAGGCAAGTTGTTTTCTTGGGCTACTTTTTGGATTGTTTCTGAGTCGCGTTCGTAAGCACTCCTAACCACAGACAAACAAGTGAACCAAAGAGACCGTTTTCAAGTTGGGACTCCAGGTCAAGTTGCTGGATTCCTGTGAAGCGTCTTGGGCTGCTCTAGACAAACCAATATCACCCAAATCATTTTTAATTAAACTCTAACTTGTTCTTGCATCAAGCTATAAAGGGGTCTTCTGGCTCGTGTCTTGAAGGTTGAAGTTTCGACTTGGCCAATCCACCCAGTTAACACTCCTTGTGCTTCTGCTTTAAGTTCGCTCTTCGTAGCTAAGTCTGACTTCAAAAGTAGTAAAACTCATTTCAAAACTTTCTTTTGCCATCTGCAGTTGACTCTCCGTCTAGTTCGAAGAGGTGGTTCAGTGAACCGTAAGCAAGCGAAAACTCTGCACTTTTGATCAAAGAGTTGGCTAGTTTTTCTAGTTTACAGGTAGATGTTGTGGTTGGCCTTAAGTTTTGTGTAGTACAGCAACACAAACTTGCAGGAGTCAAGTAAAGTGCTGTTGGAAAGGCACGTGTTTGTCGAACTGGGCTTGTTGTATCAAAGCCGTGATCAGTGTATAGTGAACGCAGTAATCCACTTTCTATACTGAAAAGAAAATCCTGAAGGTTGGGACTTAGGGATGTATTCGTAGTAAGTAGTTTGGACTCTGTCAAAAATAGTCCTCTTTCTTCTGGTGAGACACTCTGGTAGGTGTTTCGGGAGTTCCACTGACTGTTTTAGCTGTTAAGGCGTCTTCATTCAGAAATTGGTGGGAAGTTCTGGAGAGTCTCTGCCTGTGAAGAAAAGGCCCTGAAGGTGTGCTGCATAAGCTTCACTGAGCCACAACTCCAATGAGTTCTTGTGGGAAGACCTCCACAGTTTTGAGTTCGAAGAAAGCTTTGCCAGCAAACTAGTTAGGAGCTGGAGTTCCTCCACGTAAGCCAGAGAAAACTGCTTGCTACTAGCAATGTGGCCTCCGTACCTGCCTTCTGTTACGTAGTTGAACCTAAGGACTTTAGTGACTCTTTCAGAGTAAGAGTTCAGAAAGTCCATGCTTGAATGAAAAGCTTTGTCGTCAAAGAGTGTCGTGCATGCCGTTCATCATCCACAGAGCCCAGCACCACAGAATGTGTTTGGGGTTTTATTGCTTGCCTTCGTACTCAGTTTGGAAGTCCTTGATAGTTGGGGAGTTCGAGATCTGGACCAAATGCGTTCTGACAAAAGCTGTCTGGCACACTGCTTGTTGCTGGAGTAAGCTTGGCAGAACTTAATGGCAGCTAAGAAGTCTTGGTGAGTGCAGCGGGGGTTCATGATTTTCTCAAAAGCACTCTGGTGACGCCTAAGTTCTTGAAGATGTAGGGGTAGTCTTCTGTTTTCATGAACTTCAAACTTTCAGTAATCAGAGCTATCAACAGTGCAAACGAAGGACTGTCTGCTACTAAGAACCTTTTTAGTTGAGGAATCATTGAAACTACAAACTGGCCTGGACGTCCTTGGATTTCTGCAGATCTTAAAGAATCCTTCCATGAGGATCAGCAAAGTAAGTAAGTCTGGACTCAAGAACTGGACTTGGCCAAGGAACTCGTGCATTTCAGCAAAGGACTTTAATTGAGCAGTTGAAGAACTCGTCCTTAGCTCTTTCAACAGCTTCGTTTTTGGAGTCAGTAGTTATGTGCAAAGCTAAGTTGTAGCAAAAACTCAAAATCTGGTACCTGTGTTCTAAGTTTCCTCCTCACTAAGTCTACAAAGATGTTGAGTTCTTTTTTGGTGTCCAACCACAAACTCTCCACAACCACTGTAAGTATTCTAAAACACTCTGCTGAAGCTTCAGGACCCTGGGACCCCACCACGAACTTAACTTGTTTGGTTTCTTCAAAGTGCCAAGGAACTGGCAGGCCCGTAAGTGGTTCTCCTTTAGTTCCATAACTCGAAAGCACTCCAAACAGCTTTTTGAAACTGTCCATCATAAGCTCTTGGCAGTCCAATAGTGAAGTTTCGACGTTGTAAGTTTCTGCAATGCTAATCAAGTCTCCCAAAAACGAAGCAGGCACTCCACACATTTCAGAGCCAAAGTCATTCTTAAACTGTCGGTTGGAACTTAGTGCCGTACTGGTTGGAGTTGCACTCAAAGAACTTCCAGTTGGGCAGTCGTCGAGTTGCCTTACAGCAAAATCTTCCAAAGCGAGGTCGGTGTGCAGTCTGCCAGTTTGTTTGTTGGCTTCCTGCATTCTGTAGAGAGTCATTTCAGTCAAGCAACTCTTCACTCCCAACAGGAACTTAGCCAGTACTTGGCTTCTGAACACCAACTCAAGGAGTCGTTTGAGAACTTGGGTTTTGGTGGTGGCACACAGTAAGTAAGTTGAACACAAGTGAGTAACAGTGCATGCACACACAAGCTTCGAACCCAGAAGGTTCTTTGGTTTCAGAAAACATTTTGTTGACAGCTTCTATAAACGAAGAAATCAGCTTTTCTTTGGACCCAATTAAAGACTCCAAAATGGAGTAGTTGTGCTCACAAAGAACTAACTGTTCATAAAAACACAAGTAGTGCTCTAAAAGTTGCATCTTTTCAGTGCTGGACTCTTCTCTCGGAAGCATTTTGTAAGCTTCTACAACTAGGGTGAACTCCTGTGAGAAGTTCTGAGAAGCAAACAAGAGTTGCAAAGACACTTGGTAAGGCAAGAGCCTTTAACAAGAGGTTCCAGCATGCCTAGCTGCAGCTGCACTGAACTGTTGGTTTTTTCAGGAATAAAGCTTTCAGAACAGTGCTTCAAAAAGTTGTCTTTGATCATTTGTGTGCCTGAAGAGAAGAAGTTTTCAAAAGGCGGGTTTTTGGACTGAGTTCTTCCAAATAATCACAAACAAGTGATGTTTTCCAAAGCAACCAAAGCAATGTTTCTTGGGTTTCTTCAACTAAGGAGCTCAAAGGCAAAGTCTATAGCAAGACATCAAAGCAGTCACTAAAGGAAGGGAGTCTTCACTCAGAGTCTGTGGAAACTGCTGACTTCATTTCACGAATCAAGTGCAGAAAGTCTAGTCCGTGCTCTTGGAAGTTGTTCTGTGTAAATGATTAGTTCAGTAAACTAACTTAAGCAAACTCAGTCCCCTGAAAACCATGGTTTTGATGCTTCTGAGGTCTTCGGCTTGGAACTCATGCTTCTTGGTAGCGTGGGTCCAGTGCACGTTTTCAAAAACCATTTCTTCAAGTTCGTTTAAGTAGTGAGACACCCCTTAAGGAGTGCAAGATAAACTGTGCACAGTCCAACTTTGTTAAGTTGGGTAGTGATTAAACTCAGTAAGGAGTTCCTTTGGTTGAAGGAGGCTTTTGTTTGACGAACTGAGTACTTAGAGACCAAGTTTTCTAGGAACTTCAAAGTTAGTTTTACTAGCTTGCCACTTGTAGTTGTCAGGCCACAAAAACACTCAGGCAAAACTTCAGTTAAGCCGAACCTTAAGGGACTCCTGGATCACAACAGAGTCTTCAAGTGGGTACAGAAGCAGCACAGCTTCGTCTTCCAAGATGTGGGACACCAACTCCATCATTGCTAAACTTACGTTGTATTTACTTTAGCTTCTTTTTCTACGCTTCTGAGTTTGCTTGCTGAAAGAAACAGGGGGTGTGAGTCTGGAATATCCCCTTGTACCGTGCCAGCAGCTGAAACCCTCGCTAAAACAGTAGCAACTGCGTGGTTCTCTACTTCTTTTGTTTTCACTTGCGTAAACTGCCAGAGTGGTTTCTATTAGTTCTGAAGGACTTCTAAAGGAGTGTTTGTCAGCTTCGAAAGCTCTATAAAGGACTCTATCAGTAAGTAAACTAGTTCGGTCTTGGGGACTTCAGGAGTTCTTCCGGGTAACGTGGATAAGGGGTGGTTTGCAGGTTCCCTTAAGCCGAACTTTCTAAGGCAGGAGTCACAGAGGGTCAATCATGACTACTTCGCAAACTAGTTTGATGTACTCGAACAAAACTTTTAAGTCCTGAGTGGTGTAGGGGTACCCGTTTGATCCTTTGGACTTCTGTTTCCCAGTAGTTAAACACAAAGGCCAGAAAGAGTACCTGATGTTGAGCTCACTAAAGTCGAGTTCTGCCCTGCTCTCAAGCTTTTTAGCTCTGGTCCTGCCTGGAATTATTATCATGTTTCTTTGGTTGGTAGAAGACACTAGTTGGCTTGCAGCCACGGGCGTACTCCAGAGCTTTGGTCTGGGTTAGACATCACTTCCTCAAGTTCACCACTGTAGTGAAGTGAGTTAGGGTGTCTAGGTACTTGATGACTTCTTCGGCGTAGGGGTTCTCAGAGTTGCCCTATTAAAAACGTTCACGAACTTGAGAAGAGTTCTCCGTCGTGGGGGAACTTCATGCTTAGGTGGTGCAGCATAGAGTAGAGGCCTACTTGGTTAGGAAAGTCTTCGTACCAAAAGTGCTTGAGTGTTTCTGAAGAGCCTTGGTTCCTGAGACAAGCACAAGTTATTTCTACAAAGACTCCGTAGTCCTTTGCCATCTCTACGTTGGTTTGTGACTGAACAGCAGGAAACCAAACTCATGAGGGATATGTTGAGGGCTGAAGCCACTTCTAAAGAGGAGTCCTGGAAGGTTTCTCTGAGTGGTGTTGCGGAGAAAGTCCAGCACGTAGAACTTAGTGGCTAGTTGTTGAACGGGATCTTGGTCTCCTGGGCTAAACACAGTGTAGCCTTGAGGAAGGGTTTGGGCCCAAGTCATCAAGCACAACCAACTCACCACGACTGATCCCATGTGTTCACTCACAAACTCATTGCCTTCTAAAAGTGTTTTGAAGAACTCAAGGATCTTAGGTGTGTTTTTTCTTGGTTGTTAATTAAGCTGTAAGGGTTTTGTGGGGATTGAATCCTTCCAAGAACCCTCTTTCAGCAAAGGCGTCGAGTCTCACTGCAGACAACAACACAAACATGCTTAAGTCTCCTATTTGGGAAATCAGCAGTCTGGGCTAGTTTGTACTCAGCCAAAAAGAGTCTTTGTAAAGTTGTTTGAAGTTGCCTTGGAACTCTTGTTTAGTGAAAGGGTTTGCAGGTAGTCTAGGAACCTTGCAGAGCCAATGTGTGCAAAGGCATTATGGGCCAGAACTAAGATTTCTAAAGAGTTCCTTTGTTCTTGCAAGCACTGCAGAATCCACTCTTCGCGTTCTTGGGGAGCGTAAACCTGTTGGGAATTTCCCGCGCAGAAGTTTGGCAGTAAAGTTCCCAAACAAGGTTTTCAGCAGGTTTTTCTCTGAAAGCTTCTCCCAAAAACTCCAGACAAGGAAGCTGTCCTGGGTTGCCTTCTGCCCTGCTGGTGCCTACAATGACTCTAAAGTCTTAAGAAGAGTAATACGCTCGTTGTAGTACAACTGAGTGATGGGGTTAAACAGGACCTGGAAGTCTTTTCGGACCTGGTCGCCTTCTTCGCCTTTGAGTTTGTTGAAGAGTGCTTGGTGCTTTATAAAACACCCTAACTAAGTCCTGAAGTTTGTTCTTCTTGGAGTTCGATTTTTCTGGGACAACTCAACTACAAAGGTCTTAAGTACTTCTTTGAAGGTTTGGGTGCCTCCTAAGTTCATCTCTGACTTTTGGACCTTTCTCTGCTTTGTGGGTTGGGCTTTTCGTAGAAGTTGAGCAGTTTAGACAACTTTTTGGAAATGATGTTGTCTTTAAGGACTTCTTTGACCTCTTCTGGGTCGTACCTGTAAACTCCGTTGTTCATTAAGTCGTAAATTTCTTCTTCGTTGCTTTCTCTGAAAGTGCCTAGGGATTCAGACATTTATATTAGTTATAGGTCAATTCTTGAACTCTGTGGTCTTTAGAGTGGACTTTGTTTCATCTTCTAGTGAACAGTGACTTGAGTGTGATTACCCGAATTAATCATCTAACTAGTTAAAGCGGGTGATAAATATGATTTTGCTATTGCTAAAATTATGCCAAGCAGCGACGGTTACTAACATAGCTACTCGAATAATAAAGCCATTGACCCGACCGCTTTAACGGTTTAAGCAGCCTTTTTTTACTAAGGGGACTTTACAGACGATTTGAACCCTCAAAATTACCAAGTTAGGCTAGGAGCAAGTGAGTGTAGGAAATACTTTCTATTAAAAGGGCAGAAACAATCGAATGCCTCATTCCTCCTTGGAACCACAATGATGATGGGTCATACCCCGACTTAGAAGTGCTGCGCTCCGTTTCAATATACTCATACTGACAGCAATCAATTAGGTGGGGCTGGGGTGGCTACGCATTAGTTTTGATTCCGAGCGAAGGAACTGCTCAAGATATTACTAGCCTTTGTTTTCTTCACAAAGAAATTAAAAGGATCATATTGACCATTTAAAAGTAAACGGAGTAGAAGCAATATTCGAGAGTGAATATGTAGAAAACTCTAATCCTTACATTCTTAGTACAAGTAGGCAATAATGTGCACGGGGACCAGAGTGTGGAATATAATACTTCAGGTAGGCTAAAAGGAGTCTACTGGAAATCAGGGTACAATCTAGAAGGAGAGCAGTACTGGTTCAGAACTATAGGTGCTGTGGAGTCAGTGTCAGCTAATTTAGAACAAGGAGTAGCTGTTACAGTCACAGGGAAATCCTTTCCTAGTGACACTTCTAGAGTCCAGGTAGAAGTAGATGGATCACCATGCCAAGTCTCAGAAGCGAGCTTCAACACTATTAAGTGCAGCAGTGGAGTCTATTTCGATTTGAAGAACAGAAACTACTATGAGGAAGTGCGGGATTGGTCAGAGAGCACAACCCAGGAAGCATTCGAGTGGAGAGTGAACTAGTTCAGAGAACAGTCATTCCTTCAGCAGCTATTCTTACGACCATGGACAACTACGATTCGCTCATCTACGGACTCTTCAATCCACCAGAACAGGGGAGCATACATTCCTATGTTTCTTTCAGAGGAGTGTTAGAGTTTACCTGAGTACCGACTCCAACCCTCTCAACAAGCAAGAAATAATTAATTCAGCGAGTGAGGAGTCAGATGAACATACTTACTTCATATGGGAAGGTAATAAGTCAAACTCTATAGCTTTGACAGCAGGAGAATCCTACTACTTAGAAGTAGAGCACCTGAACTCAGCAGGGCGCAATTCTTTTGTTATGGGAGTAGAGATGCCTGGGAGTGGTCAAAGAAATGGATTTCCCTCTGATCAAAAGACTGGACCTGAGCTCTAATACCCTTAACAGCAACAAACGTCCATTTGTTTACAAAGGACAAAACAAGGCAATCTTGAATGGGTTCGATATTGGTGATTGTCCTTCAAACCACTATCTTCTTCAAACTTACACAAGTGCAACTTACTTCAATTTGTTTATCTACTGCCACAATAACTACATTTACGCTATTCTTCCTAGCTACATGAATCCCAGCCCCTCTGACCTAAAATTCCAAACTCAACGACGGCAGTGAAGTAGATGGAGAAACTTTACGAGAAGCCTCAACAGACTCCCCAGTTCTGGTTTGTGATCCCTTCTGACTTTTTAAGAACTTATGAAACTAAGCCTCAACTCCAGAGTTTGGATTGACAACAGACTAACCATGTGTAAGGGGATTGCTCTTTCCAGCCAGTCATTAAAAGCTTCTCTGAAAGTTCAGGTGTTAGGGTGTTAGGGTGTTAGGGTGTTAGGGTGTTAGGGTGTTAGGGTGTTAGGGTGTTAGGGTGTTAGGGTGTTAGGGTGTTAGGGTGTTAGGGTGTTAGGGTGTTAGGGTGTTAGGGTGTTAGGGTGTTAGGGTGTTAGGGTGTTAGGGTGTTAGGGTGTTAGGGTGTTAGGGTGTTAGGGTGTTAGGGTGTTAGGGTGTTAGGGTGTTAGGGTGTTAGGGTGTTAGGGTGTTAGGGTGTTAGGGTGTTAGGGTGTTAGGGTGTTGAGGGTGTTAGGGTGTTAGGGTGTTAGGGTGTTAGGGTGTTAGGGTGTTAGGGTGTTAGGGTGTTAGGGTGTTAGGGTGTTAGGGTGTTAGGGTGTTAGGGTGTTAGGGTGTTAGGGTGTTAGGGTGTTAGGGTGTTAGGGTGTTAGGGTGTTAGGGTGTTAGGGTGTTAGGGTGTTAGGGGGTGTTAGGGTGTTAGGGTGTTAGGTGTTAGGGTGTTAGGGGTGTTAGGGTGTTAGAGGTGTTAAGGGTGTTAGGGTGTTAGGGTGTTAGGGTGTTAGGGTGTTAGGGTGTTAGGGTGTTAGGGTGTTAGGGTGTTAGGGTGTTAGGGTGGTAGGGTGTTAGGGTGTTAGGGTGTTAGGGTGTTAGGGTGTTAGGGTGTTGAGGGTGTTAGGGTGTTAGGGTGTTAGGGTGTTAGGGTGGTGTTAGGGTGTTAGGGTGTTAGGGTGTTAGGGTGTTAGGGTGTTAGGGTGTTAGGGTGTTAGGAGTGTTAGGGTGTTAGGGTGTTAGGGTGTTAGGGTGTTAGGGTGTTAGGGTGTTAGGGTGTTAGGGTGTTAGGGTGTTAGGGTGTTAGGGTGTTAGGGTGTTAGGGTGTTAGGGTGTTAGGGTGTTAGGGTGTTAGGGTGTTAGGGTGTTAGGGTGTTAGGGTGTTAGGGTGTTAGGGTGTTAGGGTGTTAGGGTGTTAGGGTGTTAGGGTGTTAGGGTGTTAGGGTGTTAGGGTGTTGGTAGTCTTCTGGAATTTTTTGGGGCTTTGGAATATACAGTGCAGGAACTGGACATACTTCAGTTTCACAAGGTTTGAATTGGGGAGTTACTGACTTCCTATTTAGCGAAGAGCGAGGCTTCCTGTTGTTTTTGTGCCTTGCGTCAGGTTTAGAAGAAGCCCTTTGGCGTTCGAATGATTTATTGTGGTAGAGTCTATCAACAATAGAAGTCAATTCTTGGGCAGATACCTTTTTGGTGGTTGTTTTGGGGGTTTCGGACCTCTTGAGGTGTTTGTGGCTGTTCATTAGTCTTTCTCCAGACCTTTTAGTTTCTTCGAGATTGAACACTCTTTTGGACTGCTTCGCACTTTGTTCACTAGTGATTGAGTTTGATCTGACTTTAGTGAGGCGTTCTAGGACAAGTGGGTCGGGCTTGCGGTTAGGATGGAGTTTGTGTTGCATTCGGTGAATTTCTTGTTTTTCTAAGACTTCTTTTTGTTTTCTGAGAGTTTCGAGTTTTTCTTCCCTTCTTTGGGCTTCAGAGTTGAGTCGTTTGCCTATTTCGATTTGTTGGGCAACATCAACGCACTGGCTCCTAACTATGCTTTGTTCTTCTTGGAGTTGTTTGAACCTCTGCCTGAGTTTTTCTTGTTCTTCTCGCAGCAAAGCGTCTGCGTTTAGTCTTGAAACCACACGGTTTACTTGGTCCTTGCTCCCTACTTTCTTTGAAGCAAGTGACTCATTTTCTTGCGACTTTTTGAAGTTTTCTACCAGTTTTTGGTGTTCAGTTCTTCTGCTGACGTCTTGAGTGAGTCTTTCAAAGACTTGCTTGTTCGTAGGTTTGGGTTTGAAGTCGTTGGTTTCCAAAGACCCAGCTTTGAGGAGTTCTCTGCGGTTTATGTCTAGAGTCATTCTTTCGATGACACTCATCTTGGAAGTGTCCAAACTTTTAATCCAGTTGTTTATGGCTTCTTTGTCCTTAGTTTTGCATGCTGGTTCTTTGTGCCTGGGAAACTTGTCAGCCAGCCTGGAATGTGAGTGTTCCATTTAAATTTAGAATGATTAAGTTCTGCTAGAAATATATTCACACAAATTTGGGTGTTCTGTGAGTAAGTGCTCAATGCGCAGCTGGAGTCTTGGGTCGTGACTGCGGTCTTTTCTCTGGAGTAACTGCATGAGTTCTTGTAAGGCGTTCCTTTCAGCGTCGCTGAAGTTGCTTTGCATGGAGTACATACGTGGGTACTGGAGCATCTGGGGAACTTGTTGAGACCTGTGCCTTTCTTCTTCAGCTTGCATTTTTTCTAAGGTGACTTCTGGGATGAATTCTTGGTGTTCTCGTGTCCACCAACTCTTGAGGTCGCCTTTGAATTTGAAAAGGGGTGGGTAGGGAGGAGGCACCAGGTCGGTTAGGAACTGGATGGGTTTGACTTCTAGTTTTTCTCCAGCCCTTTTGCCTTGAACCACTTCTTTTTTGTGGCTCTTTTTGACGTTTTTTTGGAACTCTTTGATTTTTTGGTACTCAGGAGTTAGTTTAGTGAACCGTTGGGAAAGTTCTTTAGGTTCTTTGGGACTGCTGCTGGAAGGCTTAGCTGACTCAGGGACCTTTTTAAGAAGTCCAAGCACGTTTTCTGCCCTTTTGTTTTTGAGGGACTCTAAATTGAGTTTTAGTTTCTCAAGTGAGTCTTTTGAAACTATAGCTGAACTTGTTTCTTTTAGAACTTGAACCATCAACTCAGTCAAAGCAAAGACTTTTTCGAGCATTTCTGGCTTTTGGAGTGCTAAACTCAACCTGTTCAAGCACTCGCTGAAGTCAAGAGAAGGAGGGGAGTTCGGGTCGTAGGGGAACTGGCCACACTGGATCACAGATTTCCCGACTTCGTGTTTGCTTAGTTCCAAAGTGCACTTTAAAGCCCAGAAAGTGAATTCCCAGTCACACCCAGTTTGCTGGTTAACAGGCTCAACGAACTCTCCGTAAAGGTCATCTTCTTCTTCTTCTACTGACATGCTGGTTTCCATGCCTGGCACGTAAAACGAAAGCAGAGGTCTTAGTTCCAAAAGGAAGTTTTGGATTTCTACTAGTTGGGGCAGGTCTAAGTCGTCGCCTATGCTTGGGTCCAATAAGTTTCTGTAGATCCTCAGGGCCAAAACTTGGTGTTTGCGCAAAAAGGGAACTATAAGTCGGGAGTGCTTTAGACACACAGCTTTGCCAATAGGGACTTCTGTCACAGCTACCAAAGCCCAGAGAGCTTTGGCCTGGAGGTCTTCTTCAGCTTCGAGGTGCCCCACTAGGGTTTCAACTATGGTTTGTGTTCCTTCTAGGTGGCCAACTGCTGCTATGCACCTGAGCAGTCTGAGAAGCGCTGTGTTTAAGTCGTAAGAGTTAGAGGGAATGAAGCCCTTCAACAGAGTTTTGAGTATGGAGTTGTTACGGGAGTGGAGTAGAGAAGGGACCTGTTTAGTTTCCCAGACCTGACGTGCTTCGTACTTGCGGGAACTCCTGTCCTTGAAGTCTTCGTACTTGAGCATCATGGTTTTGAGTATTTTGTCTTCAGCTTCGGTGTTTTCAGCCTTCATTAAGTAGTAGTACATCAGTTGGGGAGAAAAAAGAACCGGAGTAGGTTCTTGCATTAAGTAGCTGAGGCACCTGTACCCAAAAGAAGGGTCTTTATAAGAGATGTAGTGCTCAAACAACCCACCTAGGAGGTTCATAACTGCACTGGCTTTGAAAGGGTACTGGAAAGCGTGCTCAAGGACCACAGGGAGGTAAACGGCTGTGAAGTTGGCTTCTTGGCCCCAAAGAATAAGAGTTGTTTTGATCAAACGGGACACTTTGTGGACAGTGATGTCGTTTTGTTTGCTGAGAATGAGGTCTGAGATGCAAAAAACATGCACTATGTTTTCAAGCAAGTAAGAGTTGTTGTAAAGCAACAAGTTAGTCGCTAAAAGTTGTTCCAAGATGATGTTGAGCATGTTGAAGCACGGCAACAACAGTTCAAAGTGTTCAGTTTTGCGTTGGTTTTTAAAGTCAAGCACAAAGGCCTCTGTGTTGAAGGGACACAAGTACAGAGTGTGGAGTATGTAGGTGACCTTGCCTACAAGGTTCGAGAGGACTGTTAAAAAGCCCTTAGACACAAGCTGTACAGAAACCCCCTTTGAAGTTGAAATCATAGAGTTAAGGGTCCTCAAGGCAGAACTCAGTGGAATGATTTTAGACCCGCTTTCACTCATTAAACCAAACTCTCCAATTTCAACTTCGCAGTCACTCACACCACCTATTGGCAAGTGGTTCTTTTTGCCAGCAACAGAGTCGCTTTTGACTCCCCCAAACTCCTTCACCTCTTCTATTAAGGAGTCGATGCTTAAGTTGCGCCTGCCTACCCACTCCAAAACAAGGTCAGTTTGTTTCTTGAACAAAGTGTTTATTTCAGCCAGGGGTCCGAGAACTTCCCTGATGTAGTTTCCTCTCAACAAAATAAGCTCAGCGTTCCGATCCTCTTTCAGGACAGCTGCAGCTATTTCTAGGGCGTAGAAACTCTTGATCATGCCAATCTCAGAGTTGGGGTCGATTTGTTGCAAAACGTAGTCAAAAACTTGAGGATGGAGTCGGCAAATGGTGTAAAAGGCTTGGTGGGGAATAAAAGGAAAGTCAGGGTGCAGAGAATTCAAGTAGCAGTAAAGTTCCTTGAGTCCTAAACCTGAGTCTTGGTTCATAAGTGTTGCTACTACTTCAGAAAGCTTCAAAAAAGCCCTTAGAATAGCAGACAACTGCTTTGCGTAGACTGTAACTTTCTCAATAGGAATTAATCCTAGCAAGTACTCTTCTTCTAAAAGAGAGACTTCTCCAGGTTCCTGAGGTCCTTCGATGGCTTCTAAAACAGCTACTGTGTGCAAAACAACTCTTTTGTGTTGACTCAAAAAAAACACTCCTCCGTGGGACCTTACTAGAGTCAAAAAGATGTCTGCAACTGTAATGAACAAAGTTCTGAAGTCAGTGGGGGACTCCCGGAAAGGGGAGTGCAGCATAACGAGTAGCAAGTTTCTTAAGAAACGGGTGTGGGTCAGCCAAGCTGAAAGGCTGTCACTCAGAACCAGTTGGGAGCTCAGGGGAAATACTTGAGTAAAGTCTACCGTGAGTCTGCCTACTAAGAACTCGTGCTTAGTCATGTGGACTGTTGATGTTTGAAGGAGTTGGAGTTTAAGGTGTTTTCTGACAGTGTCGAGCAAAGGCAGAACTCCCTCATCCAGTTTGTTGGCAGCCTTTTGCAACCTTTCTAGCAGTTCAAACAACCCTGCCTTGTTAAGAAGAGCTTTGATAGCATTAGCTAACTTAAAGGGTTTCTTCAGGTGAGCCAGCATGACTTGGTACCCAGAGGTATAGACTCCATCTTCTTCTGTCTTTAGCTTTTTCTGGTTTTCTTTCTTAGCCTTGCCATAGCCAAAGTGAGTATGTGCTGTCTTCGCATCTAGGCCCTGAGTGATGTCTGAGTGCATGAAGAAGTGGAAGTTGTGGGGGTTGTGGAGTACTGAACTTATTGCACGAACGATGTTGAGTTTGAAGACTGAGCAACTGCTGGGGTGTGTAAAGGCCAGCAAAAGATCGCGCACTGAGCCTATGAGTTGTCCGCCTGCTAGGTCAACTAAGTGAAGTGCAGACTTAATTTGGGGTATGTTTTGGCTTTGGAGGGCAGCAAGGGTTGTGTCGACGAGAGCTTCGGGGAAGTAGGGAGTGGGAGGCCCTACGCTTACCAAGGGGTGATCTCCAGGAGTGCCTAGTCCTGAGTAGCGCAGAGAGTGGACTTCGCCTGAACCTTCTGAATCAACCCAGTACCGTAAAAGACCGGGCCACCCTAGGGGGCACGCTGCAAGCAACTCTACATCCTCTTCTGTCTAAATTCGAATTTACCGGCCTAAGTGTTATATTTTCGTGTTTAAGAGTAGCTTCGGAAGCTTCTAGACATAAAGAGAGGTTCTTGAATTCGCCCTTCACCAAAATGTAGTTCGTCAGTATTGGCTCATCCAAAGCTACCTGAACGTCATTTCCCATTGGTTCTACTCTTTCTAGCTTCTCTATGCTCACTAATTCGTCAGAAGGTAGTCTCAGGTTCTTTGCAAGGAACTCCAACTGCGAAATGGCTGTGTCGGGCTTCGCTATTCTGATTTGCGAAACCTGCAGAGGTCTTCTAAGTTTGATCGGGTCCGAGTGGTACCCTGTAGTTTCATGAACTATTGGTTCTAGCCAAATAGACGCCATTAAATTCTTCCAAGGCATTAAATGGATTAGCGATCTAAGCAGGTGCACTTACTTGTGTGTTGTTAGTTAAATGAAGTCTGGCAGGAAGATACTACTTAGTTATGGGCTGTTTTTTCTATTGGCAACCGCAACCGTGTCCGAGGTGTTCCGGGCTAAGTGGCACAACTTCTTAATCCAGAAACTCAAGCTCAAAAGACCCAGCCCTTCCAGTAGTTAATTACTTATCCAGTACCTAAGTTTTAAGTGTTCTTTAAGTTCGCTAAAGTTAGACAGAAAAGTTAATTCCCTTCTTTTTTGGACAAAGTGTTCTGGGGGGGTCTTTTTGAACTTCAAAAGCACCCACTCCACTACAGTAAGTTGCATGAGGTCCCTTGACTCTTCTAGGTGGTTGAGGATTTGCTGTAGAAACAGTTCAGGATAAATCCCTACTCCAGCTAAGTCCTGGGCTCCGTCGACCCAGTCCTGGAAAGAACCTAACTTGCACTGTTGTTCTTCCAGCAGTTTGTAGAACTCAATGTCTCGGTAGTTGAACAGAGTAAACAAGTGGGTTGCATGTGAGAGTTCTGAAGGGTTGTAGTTGTCTAGGTTGTCCTTAAAGATTCTGCAAACTTTAGGAACAAAAGAGGGTGACCCTTTCTGTGCAAGTAAAAAGCCCTGCATAGTAAAGACTAGGTACTCTGAAGAACTTATTTTGTTTTCAAGTGGTTCGTAAATTGACTGTGTGTGCGGAAGTTGCTTTAGTGAGTCACAAAAACTGTTGGAAATAGCAGCTACTTCTTTAGGGTGCAGTTCTTCAGGAAAACTCTCAAGCATCTTAGAGTGGATTGCTAAGTAAAACTCTTTGCTTCCTGTGTTGTAAGCACTGGTTGTTTTGAGCACACTTAGGCAGTCTCTGAACTCAACTAAGTTAGGCAGCAGTTTTTCTTGGAGTTGGTTAAATGTTTCTTTGAAGGACTCAGAACTAGGCTTATATTGACTGTAAACTTCAAACAGTCTACAAGCATCCTTGGTGTTTTCTTTCCGGTATACTTCAGAGCACCTTTGTAGCATGGCAGAGTGCAGTTTAGGAGTGCCTGACTTTTTCAGTAAAAGGTTTTCTGCTTCCAGTAAGACTTGGCTAAAGTCCATAGAGCGCAGGTTTTTGAGTAACTTGGTTTCCATAGTTTGTAATGGAGTCTTTGTCAGACAACATTTTGGTGAACTGCTTGTTTGTTTACTTAGATTGGGCAGTGAGCTTTGAGTTGGTTACGCTGAGACTAGTAAATAAGAGGTTCGATAAGGCTGTTGTAAAGTTTTACAAGTTCCAAGTAACCAGTCCACTATCTCCACTAAACAGTGAAGAAGAGTACCAAAAGTCGTTTGGAGTTTACATAGATCACTTTTCAAAGGAAGCAATTGGAGTTTCGGGACTCTTTGAGGAACTGGAAGAATCTCTAGACGAAATTGACAAGTTCTCTTTGGGAAGGGTAACTGACCACATAAGTCAAAGTAACCAAAACTCAGTCAGCAAAGAAGTGCTAAAGTTACTTGACTGCTTTGTGTTGTTGTTTGATTTAAAACTCAGTAGACCCAACACCCACCCTAAGATGAACCGAACACAAACAAAGAAGGAAAAACTTGTTCCTTACTTAGAAATGCTTTCTGAGTACTGGAGGTTCAAAAACAACTTCCACAAACTAAAAGTCACTAGTTTGCCCGAAAGCAAAAGAAAAAGGCTCAAAAAGAAGTTCAGGAAGATAAGAATCCAGAGCCACGCAGAAATTCCAGTGTTCAAGAGCATGCACAGCTACATTGAAACCCTCATTCGACTGACAGACCCTCTAAAAAGACCACTGATTTACTTAGAAACTTACTTGCAAAAGTATGAGTACGAGAACAACATAAACGACTTAAAGTCTTACTTTCTGAGTAAGTTTCCTAATACTTTTAAGAGTTAATTCATATTTAATAGTAATCACATATTAATGGAATATGTGGAACAGGGATCCAGACTCTTAAAGTTGCCTTCCTTAAGCGTGACTGAGTCATAAGCTGGAACAACTGTATAGACTTTGAGTGATGATCACAAGATCTGCTTTGATAAGTGATGCAACTTAGAATCTGACTAAAGTATTTATAGCTTAAACTTTAAGCAACCCATTGATGACTGTAACCCAGTGAGTTGCGTCGTAGTCTACAGCCTTGAAGTAGTAGGTTTTGTTGCGAGTCTCTAAGCAAAAACACTTGTTGCTTCGGATCTTAGTTTTCAAGCTAGAACTGAAGTTGATGCTTCCTAAATACTCACTTTTTGTGTTGTAGTAAAGAATGTTGGGTTCATCGGTGACGAAGAGCAGTCTTCTTTTGTATATCCAAGTTTCCCACAACTTAACTACTCCAGACACTAGAGTTTGGGGCAACTTAAGTTCCTCGTCCTCGGAGTGCTGGGGGCTAAGTGTGAAGTCCAGGGGAGGGTCTAGAGCATAAATCTCTTCAAAGTTAATTCCAGAAAAAAAGGAGTGCGACTTCAAGGCTTGGAAATCCTTTGAAGAACCAGGAACTCCAGACCCTAGTCGTTTCAAAGGTTCTTGTTTGAGCAGCATCCTGATGAGGTGCACACTTTCACTAGTTAAGCCTTCTGGAAACTCAAGGTCTGCCTTTTTGATTTTTTCAAAAGTAAGGTAGTCGTTCTCAGCCTGGAATGGAGGAAAGGAGGTCAGCAAGTGAAAAACTACGCACCCAAGAGCCCAAAGGTCTGCAGGAGGGCCTGCAGTGTGTCCGTAAAGCACTTCAGGCGCAACATACCTAAGTAGCGTTTACTCTGCTGTGCCTACAAAGGTGTTTGTTCGGACTTTTTGAAGTGGAGTTTCTTCTACTTTGGCTGAGCCAAAGTCAGTTAGTTTCAAGTGGTAGTTTTTGTCCAAAAGTAGGTTCTGGGGTTTGATGTCTCTGTGGACAACTCCGCAGGAGTGCAGTCTCTCCAGAGTGGAAACAAGTTGTGCAGTGTAGAACTTGGCAAGTTCGAGGGGAAAGTTCTTTTGGAACCTAGAAATCAGGGAAAAAAGGTTGCCAAAGGGACAAAGTTCTAAGACGAAGTACAAGTTGTGGGAGTCCTGGAAAGTGTAGTGGAGATTAACAACTCCTGGTTCTCCCTTGAGTTGTGCCAGAATGTTTCTTTCGTTGTGGGCTTGTTTGACTTTGTTTTCCTGCTTTGGAGTTACCTTTTTAAGCAGGCTTTTCTTAACTATTTTTATAGCGTAGGGGTGCTGGGTGTCTAGTTTAAGGGCTCTTACTACCTTTCCGTAGGAACCCCTGCCGAGGGTTTCTAGGAACTCAAAGTCTGTTGTTTTTATCCTTTTGGACTCCATGAATTATGTTATTATTTAGGATTTCATTGTGATGTCTCGGGAAGGTTTGGTCATGCCTGCGCACCTTTCAGCTTCTTCTTGCGAGTAAGGTTGTTCCTTAAGGGCTTTGAGTCTTTTTTTGTGAGGTTTGGTTTTGTAGTGCTGAGTTAAGCTGCTTTGGTTGATGAAGTACCTTGCACAGGGCACACAGTAGTGCTGGCCCTGTCCTGGAAGTTCTTCGTCGATTTCTTGGTTAGTTAGTTTTTGGTGGTTTTGGGGTTCTAAGTCCTTGTGGATTTGGTCGATGTCTTTTTGGTAGTGTTTATTTTTCACAGCTCTGTGGACTGACTTGTCTTTGGCAGTGGTCTTTTTTCTACGTTGTGGTTGTCCCATTTATAAGCAATATAATGGAGTTAGGAGTTAAAGGGCTCATGAGGACCTTTGTGAGACAAAACTTTCTGCAGAGTTTGTTCTTGCTAGTGCTGGCTTTGCTAGTTCCACTTATGGGTTGGTTCCTTAAGGACTGGGATTCAACTTTTAGCAAAACTTCACTGAGTGAACTCAGGGGCGGGTGTGTCTGGGTTGCTGGGTTATTTGTGTCAGTGTGTAGTTTGAAGTACTTTCTTTTACCCTTTTGTAGGAAAAGCATAACTGTAAAGCTAGTTGGCAAGTTGAGGGAAGAAAGAGCGCAAAAACTGACTAACGAAGTGTTCAAGGGGGTGTTTTTTACTTTGAGTTTTGGGGCAGGCTGTTACTTGCTCGTGACTGGAGAAGGCCTTGGAAGTTTTTTGGACATGCATTTTGGTTACAACGTGTTTTGGTGGTTAGTGCACATTCTAAGTTCGCCTAGAAAAGACTTCGTGGAAGTTCTGCTGCACCACACAGTAACAGTGATTTTGGTAGCTCTGGGGAACTTACTAGGTCTGCACTACGTGTCAGTGCTTGTGCTGAACGTGCACAGCATCCCAGAGATCTTTGTGTCCTTGACAAAGATATTCTACGAACTAGGGTGTAGGTTGTTGTTTAGACTCAGTTTGGGAGTTCTGGTGATTTCTTGGGGATACTTAAGACTTTGGTTCTGTTCAGTCCACATTTTGTATAACCAGTCGTATTCTTTGCTGGTTGACAACAAAAGTTACTTAGTTCTTAACCTGTTGATGCATGTTGTTTTGTGCCTCAACCTTTATTGGTTTTACTTTTTAGTCAAAAAGTCTTTAAGAGGTTTCTTAAGTAACTATTAATATGGCCAAAGACGAAAAGTCAGAAATAGTTCCGAAACGTTTCCCAATCACTGACTTAATTTGGATCATTATCGGGGGCAGGAAAGTCCAGTTGTTGTTTTTGTTGATGTTTATCCTTATATTTCCCTTTTTGGCTGCCTTCCTGAAGGAGTTCAACAAAATAGTTGAGTCTAGAAAACAAGGGAATCCAGACTACAACTGGCCTTCGTACGAAGACTTGTGGCTGATGACCAAAGCCTTGGCAGTGCTTATTTTAGTCCAGAACTTCATGAGGTTCACTCTTTTGTCCTCAGCCACCAAGTTGGTATCCCAGCGCTACTCTGAACAAGAAAGACAAGACAGGGCTAAACGACAGATTGACTGCATATTTAAAACGGGCTACTTTGTGTTTTCGGTGTGTTTTGCCTACTACGTTGCTAAAGACTCCTACTTCCTGCCCAAGTCCCTTGGAGGCAAAGGATATGTTAAACAAATGTTTAGGGACTTCCCCTACCAAGGCACAGAGGAGTTTCCTTTAATTAGAGAGTACTTAATGGTTCAGCTGGCGTACCACACGAACTCTTTTATAGTCCACATTCTGAGCAAGCCTCGCAACGACTTCATTGAAATGCTACTGCATCACTCAATGACAGTCTTTTTGATAGGCCTAGCTTACTACATGAACTACGTGACTATGTCTTTGTTGGTGTTGTTCACTCATGACATTTCGGACATGTTTGTGTACCTCACAAGGGTGTTTGTTGACACTGACTTCAAAAAGACCACCTTGGCAAGTTACACTTTACTGATGGTTTCTTGGGCGTATACAAGGCTAATCGTTTTCCCAGTAGAATTGATAGCCACAGCCACTTACTTCAACCCAGTCTACGAAGAAATACACGGCATGTGGCTTTTAGGAGGAATGCTGCACTTCTTGTTGGTGTTGCACTTCTACTGGTTCTACTTGCTGATTAAGATGGGGATGCGCTTTGCAACTAAAGGCAAAGTCCAAGATATCCAGCACAAGATTACTTCTTCAAATAAAAATTAAAATGATGGCCATTCAACACGAAAACCCAGCTCTGCTGGATTCTTTAAAGTCACTTTTGAGTTCAGAAACAGACTTTGTGAAAACTGACGTGAAACTCACGGACTTCGACGGGTGTTTGTATCTCATTAAGGGCTTAGATAGCAACAGACTAAGTGTTTCTATTTACTCTCCAAACTTAGACTCTGTAAGTCAAGCTGGGGGAATGGCAGCTCTGCAAAGAAACTACTCCAACTTCGAGTTAAGTACTTCGCCAAACACTTTTACACTGATTGTTGATCGAATCAATTCAGACGACCCTACTGAAAAGCAAAACCTCGCCAACCAAATAGCTTCCCAGTTGAGCATTTTAAGAGTAGTGTTGATGTCTGGGCCTTTTCTGCAGGCACTTGAAGGCCTGGGAAACAACTCAGTGACTCCTGCTGAAGTGTTGCTGCGGAAAAACGAGTACCTGTGGGTAGTGCCTGGAGAAAGCAGAGTGTCCTTTGTTTTTGAAATAAACTTTCTCGACAGCACTGACTCTAGCTTTGCTAAGGTGTTTGTGCAAGAATTTGTTGAAGCTAAAAGACAAGTGCCCAACTCTCCCTTAGTTACTTTTTCTCCGAACAGTCCCGAGTACATTCGGTCCTTCCCTAACTCTGGACGCAAGCCTTCTGTGGGCTTTTTGAGTTTCACGGTTTTGAAAGAACACTTAAGAGACCCTGAGCAGTCTGCACGCCAGTTATGTTGTTTTAGACAGTACTTGAACTACCATATCCATGCATGCAAAACCTACTTGCACATGCGCATGAGGAAGCGCACAGACGTGCTGCTGGACGTTTTGAAAGAAGCAGTTCCTGAAAGCATTGAAGCCAAAAGCTTCAAACGAGTCAGGGCTACTCAAACTAGAAGAGAAGAAAGCAAAATAGTTCATTCTTTATCATAAAGTCTTAATAAATGGAACCTAGCTTCAATTACTCAGGTCAAGGCAACCTAGAAGTTGACTTAAACGACCCGAAACTACTCAAAGAACTCAAAGAAGCAGGTTGGGAAGAAAGCGAAGAGGAAGAGTTCGACGAGTCCGAATTAGAGCAAGAATTAGAAAAACAACTCCAAGGCGTGCATGCCAAGTTCAAGTTCACTGAGAACATAGAAGAAACCCAACTCAACGAAGAAGACCTAGAAGACCCTGACTTGGCTGCAGAGCTAAGTGAACTAGGTGGTGCTCCAGAACCTCCCCGGGAAGAACAACTCACCCAACAAATAGAAAACTGCAAGCAAAAGGCTCTGGAATGCAAGAAGCAAGGCAGCATTGAAGAAGCTAAGGAGTGGCTTAAGAATTACAAGTCACTCCAGTTGGAACTGCAAAGTCTCCAGAAAGAAAAGAAAGTTCTGGAGATTGCTAGAAGCAGGAAACAAGAAGAACTAGACGAGTTCGACTACGACTCTATAGTGAGTATGTCAGTGCTGGAGTACGAAAAAGAACAAGCACAAAGAAACAGGAACCAAGACTTAGTTGAAAAACTAGACATGGCTATTAACTTGCTGACTGCTAACATCAACTCAGGAATCATTTCACAAGAACAGTATGTGGCTTCCTTGCACAAAAAGATCCAAGAATACCAACTCAAACCTAGCAAAAAAACTGCCAAACACGTCCAACTAATGCAGCAAGAACTGGAAGATGAAGAGGATGAAGAGGATGAAGAGGATGAAGAAGATGAAGAGGATCAAGAAACTCTAGAACAACCCCAAGATCAAACCCAAAGCATCCATGAACACCTGATGCAAACCAACTTTAGGTACAGAAAACACTACGAACTTTTTGAAGAACTTAAAGAAGCCTTTAACTACTTGAAAGGCATAGGAGCCCATGAAAGGTGCGAAAAGGTTCTGCAAAAGACAGAAAAAGTCCACAGAAGCATTGAAGAATTCAAAAGTGGCAACCAACCCTCAGAAGACTTCTTGCCTCTGACCCCAGAAGACATAACAGGCATGACTGAAGCCCAGCGCAAACAGTCCATAGCTAAGCTGCAGAAGTTCTGTCTACAAAAGGCAGCTGAAGCCAAGGAAAAGGCCCTGGAGGCTTTGAAGACCAAAGACACTGACTCTGCCAAACTGTTCAAAAAAGAAATGCTTGACTACGAAAAACAAGCAAAAGAACTCGAAGAGTCAATGCAGAACCCCTGGCAAATTCCTCCTAAAGTAGGAGTCAAGAGTGCCCTGAGGGCAGTTCCTGCCATCAATGAAGAAGTACCTGAAGGAGTGCTAGAAGTCTACTTTGGAAAATGCGAAGGACTGAAGGACTCTGAACAGTACTTTGTCGAGTACTCACTTACAGGTGCTTCTGATAAAGTGTACAAAGGAAGAACCACCACAGTTAAAAAACTAAACCAAAAAGGGTTCAAGGAGTTCCTGCGTGTTCAACTTGACCCTAAGACTTACAGTTCTCTTTACAGAAGAAGAATGAACTTTGAGGTGTTTGAAAGCCACATAATCCGCAGCAACAAGTCAAAAGCAAAAGCAACTATTAAGTTGGAGCAACTTGGAAACACCTGTAGCTACCAACTAACTGTTCCTTTCAGCCGAAAAGGCCCTAACTTAGAGTTAGTGCTTAAGGTAAGAAAAGCCTTTGTGAAGAACGAAGTGAAGCAAGTCACAGAAAGCGTAGAGTACGTGGAGCCCTTGGTGCCTGCTTTTAAGCAACTTGAAAAGCACCAAAGCAATAAACCCCAAAAGAAGTTCAAAGAAGACTCTAAAGAAGACTCCAAAGAAGACTCCAAAGAAGAACTTAACCTCAGGAACTTTTCCAAACAAGAACTAGAAGACCCCAACTGCATCGACAACCTGAACTCCTACGAAGTGCTTGAAGCCCAAATAGAGAACCTCAAACAAGCAATAATAGCCTGTAGGTCTAATGGAAAAGACCCTGGGTCTCTACTTACCAAACAAAGAGAAGTCATGAAAAAGATGTCTATAATTGAAACGCAAACTGAAAACGGAATGATTACTCCAGAGCAGTACAAAGAAGTCCTCAACAACCAAATCCAGCACGACATCGAACTTGCTAAGTACTTCAAACAGCAAAGACAACAAGCCAAACTGCAAGTAGTAGTTAACAGGGTGAAAACTATGAAGAAAGAACTAGCAGAGCTTTCTTGACCTGTATTTACAGTCCTTTAATTAAAAGTTTTTCTAAGTTGATGACTGGACTTTCAATCATAAGGTTCAGAGGAACTGCCACCAGAAAGGACATAAAAGCCAAAAAAAGGGCATCCATGAGTCCGTTGATTTGGTTGAAGTAAACAGTGGTGGGCTGACTCATAAAAACAATCTGGCCCACCACCATGTGGACTAAGTAAACTCCAAAAGTCAGTCTAGCAAGCACAGTCCACCAGTCAGACTGCAAAAAGGCTGCAACTAGTTTGTTGTGGCCCATGAGCATAGGCAAGAACACCAAACTAAGTCCAATGCCCCAAACTACCTTTGAAAAGGCAAAGTAACTAGTGTTCTGCATCCTAGTCCACTTGTCCATGTCTTGGTAAGCGTCGTACTGCACAAAGATGATTAAGTTGATCAAAAAGAGTCCTGAAGCGTAGCAAGCATACCTCTTCCAAGTACTTTTGTCGATGCCTTCAGAAACTTTGGAGGCAAAGGAGTCAAAACTAGTTCCAAACTGTCTTTGAGTAAAAGCAAAGTAAACAAACCCTGCCAGAGCCCCAATGCAATAAGGCCCAACTCTGCAGTAAGGCTTGTAGTAAAAGTCCCGCATGTAGGTGATGTTTTCAGGAGCGTAAAGCACTACGTTGAACTCTTTGTCGTAAGCAATGATGCCTCCAATTACCACGGACAGCAGAGTCATTGCCAAAAACACTCCCCAACCGTAAAGTCGGTTTTTTTTGCAGTACAAGTAAAACACTGGCAAGGATGCCAAAAAGAACTGCATGTCGTTAGGAATGTACCAGGCACCTACTAAGCAAGTCACGTCCCTGTCCTTAGGCATCACGAAGTTGTTCACAAAAAGCAAAAAGGTCCACCAGTACTCTGAACAGTCCCTGTGCATTATCTGGTCTGCGTTGTACCACTTGGGTCCATCTCCAATGTACTTAGCTAAACTCCAACTCAAACAAATCACAAACAAAAACAAAGGCACAATCCTCAAAAGTCTGTGGAACACCACCAAAAACCAGTTCAAACTGCCTTTGCTTGTGAGTCTCTGCACCAGAATGTAACTCTGCAGGAACCCTCCAATCCAGAAAAAAGTGTCCACAGCAAAGGGACCTGAAAACAAAATAGTGTAGTTGAAGTGCTTGGTCTTGCTTTCTACGTCTTGTAAGTTCAGCATCACTGAGTCTAGCAACCTGAAGTACTCTGAGTGACCTAAAATCACCCACAAAATGGAAAGCACCCTCATAGCGTTCAGAATATCTAAAGTTGACTTTTCTTGCTTTGGTTCAAAAAGTCTTTTTGAGTTGGAGTAAAGTGAAAAGGCAAGCAGCACCTTAAGTCCTTTTGAGGGGACAAACTCCTCAGAAAAATAACTTTTCTTAATAAAACTGTCTGTTTGGACAGACTCAGGGTCTTCTTTCACTATGCTGTTTTCGCTTGAGACCGAATTTTTGTGTTTCGGGTTTTGTTTTTTGAGTTCTTGGGAGTAGTCTACCCCAGTAGCAACCAAGCACACTCCTAGCAAAGTGGAAACAAAGGCCAGCATTACACAAGCTCCAGCATCCAGAGTTGTGTACTTTTCTTGGTGAATGAAGATCTTTAGGTCGAGTTCAAACTGAGTTTGCTGGAGTTTCCTAAGAGGAGCTTGGAATATTTCTGGGTGGTGCTTGGAGTTCTGGATTATTTCCCAGTAGTCTTCTTCTGTGCAGTTCTTAGGAAGACACATACCCACTACTATGCTGGGGCTTTCGTGGAGTTGGAACACAACGTAGTTGGCGTCTTGTGTCTGCAGACACTCGTAATACATGCCCATGTCGTTTATGTGCTTGCCCGAGTAAGCTACCATGGCCCCGTAACCCTCTGGGTTCTGACTGAACTGCTCAGGTATAGCAAATACCCAAGCTTTCAAGGAATTCAAGCAAGACACGTACTCCCCTGCAATGGTTTGAAGACACAGTAAAAGCAAAAGCATAGTTTTTGGCTTCATTTTGTTGTACAATAAACCTTAGTTGGGTTGTTAGAAATATAGAATTGAATTTTTGGGAAGTTAATTCATAATAATAAAACTATGAAGGAAGCAGTGGGTAGTTTAAGAAGAGTTCAACTTGATTTAGACTTTGAGCCAAATCTTTTTTCAGCAGTTAGTTCCCCCAAAGCTAAGAAAAGCTTGGGAATAAACGACAGAGACTTTAGCCAAAGTTTGATTTCACCTAATAATGGGTCGATTGAATCCTACGAAGACTACCGCAAAGTCTTGGAAAAGGCTGCTGAAGTAGAGCACCAAACTAAAACTGCAGATACTTACTTTATAGTTAGAAATTTGAACAAGTACGAAGAGATAGACAACATGCAGAGTAAATACCCTCTACTTGAATTGAGAAAGGCCCTTTTGAGGATGAAAGAAGCAACCAGAGAACTCTGTAGGGTGCTAGTAAATTCAAGGAGCTTTGAGTGGTTTATCACTGGAGTGATATTCCTGAACATCATTGCAATGGGTCTTGAGAATCCCTTAGTAGAGGAACAAGAACCTTACCTCCAACAGTTCGAAAATCTGGTTCTTTACATCTACACAGCTGAAGCTTTCATTAAGATGCTGGCACAGGGGTTATTTTTCGGAAAAGGAACTTACTTCAGGGAAACGTGGAACATTCTGGACTTTTTGATAGTGGTGTCTGGGTGGATGGACTACTTTGCAGACGAGATAGTTAACTTAGCCGCTCTAAGGAGTGTCCGTTTACTCCGTCCTTTGAGAAGCATTGCCTCAGTTAAGGCCTTAAGAGTAGTTTTTGAAGCTTTGATAGGAAGTCTAAAGCCGCTATTTACCTTTACTTTGATTTTAATGTTCTTTTTAGCTATTTTTGCTATAATGGGACTGCATACTTTAGCAGGGACCTTTAAAATGAGGTGTTTGGACATGGAAAGTGGAGTTCTTGGGGACGAGATCTGTGGCAACAGAGAGTGTGGAGGGAACTACGAGTGTGTAAAGGGACTAGACAACCCTAACTGGGGAGCGACTAACTTCGACAACATATTTTCTGCTTTGATAGCTGTGTTTAAGTGTGTTACCTTGGAAGGTTGGACTGAAGTAATGAATGACGCCCAGAGAGCCTTAGGAAGTTCAGCAATTTTTCTTTTTTTGCCTTTGGTTGTTTTTGGGTCTTTTTTCATTCTGAACTTAGTGATTGCAGTGATCAACTCTGAATTCAACGAAGCCATGAACTCAGTCAAAGAAGGACCTGAAGAAAAGAACTCTAAAGTCCAAGAAAACTTAGCTACTGAAACAATAATTGAGATGCTGATAAGCAGGCAGCACCAAAAATACAGTGAAAACTCCCAGAATGAACCTAGACAAACAAACTACTTTAGCACGATAATTTCTGGGGAGGTAAAGCAAGTTTCTGGTCTCGTGAGGAAAGAAACTAAACTCTTTGCGGACCAAGAACTGAAAGCCCAGATTAGAGAAGACTTTACTGTTTCTAGTAAGTCCAGCCAAGACGTGATCCCAGAAGAACTAGGAATGCAACTTAGGAAAAGCCAAACTTATACATTCAAATATGAAAATGAAGCCCCGCAACTTGAGTTTGAGTCCTTTGACCTAGAAGACTCTGAGAGTCTCCAAAAACCAGTAAAAACTAAGTTTGGAGTTTTCAATTCGCTTTCTAAAAAGTATGGGTGTCAAGGAGCTTTTGAAGCAGTTAATTGTTATGCAAAAATTACTGTTGAGGAAACTTTTGGAACTGACAGAAAGCAACTAGTCGTTGTGGGGAAATGGTCTGGATTTCAGGTAAGCAACAACGACAGTAAAAACTCAGAATTTGCCCGGAAGCTCTCTGAAATGGAACTGGTGCTCTGGGAAAGTGGTTTAAGAGGAGCACTAGCAAAAACTTCTAGTTTCTTGAAGAGCTTTGTAGACAGTTCGGGCTTCAGAAGCACAATACTGGTGTGCATCATTTTGAACACTGCAGTTTTGTCAGTAGACCACTACGGAGCACCTGAAGACTTAAAAACTTTCGTTTACTTCGCAAACTTGGTGTTTACTTTTGTTTTTGTGGCTGAAATGGCATTGAAGCTTTTTGGCTATGGCCTGAAGGGCTACTTTGGGGACTTCCAGTGCTGCTTCGACGCAACAGTGGTTGTGCTGAGTTTACTGGAAGTCATATTGTTTGAAGACACGACTTCTTCAGTGTCGGCCTTCAAAACAATTAAAACTTTATCGCTTCTTCGAGTTGCCAAGCTTTTTAGTTACTTAGAGCCATTGACTCGTATACTCAACGTGCTGGCAGAGAACTTTTCGAATTTTGTGTCTTTGGGAGTGTTTTTAATGGTGTTTTTGGTGGTATTTGCCCTGCTTGGGATGGAAATGTTTGGAGGCAAGTTTAACTTTGAAGAAGAAGTTCCAAAAGCTAACTTTGACTCTTTTAACTGGTCTTTCGTGACCGTGTTCCAGTTGCTGACCATGGAGAACTGGCCAGATGTGCTCTACAGTGCAATCAGGAGTGAATTGGGGTACTTTGGGTTAATCTTTTTCTTTTTGTGGATATTTTTGGGCAATTTTTTAATTCTGAACATGTTCCTTGCAATACTGCTGGAGTCTTTCAGTGAACCCCAGGAAGAAGAGGCACCCAAAGACTCCAGAAAAAAAACCATTATAAGGAACATTCGCGAAAAGTCCCGAATCAAACGCCTTAAACAATTTGAAAAAGTCAGCAACTTACTTCATAACCAAGAACTAGACAGTAGTGAGGAGCTTACTACAAAGAGAAACTTTTCCAGACAAAATTCTATTGTGAGTTCAGAAATCACGGAAAAGAAAACTTGTTTTGTCTTCAGAAAACAAAATAAACTCAGGAAGTTCTGCATTAAGTTGTGTAGGTCAGAGAACTTTGACAGGGTTGTTTTGGCACTTATACTACTCAGCACTATGAACTTAGTGTGGGACACTTACCTACTAAATGCTTCAGAAGAGTCCCAAGAAGTAAAAGTATCCTACTACTTTGATGTAGCCATAGTGGTGGCTTTTGTACTAGAAGTTTTGGTGAAAGTGACCGCTGCAGGGTTTGTACTGGAAAAAGGCACTTACTTGCGCAACAAGTGGAACCAACTAGACTTTTTGATAGTTGTTGTGAGTTTGGCAGAAGTAGTTTTCCTGCAAGAACTCAAAGCCATTAAGGCATTTAGGCTGCTCAGAGCTTTGAGGCCCTTGAGGTTCATTTCCCAGAATGTGTCTATGAGGGTAGTGGTCAAAGCTCTGTTCCAGTCAATTCTGGCTCTTTTGAATGTAATGATTGTCATACTCATTATATGGCTGCTGTTTGCTATTTTGGGAGTCACTTTGTTTGGAGGAAAGTTTTACTCCTGCGAGAACATAGCTTTAGAAACCCAGTTTGAGTGTGAAGAGTATGGCTACACCTGGGTTAAAGCATACACTAATTTTGACAACGTGTTAGAAGGTATGCTAACACTGTGGATAGTTAGTTCACTTGAAGGCTGGCCAGACATAATGTACCACGCAGTGGAAACTACTGGGCCTTACTCTGCTTACTACTTTGTGAGTTTCATTTTGGTTTCTTGCTTTGTTCTGCTAAACTTGTTGGTTGGAGTTATATTTGAACAGTTCATGAAAGCAAAAAACGACGAAAGCTCCTTCACTGCTTTTTTAACCAAACCTCAAAGAACTTGGGTGGAGCTGCAGCAACTGATTCCCCAGTCGTCTCTAGAGTCCTTTGTTTCTGAGCAGATTGAAAACAAACTAGTGAAGTTCTGTCACAGATTAGCTAAAAGCAAGAAGTTTGAGTTGTTTATAGTGGTTTGCATAGCTCTGAACATGGTCCAGATGGCAATGTTTTACGAAGGAGCTTCTTCTACTTACTTGGAGACGCTGGAACTCCTGAACTTGGCCTTTACTTTTGTGTTGGTTTCTGAAGTAGTCATCAAAGTGATTGGGTTGGGGTTTAAAAAGTTCTTCAAGCAAAAGTGGAACTGCTTAGACTTGTTTGTGGTGGTTTGTTCAGTGGTGGACTTAATTCTGAACTACTCAATTGGGGAAGAAACCGAAATGATTCGGGTAGGACCTCAGTTGCTTTTGGCTTTGAGGACTTTCAGGGCTTTCAGACTGTTTAAGGCTGCGAAGCTGTTCAATTCAATTGAAGGAATCTCAATCGTAGCTTACAACTCCCTTCCAGGGATTTTAAACGTGCTGTCGATCTTTACACTAATACTGATCATTTACTCAATCTTAGGTGCCCACTTGTTTTACGGAGTCCGAGGTAAGGAGCTGGACGAGTACACTAACTTCGACAACTTCGGAATGGCAGTGCTGGCCCTTTTCAGAGTTGCTACTGGAGAAAACTGGCACCATGTGATGTTTGACACTATGGAGCACAGAAGTTACTCAGTGTGCTTAGTCTACTTTTTAAGCTTTGTGATGATGACTAGTTTCATCATGCTAAACATCTTTTTGATGGTAGTAGTTCAGAGTTACGAGGACTACAAAACGAACCCCGAAAGCATTTTTAGAGTGTTTGTGGCCCTCAGTAAGGAATTCAAAACTGCTTGGAAAGCTAACTCAGAACCCACAAAAGAGTGCGTAATTCACTACAAAAAACTTCCTGAACTTATGTACGAAGTAGGCTCCGAACTAGGAGTAACCACAGATGAGCCTTATGAAGCAGTTTGGAAGGTGTTGTTAGCTATGGACTTAAAAGTGAATTCAGAAGGGTATTTGTTTTATAACGACGTGCTTTACGCAGTTTTTAAAAGGAATTTCGGCAGAAACGTTAAAAAAGGAGCAAACAGAGGCGTGAAGAACTACATAAACCAAAAAGAACATGAAGTAGTTCTTAAACTCAACAAACTCAGAAAAAAGAAAACTCGCCTAGACAAACAACTAGTTCCCTTGGGGTTGCTAATCATGGAAGACAGGCAAAAAAAGAAGATTCTGGACTACTGGAGGAAGTGGGTGGAGTCTATGAAGAGCATTTCTGTAGAACTGGAGTTCCCTGACGAAATCTCTATAATACATTAATTACGCAAAAGAACTAGCTGTGGAGGAGTACCCTGAGTTTATTGTCGACACGTCGTCTAGAGTGTCTACTATGTCTTCGTTGATCCGGAAAGTCACTCTTCTCTTCCTGGCTTTGCTGGAGACTCTGTGGAACCTAGAAAAGAGTTCAGTCATGAGTCCAGGAACAGAACTGATCATTTCTTCTAAGTTGGGGTTGGAGTCCCGGATTTTGGGGAATTCTTTCACAAACATTTCTTTGCATTCGTTAATGAGTGTATTGCTGAGCAAGGGCAGTTGGTGAGCAATAACCATAAGTTCAATTAAGTTGTCAGGTCTGAGCTTAGAAACTAAGTCTTCTTCGCAGCGCATCTTTAAGTCAGTTAAGAAGTACTCGTCTGCCATAACGAGTAAGTCACAAACCTCTGACCAGTTCTCAGGCATAATGGCACTTCCTGTGTAAATCCACTTAAGTAACTTGTCAAAGAGAAAAGAACTTGTCTCAACCAAGTCCACCAAGCAAGTGTCAGCTTCAGACATCGAGTTAGAAAACATAGCTTTGAACTTAGCAGACCTGCACATTAAGATGCACTTGTGTGCGTAAAAAACAGAGTCCCGGGTTTTGATTTGCACGTCAGCTTGGAGTCCAGTGCTCAGTAAGTCAAGCAAAGCAGGTTGGAGTGAGTTTTGTGAACTCTGGAGGATGTCACAGGAGTGGTGGACTTTAATGATACAAGGTCCTAACAAGTAAGACTCTGTGTTGAGAGGCCTTGAGTCTAGAGTGAACCTTAGAGCTGAAAAGGGAACGCCTACCATTCCACAGAACTCGTAACAGTACGAGGAAGCTACTCGAGGCCGAGTCAACTGGATTCTTTTGTGGGCTCCTTTTGTGAAAACTAAAGTAGCGTTGCTGTAAAGGTCCTCTGCTGCTTCGAAAATCACATCCTGACAAGGACTTGCACTTCCGCGTCGGCTAAGCATTTATTATTAAGTTAGTCATTCTTTGCGTCCTTAAATAGTTTGTTGACGAACAAAAGTGACCCAGAGTACCCGATTGCTCCTGCTACCAAAAATGTGGCAAAGCTCAGAACTCCAGTGGCTCCGAAGTAGTAAGCAGTCTGCAAGTAACCTTCCATTTGGGTTTTGAACAAGTAGTAGTAACACGAGTAAAGCAAAAGGTAACCTCCTACACTTCCACTGCTCAAAAAACTCGCCCAGTGCCACCTGTAGTCTTCGTTGCTTAAAGTAATGTAAGTGGCAACTATCGAAACGCAAACTAAACACAGAACCAGTATCAAAAACACCAACACTGCAAACCCGTAAACATAGTAAAACTTGTAATTCCAAAAAGATGTAAAAATAAAGTAAGTTTCCACTGAAATCGACCCAAAAGGTAGCACTCCTCCAAAAGCCACCAAAAACCCCGGACTGGAGTACCAAGGCTTAGTAGTTAAAGTTGAAGGAGAAGGCAAAAAGGAGTGCTTCTTAGTTGGAATGCTAACTGAAACAACACGTCCAACCACAGCACCAACTACAAACAAGGGAACGTAAAACACTCCAACTCCAGCAACTACCCAAATTGCGTTAGGCAACAGAAACCAGTTCAGCACTCCTACACTTGGAAACAAAAACATACTGTAAAGCCCAGTGGCTGCCCACTTAGTGCCTCCGTTGCTGCAGTAAAAGTAAGAAAAAACATACCCCCCCAGCACACCTAAAAGAGTATAAGCTGCCAACAAAATACTTGTTAGCATTCCTCTTTGGGCGTACATAGGGTGCACTACACAAGCCCCCAGTCCTACACAAGCCACTCCTAGTATGTGGGCTCCAGAACTGTAGAGTCCTGTGAACAGTTCCAGGTGCTTAGGAGGTTTTAAAGCTGCAGTTTTCTTCCAAAAGTTAGAGTCTTCTAAGTCTTCCCAAGAAGAGTTTTTTTTAACAGTCTTCCAAACAATGAGTCCTACAGTTCCACAAAGCACCAGCACCATAAGCAAGGAGTTCAGAATCGAAAGCCAGTGGATGTTGTTTTCGAAAAAGCCCGGGTCTAGGTAAGTTTCAAACCTTCTGGAAAAAGGCATAGTTGTATACAGCCAAGAAACTGAGTAGTGCAGTTCCAGTGAACTTAAAACACCTGACTTGGTTTTTGCGTCAAAAATCTTCTGCAAAGAGTCAGGGTGGACTTGGGCTTGTATGATGTTTTCATGGTTAAAAGATATCAACACTTTGTAGTGAGTAAATATGTAAACGTCCCCTGTCGACTTGTCAACTTTCCCTAGTTCTGTCCAAATAGGCAAGTCGTCTATGTACATTTGCAGCCAAAAAGACCTTGCAATCATACTTGCAAGATTGGAAACTTCAGAGTCCAGAAGCCTTTTGGTGCAGAACCTTTGTTTGTGGGTGTTTTCAAGGAACTGGATGTCCAGTCCACTATCTGTTAGTTTGTTGCCTTCCAAAGCTTCACCTAGTCCTAAGGAGTAAAGGTGTTTTTTCTTACTGCCGGTGCAAAGCGGCACTTCTTGGTAACTATAAGTTTCTTGGGGGTTGCTAACAGGGGCTAACTTGTTGAACCAAAGAACCACTTCCTCTCCTTTAGTGTAAGTGTGGGTCTTTTCATCACCTAGACAAACTCCAACTAGCAACAGCCAAATCATTAAAATATGTCAGATACACCAGTTTAACTATTACCAAAAGTTCGTTAGTTAAAGTCGCCGATCTTGATTGCTCGTTCAGGTCTTTGTGGAGCAGTTTCTTCGTGTTGTTCTCTTTTGTTTTTAAGGTACTCTTCCTTCTTCTTCTTGTCACTCACGCACTGAAAGTCGTCCTGGCCAGAAATGTTGAGTTGTTCGTTTCTAAGCGCAATTAGGTCCCCGTCCTTGAGTTGGAAGGGTCCTTTACGCAGGTTGTAGATGCCTTGGGCACTTCTGGCAGCCTTAACTTGGTTAAGCAAAGACCCCTTTTCAGATGGGTCTCTTTGGTCCTCAATTACTTGCCACTCGAACTTGTGGGCAATGAACTTAGCCAAAGTAACATCCCGGAGGTTCCAGTCCTTGCCAAGAGTCTCAAGGCAGAACTTGTAAAGTTTGTCTACGTTGGGTGTGGGTCCTCCTTCAAAAACACAACTAACCATGGGTCCAATCTCTTTTTGTTCAACAAGTCTTTCAGCCACGAACAAGTGAAGTGCTGTTTGGGAAGAAGTGTCTGGAGAGTTGAGTAACTGCACTACTAAAGTTGCTCCGAAGCCTATGTTTAGTTTCTTAAGTGACTTAGAGTCTTCTCTGTAAACCTTCCCGAACCAGTAAGTGTTGGTGCGTTCCCTAATGCGTATTTGACTGGGAGTTTTGTCTTCTTGGTAGACTTCAGGCAGGTTAAAAACTTGTTCTTTGAGTTCAGCTAAGGTTGTTTCTTCGTTAACTGAAATGTCTGCTAAGGGTTTGCAGTCTCCAGGCGTTCCTGTTCTTGAGATGAACAGGTTCAACTTAACCATTTCTGTAGCAAGCACTTCGTCTAAAGGCTTTATCAGTAGAAGATCAGCGTCTTTAAGCACTGCTTTTTGGAGTGTTTGTTCTTCGTTTTTAAGCACCGAAATGGGTTCTCTGAGCCAGTCTGTTCTGTAAATTTTGTAGTTTTTCATGTCAATCCCTAAAGCTTCTTCAATTTTGGGTTTTATCATTGAAAACTTGTCTTTGGGAGACACAAATATTTCTTTGGGGTCTTCGTCAGGTTCAAAAGCTATCTGGAGCACCATTTCCCCCGTGTGGGGCGGTTCTCCCTTTTCCACAGTAACTCTGTAGCCTCCGTCGTCGAACTCTTCGATTTTCTTGAGTTTAAGGTTCATTTCTTCTTGGGTGAAGTAAGCGTTTCTGATGTGTGACTTAAGTCTTACAGGTTGGTTGTTGGGCAACTCAAAAACTTCCTTCAGTTCCTTAACCAGGTTTTTGATTCTTGAGTTGAGAGAAACCCAGTGCTGGACAACGTTGTTAGGGTCTTCTTCGTAGTTAGCCAGCACTGTTACTTTATCGCTGGACTCAGACTGTGCTGCTGGGAGTCCAGGGAACTCTTCTTCTTTAAGTTTGACACTCAGTTTCATTGAGTGGTAGAACCCTAAGCTGTGGAGGGTTTTGCTGTATTCGTTGGGAAAGATGTCTCTGTCCTCACTGTAGCCTTTGAGCATCCTGAGTGTTTGTGTGTCTGGAGAGAGCCCTGAGAGTTCCATTACTTTCAGCATCAAGTACTCCACAGTCCAGCCTTTGTTGACTGTGATGGGCTGCTTTTCGTCAAACACCACCAAGTTAATGGTGATGGGTTCGTGCTCTTCTCCAATATTTTCCAGCGCAACAGCTACATTTGGGTCTGGACTGAAAGGCACCAGCAAAAAGCAGGACTTGTGACTGAAGTTAGCTTCTTGCAAAGACACTGTTTCTTCCAAGTCAATTTTCCTAATTAAGTGGAAGTACTTGTTGCTCAAGGGAATTCCCTCCACCAAAAAGTAGTTATTCCAAAGCAAGTCCTTCGGAAACAGTTCTTGGACCTTGGCTTTGAACTCGGAAACAGTAAAGCTAACTCTGGCTTTGACAGAAACTCCTTGGTCCGTAAGTTTAGTTTGAGTGTCCAGGTACCTCACAAGTCCATCTTCAAAGGCAAACAACTCTGCTGGCTGGACCTGGACTTCTATCCAGTTCTTAAGTTCCTCGTACTCTTCGCGGGACTTTTTGTAAGTTTGATTTAGGTTCTCAATTACAGGTTCCCAGTACTCTGGAACCCTAGGCAACTCTGCAGTGGTGTTTTGGGAAGCCTTTCTGTAAATAAGCATGTAAGCTGTTTCGGTTTGGCCTCCGAACTGCTTAGGAATCTTTCCTGATTTAATGGGAGTCACAGATGTGTCGTTGAAGTCAAACCAGTTTTGGTGCAGTTCTTCGTTAGAGAGTTCAGTTTGCAAGTCTTGGAATTCTTTAGACTCTTCTGTAACTGGCTCCCAAACTCCAGTTCCTAGTAAGTCTCTGATGTAAGCATGGTAGTGGCCTGAGTGCGCACTTCCAATGTGAATGACTACAGCAAACAGTTCGTACTTAGACTCTTGACCTAGGAACTCCTGCATGTCTAACTCCAAAGGAAACTCAAACTTCTTAGTTACCTTTTTGCGCTCTAAAGTTTGAAGGTCGTACTCAAACCTGTTCAGTGAAAAAGTCAGAATAGGTGGTATTTGTTTTAACTTGTAGCCTTTTTCAGCGTCGCTTTTGGAGTTGCAGACTTCACAGAAGTACTGGTTGTCTCCGTGCAGCAGTTCAAACTTCACTAAGGACCTTAAACTCTGAGTAAGCGAAGAAAACCCACTTACTTGAAGCAACAAGTCCCAAAACTCCTCTTCGATCTCCCTGATAGTTCCACAGGTTTTGCAAATGATTTGGTTGCAAGCAGTTCCTTTGTATAAGTTATAAATCAAGTCTTGGTAAGGAGTGCCGCTCAGTGAACGGTTAATAGCGTCAAAAAGAACCCTACTGAGTTCTTGCACGTCGTGCTGAATAAGCACTTCGTCACCTGTCCACCTGAAACTAGCAGTCAGGTCTTGTGTGGACAAAGCACTTACGTCTAAAGTTTGCATCTCCACAAAAAGTCTTTGTAAGGCCAGCAAGATTTCTCGCTTCTGTCCAGAAGGCACCCAGTTGCTGGGGGTTTCTAAGTTGCCTTCACAAAGTGGAAGCTCAAACACGGCTTTCCTGAGCTCAGGAGTCATAAACATGGACTGGATCACTGAGTTCAGATAGCAGGTAGTGCCTTGGTTGTAGAGTCCACACAAACTAGAGTAGCCTCTGGGGTTAGGAGGTGTTGGTTGGGTTTCTGCTAAGTTGGAGTGTCTAGGAGCTTCGCTTGACAGAACCATGTAGTCCTCTTCTCCCTCTTCAATAAACAAGTCTTCAAACATTAGATAATAACAGAATATGGTTATTACTTTATCGCCTAGCTCCGCAAGATCCACAGATTCGTGCATTGACTGAGATTTGTTTGCGGCAAACCCTACACCGAGTTTGGGGCGAAGGCTTCACAGGCTTGACTTGGGGTCTGGGGTTGCTTTTGGGAGGAGGTTTGGGTTTGTTGATGGTGGTTTTACACTTAGGAATGTGCCTTTGGGCAACATCAGGGTTGAACCTTCGAGAGCAGTAAGGACACTGCTTGTAGTGCTGGGTAGGATCGTGGAACTGGGGAGGAGGTGCGACTTTTCTAAGGTCGCCTCCCTTCTTTTCAACTCGGTCCATCTTTTTGGCGTAGCGCACTGAGTTGATGAAGTCCAGGTGCTGTTGTTTCCAAAGTGGCATTCCAGACTTAACTGGTTTCTTCTTTGCAACAGGAAGAAGCTTTTTGGGGTTTTGGTTAATAGGTCCTATGCAAACTGTTTCGTGCTTGGTGATTCTATCAGGGGCGAACTTCCTTCCACAGCGTCTGCAAGAAACGCGTCCGTCTTCGTCTTGGACAGCTTGGAACTTCAAAGGGGGTTGCTTGGGTTTCCTTTTAGGCGGTGGTTTGAAAGCAGTGGGTTTTGTGCCTGTTCTGGAACAGCGCTTTTGGTGGATTGGAAGTGAGGCAGTTCCGAATTCTTGGTGACTAAGTAAACCCTACCATAAGTTGCACCTAACTGTTTTGGGTCTTCTGGCCGAGTGGGAGTTGACTTTTATTTCCATTGGAATATTAAGATGGGCTGTTCGGTCTCGACAAAACGCAGGTACATAGAACAGGAACCTGAAGTCAACCAAGTAGAAAAAGCAGACCAACTCCAGGTACTAGCAGGGTGCTTCATCCAAGAAAACTCCAAAAAGTTCGAAGAAGTTTACAGAATAGCCCACGTAGTGTCTAAAGGAGCTTTTGGAGAGATCAGAGCTTGCTTCCACCGAGAAACTGGACGCAAACGTGCTGTGAAAGTTTACAGAAAAGAAAAGATAACTTCTGAAATGCTGCGGTGCCAAGTAGAACGCGAGATCCAGATAATGAAGATAATAGACCACCCTAACGTGGTACGGATTTTTGAGTTCTTTGAGGACTGGAAAAGACTTTACGTGGTTTTGGAGTTCTGCAGAGGAACTGAACTGCACCAAGAAATACTTAAAAAGAAAGGCTTTACTGAACCTAAAGCTTCCCAGGCAATGAAGCACATTTTTTCAGCCCTTGCTTATATGCACGGAAAGGGCATTATGCACCGGAACGTGTGTCCTGGGTCAGTTCTTGTAGAGAGTTCGCGGGACTGCTTCAACGTTAAGTTCATAGACTTAAGTCTTGCTTGCAAAGTCACTGAAGGTACTTCTGAGGATATTTTTGAAGTGGTAAACAACTCTGTTTACTTAGCTCCGGAAGTACTAAGCAAGGACTACGACGAAAAGTGCGACATTTGGAGTGCAGGTGTAGTGATGTACTCTCTTTTGTGTGGAGTTTTTCCCTCCGAGGTAACTCCAAGCAGTTTAAAAGGACTTGCAGTGTCAGAAGAAGCTAAGGAACTGCTGGGTAAGCTGATTTGTCCTGTAAGTGAAAGGTACTCTGCAGAAGAAGCCCTTGGTCACAAGTGGATCCTCCAAAACAGTTTTCAAAGCAACTCGAGTAACCAAGAAATCATTAGCACCCTAAAGAACTTACAGAACTTCAAAGTAGACAACAAACTGAAAGACGCAGTTTACACCTTCATTGCCACCCAGTGCATGTCTGCTCCAGAACTAAGAAAAGCTAGGGAGGTCTTCAGAGCTATTGACTCCAAAGGGGACGGAAAACTTGACTTTGAAGAACTTGAAAGTAGTTTTAAGTTAGTGGACTCTGAAGCAGCTTCTGAACTTGCTAACCAAGTCCTTGGAAAGCTTGATGCAGACTGCAGTGGGTTCATAGACTACACTGAGTTTTTAAAAGGAAGCTTCAACGTTGGAACTGTGCTTTCAGAAGAAAACTTAAACGAAGCCTTTAAAGTGTTTGACAGAGACGGAAGTGGAAGTATTTCCTCAGAAGAACTCCAGAAAATACTTCAAGGAGATAACAAGTGCAACCAGCAAGTTTGGGAAGAATTCATTCAGTTAGTGGACCAAAACGGGGACGGGGAAATCGACTTAAAAGAATTCCAGCACATTGTTCTTTCGCAAGTGTGAATATGTACAGGTACTTTAACCTATTACTTCTAGAGTGCTTAATTACTTTTTCTTTTTTTTAGGCTTTTGGCTAAGTAACTTTATACCTAAAAAGAACAACCCAAACAGAAAAATCATCCCAAACACCAAACTTCCATAGTAAACAGGAGCTGGAAGAATGCCTATTTGGTTTTGGAGTTCTTCATTTGCTTGAACAAACTGTTGTGCTTTTTTGAGCTCCCAGTTGATGTCGTCCAAAAGTTTCAGTTGCTCTTCAGTGAGTTCTAAGTCCTCTTCGTTACTGAAACTCTGCAGGTCTACCTGACTTGCTTCTTTAACTTCAGGGTCTTCTAGGTCTAGGTTTTCAGTGTTTAGGATCTCTTCAACTTTTTGGTTGCTCAAGGAATTCGAGCACTTCAGCAGAACGTCAGCCATCACTTTGTGTTGCAAACGGTCTTCAGGCAAGTTGTTTTCTTGGGCTACTTTTTGGATTGTTTCTGAGTCGCGTTCGTAAGCACTCCTAACCACAGACAAACAAGTGAACCAAAGAGACCGTTTTTCAAGTTGGGACTCCAGGTCAAAGTTGCTGGATTCCTGTGAAGCGTCTTGGGCTGCTCCTAGACAAACCAATATCACCCAAATCATTTTTAATTAAACTCTAACTTGTTCTTGCATCCAAGCTATAAAGGGGTCTTCTGGCTCGTGTCTTGAGGTTGAAGTTTCGACTTGGCCAATCCACCCAGTTAACACTCCTTGTGCTTCTGCTTTAAGTTCGCTCTTCGTAGCTAAGTCTGACTTCAAAAAGTAGTAAAAACTCATTTCAAAACTTTCTTTTGCCATCTGCAGTTGACTCTCCAAGTCTAGTTCGAAGAGGTGGTTCAGTGAACCGTAAGCAAGCGAAAACTCTGCACTTTTGATCAAAGAGTTGGCTAGTTTTTCTAGTTCTGAGTAGATGTTGTGGTTGGCCTTAAGTTTTGTGTAGTACAGCAACACAAACTTGCAGGAGTCAAGTAAAGTGCTGTTGGGGAAAGGCACGTGTTTGTCGAACTGGGCTTGTTGTATCAAAGCCGTAATTAAATTGTATAGTGAACGCAGTAATCCACTTTCTATACTGAAAGAAAATCCTGAAGGTTGGGACTTAGGGATGTATTCGTAGTAAGTAGTTTGGACTCTGTCAAAAATAGTCACTCTTTCTTCTGAGTGAGACACTCTGGTAGGTGTTTCGGGAGTTCCACTGACTGTTTTAGCTGTTAAGGCGTCTTCATTCATAGAAATTGGTGGGAAGTTCTGGAGAGTCTCTGCCTGTGAAGAAAAGGCCCTGAAGGTGTGCTGCATAGCTTCACTGAGCCACAACTCCAATGAGTTCTTGTGGGAAGACCTCCACAGTTTTGAGTTCGAAGAAAGCTTTGCCAGCAAACTAGTTAGGAGCTGGAGTTCCTCCACGTAAGCCAGAGAAAACTGCTTGCTACTAGCAATGTGGCCTCCGTACCTGCCTTCTGTTACGTAGTTGAACCTAAGGACTTTAGTGACTCTTTCAGAGTAAGAGTTCAGAAAGTCCATTACTTGGTTAAGAAAAGCTTTGTCGTCAAAAAGAGTGTCGTGCATGCCGTTCATCATCCACAGAACCCAGCACCACAGAATGTGTTTGGGGTTTTTGTGCTTGCCTTCGTACTCAGTTTGGAAGTCCTTGATAGTTGGGGAGTTCGAGATCTGGACCAAAATGCGTTCTGACAAAAGCTGTCTGGCACACTGCTTGTTGCTGGAGTAAGCTTGGCAGAACTTAATGGCAGCTAAGAAGTCTTGGTGAGTGCAGCGGGGGTTCATGATTTTCTCAAAAAGCACTCTGGTGACGCCTAAGTTCTTGAAGATGTAGGGGTAGTCTTCTGTTTTCATGAACTTCAAACTTTCAGTAATCAGAGCTATCAACAGTGCAAACGAAGGACTGTCTGCTACTAAGAACCTTTTTAGTTGAGGAATCATTGAAACTACAAACTGGCCTGGACGTCCTTGGATTTCTGCAGATCTTAAAAAGAATCCTTCCATGAGGATCAGCAAAGTAAGTAAGTCTGGACTCAAGAACTGGACTTGGCCAAGGAACTCGTGCATTTCAGCAAGGACTTTAATTGAGCAGTTGAAGAACTCGTCCTTAGCTCTTTCAACAGCTTCGTTTTTGGAGTCAGTAGTTATGTGCAAAGCTAAGTTGTAGCAAAAACTCAAAATCTGGTACCTGTGTTCTAAGTTCCTCCTCACTAAGTCTACAAAGATGTTGAGTTCTTTTTTGGTGTCCAACCACAAACTCTCCACAACCACTGTAAGTATTCTAAAACACTCTGCTGAAGCTTCAGGACCCTGGGACCCCACCACGAACTTAACTTGTTTGGTTTCTTCAAAGTGCCAAGGAACTGGCAGGCCCGTAAGTGGTTCTCCTTTAGTTCCATAACTCGAAAGCACTCCAAACAGCTTTTTGAAACTGTCCATCATAAGCTCTTGGCAGTCCAATAGTGAAGTTTCGACGTTGTAAGTTTCTGCAATGCTAATCAAGTCTCCCAAAAACGAAGCAGGCACTCCACACATTTCCAGAGCCAAAGTCATTCTTAAACTGTCGAGTTGGAACTTAGTGCCGTACTGGTTGGAGTTGCACTCAAAGAACTTCCAGTTGGGCGAGTCGTCGAGTTGCCTTACAGCAAAGTCTTCCAAAGCAAGGTCGGTGTTGCAGTCTGCCAGTTTGTTGTTGGCTTCCTGCATTCTGTAGAGAGTCATTTCAGTCAAGCAACTCTTCACTCCCAACTTAAGGAACTTAGCCAGTACTTGGCTTCTGAACACCAACTCAAGGGAGTCGTTTGAGAACTTGGGGTTTTGGTGGTGGCACACAGTAAGTAAGTTGAACACAAGTGAGTAACAGTGCATGCACACACAAGCTTCGAACCCAGAAGGTTCTTTGGTTTCAGAAAACATTTTGTTGACAGCTTCTATAAACGAAGAAATCAGCTTTTCTTTGGACCCAATTAAAGACTCCAAAATGGAGTAGTTGTGCTCACAAAGAACTAACTGTTCATAAAAACACAAGTAGTGCTCTAAAAGTTGCATCTTTTCAGTGCTGGACTCTTCTCTCGGAAGCATTTTGTAAGCTTCTACAACTAGGGTGAACTCCTGTGAGAAGTTCTGAGAAGCAAACAAAGAGTTGCAAAAAGACACTTGGTAAGGCAAAGAGCTAACAAGGAGTTCCAGCATGCCTAGCTGCAGCTGCACTGAACTGTTGGTTTTTTTTTCAAGAATGCTTTCAGAACAGTGCTTCAAAAGTTGTCTTTGATCATTTGTGTGCCTGAAGAGAAGAAGTTTTCAAAGGCGGGTTTTTGGACTGAGTTCTTCCAAATAATCACAAACAAGTTGATGTTTTCCAAAGCAACCAAAGCAATGTTTTCTTGGGTTTCTTCAACTAAGGAGAGCTCAAAGGCAAAGTCTATGTAAGACATCAAAGCAGTCACTAAAGGAAGGGAGTCTTCACTCAGAGTCTGCAGAACTGCTGACTTCATTTCACGAATCAAGTGCAGAAAGTCTAGTCCGTGCTCTTGGGGAAGTTGTTCTGTGTAAATGATTAGTTCAGTAACTAACTTAAGCAAACTCAGTCCCCTGAAAACCATGGTTTTGATGCTTCTGAGGTCTTCGGCTTGGAACTCATGCTTCTTGGTAGCGTAGGTCCAGTGCACGTTTTCAAAAACCATTTCTTCAAGTTCGTTTAAGTAGTGAGACACCCTTAAGGAGTGCAAGATAAACTGTGCACAGTCAACTTTGTTAAGTTGGGTAGTGATTAAACTCAGTAAGGAGTTCCTTTGGTTGGAAGAAGGAGGCTTTTGTTTGACGAACCTGAAGTACTTAGAGACCAAGTTTTCTAGGAACTTCAAAGTTAAGTTTGCAGCTTGCCACTTGTAGTTGTCAGGCCACAAAAAACACTCAGGCAAAACTTCAGTTAAGCCGAACTTAAGGGACTCCTGGATCACAACAGAGTCTTCAAGTGGGTACAGAAGCAGCACAGCTTCGTCTTCCAAGATGTAGGACACCAACTCCATCATTGCTAAACTTACGTTGTACCTTTCAGCTTCTTTTTCTACGCTTCTGAGTTTGCTTGCTGAAAGAAACAGGGGGTGTGAGTGGAATATCCCCCTTGTACCGTGCCTTTCAGCTGAAACCCTCGCTAAAACAGTAGCAACTGCGTGGTTCTCTACTTCTTTGTTTTCACTTGCGTAAACTGCCAGAGTGGTTTCTATTAGTTCTGAAAGGACTTCTAAAGGAGTGTTTGTCAGCTTCGAAAGCTCTATAAAGGACTCTATCAGTAAGTAAACTAGTTCGGTCTTGGGGACTTCAGGAGTTCTTCGGGTAACGTGGACTTCTGAAGGGTGGTTTGCAGGTTCCCTTAAGCCGAACTTTTCTAAGGCAGGAGTCACAGAGGGGTCAATCATGACTACTTCGCAAACTAGTTTGATGTACTCGAACAAAACTTTTAAGTCCTGAGTGGTGTAGGGGTACCCGTTTTGATCCTTTGGACTTCTGTTTCCCAGTAGTTAAACACAAAAGGCCAGAAAGAGTACCTGATGTTGAAACTCACTAAAAGTCGAGTTCTGCCCTGCTCTCCAAGCTTTTTAGCTCTGGTCCTGCCTGGAATTATTATCATGTTTCTTTGGTTGGTAGAAGACACTAGTTGGCTTGCAGCCACGAACTCGTACTCAGAGCTTTGGTCTGGGTTAGACATCACTTCCTCAAAGTTCACCACTGTAGTGAAGTGAGTTAGGGTGTCTAGGTACTTGATGACTTCTTCGGCGTAGGGGTTCTCAGAGTTGCCTATTAAAACGTTCACGAACTTGAGGAAGAGTTCTCCGTCGTGGGGGAACTTCATGCTTAGGTGGTGCAGCATAGAGTAGAGGCCTACTTGGTTAGGAAAGTCTTCGTACCAAAAGTGCTTGAGTGTTTCTGAAGAGCCTTGGTTCCTGAGACAAGCACAAGTTATTTCTACAAAGACTCCGTAGTCCTTTGCCATCTCTACGTTGGTTTGTGACTGAACAGCAGAAACCAAACTCATGAGGGTGTATTTGAGGGCTGAAGCCACTTCTAAAGAGGAGTCCTGGAAGGTTTCTCTCTGAGTGGTGTTGCGGAGAAAGTCCAGCACGTAGAACTTAGTGGCTAGTTGTTGAACGGGATCTTGGTCTCCTGGGCTAAACACAGTGTAGCCTTGAGGAAGGGTTTGGGCCCAAGTCATCAAGCACAACCAACTCACCACGACTGATCCCATGTGTTCACTCACAAACTCATTGCCTTCTAAAAAGTGTTTTGAAGAACTCAAGGATCTTAGGTGTGTTTTCTTGGTTGTTAATTAAGCTGTAAGGGTTTTTGTGGGATTGAATCCTTCCAAGAACCCTCTTTCAGCAAAGGCGTCGAGTCTCACTGCAGACAACAACACAAACATGCTTAAGTCTCCTATTTGGGAAATCAGCAGTCTCTGGGCTAGTTTGTACTCAGCCAAAAAAGAGTCTTTGTAAAGTTGTTTGAAGTTGCCTTGGAATCTGGATTAGTGAAGGTTTGCAGGTAGTCTAGGAACCTTGCAGAGCCAATGTGTGCAAAGGCAATATGGGCCCAGAACTAAGATTTCTAAGAAGTTCCTTTTGTTCTTGCAAGCACTGCAGAATCCACTCTTCGCGTTCTTGGGGAGCGTAAACCTGTTGGGGAATTTCCCCGCGCAGAAGTTTGGCAGTAAAGTTCCCAAACAAGGTTTTCAACGGAGTTTTCTCTGAAGCTTCTCCCAAAAAAACTCCAGACAAGGAAGCTGTCCCTGGGTCAGCTTCTGCCCTGCTGGTGCCTAGCTAATGACTCCTAAAGTCTTAAGAAGAGCATTATGCCTGTTGTAGTACAACTGAGTGATGGGGTTAAACAGGACCTGAAGTCTTTTCGACCTGGTCGCCTTCTTCGCCTTTGAGTTTGTTGAAGAGTGTTCTTCTTGGTTCGATTTTCTTCAACTACAAAGGTCTTAAGTACTTCTTTGAAGGTTTGGGTGCCTCTAAGTTCATCTCTGACTTTTGGAACCTTTCTCTGCTTTGTGGGTTGGGCTTTTCGTAGAGTTTAGACTTTTTGGAAATGATTTGTCTTTAAGGACTTCTTTGACCTCTTCTGGGTCGTACCTGTAAACTCCGTTGTTCATTAAGTTCTGTTGCTTTCTCTGAAAGTGCCTAACTTTATATTAGTTATAGGTCAATTCTTGAACTCTGTGGTCTTTAAACTTTGTTTCTGTCTTCTAGTGAACAGTGACTTGAGTGTGATTACCCGAATTAATCATCTAACTAGTTAAAGCGGGTGATAAATATGATTTTGCTATTGCTAAAATTATGCCAAGCAGCGACGATTACTAACATAGCTACTCCAGATAATAAAACCATTGACCCCGACCGCTTTAACGGTTTAAGCAGCCTTTTTTACTAGGGGACTTTACAGACGATTTGAACCCTCAAAATTGCCAAGTTAGGCTAGGAGCAAGTGAGTGTGAAATACTTTCTATTGGGCAGAAACAATCAGCAGAAACAATCATACCCCGACTTATGCCTCCGTTTCATATGCTCATCCCAGACAGCAATCAATTAAGGTGGGGCTGGGGTGGCTACGCACGACAATGATGAAGATATTACTAGGTTTTCTTCACAAAGTCATATTGACCATTTAAAAGAAACTAGAAGCAATAGAAGTGCTGCACAACTA
>JALIHJ010000087.1:0-46018 GCA_022984795.1 Fabrea salina | reverse complement strand
AACACCCTAACACCCTAACACCCTAACACCCCAACACCCTAACACCCTAACACCCTAACACCCTAACACCCTAACACCCTAACACCCTAACACCCTAACACCCTAACACCCTAACACCCTAACACCCTAACACCCTAACACCCCTAACACCCCTAACACCCTAACACCCTAACACCCTAACACCCTAACACCCTAACACCCTAACACCCTAACACCCTAACACCCTAACACCCTAACACCCTAACACCCCTAACACCCTAACACCCTAACACCCTAACACCCTAACACCCTAACACCCTAACACCCTAACACCCTAACACCCTAACACCCTAACAACACCCTAACACCCTAACACCCTAACACCCTAACACCCTAACACCCTAACACCCTAACACCCTAACACCCTAACACCCTAACACCCTAACACCCTAACACCCTAACACCCTAACACCCTAACACCCTAACACCCTAACACCCTAACACCCTAACACCCTAACACCCTAACACCCTAACACCCTAACACCCTAACACCCTAACACCCTAGCACCCTAACACTCTAACACCCTAACACCCCTAACACCCTAACACCCTAACACCCTAACACCCTAACACCAACACCCTAACACCCTAACACCCTAACACCCTAACACCCTAACACCCTCAACACCCCTAACACCCTAACACCCTAACACCCTAACACCCTAACACCCCAACACCCAACACCCTAACACCCTAACACCCTAACACCCTAACACCCTAACACCCTAACACCCTAACACCCTAACACCCTAACACCCTAACACCCTAACACCCTAACACCCTAACACCCTAACACCCTAACACCCTAACACCCTAACACCCTAACACCCTAACACCCTAACACCCTAACACCCTAACACCCTAACACCCTAACACCCTAACACCCTAACACCCTAACACCCTAACACCCTAACACCCAACACCCTAACACCCTAACACCCTAACACCCTAACACCCTAACACCCTAACACCCTAACACCCTAACACCCTAACACCCCCTAACACCCTAACACCCTAACACCCTAACACCCTAACACCCTAACACCCTAACACCCTAACACCCTAACACCCTAACACCCTAACACCCTAACACCCTAACACCCTAACACCCTAACACCCTAACACCCTAACACCCTAACACCCTAACACCCTAACACCCAACACCCTAACACCCTAACACCCTAACACCCTAACACCCTAACACCCTAACACCCTAACACCCTAACACCCTAACACCCTAACACCCTAACACCCTAACACCCTAACACCCTAACACCCTAACACCCTAACACCTACCATTGCTCCAGTTAAATCCTTCAGTATTAATGACTACATTAGTGGGATCAAAGTCTACAGTGTCATCACCTTCGAACACTTTTGAAATTCCTAAAGACGGAAAAAGCACAATTACTATGAATCAAATAGTTATCGATAATACTAATGGCCCAGATGGCGGTTGCTATGTAGCTGTCACTGGAGCTACTTGTGATGCCTCGGCCAGTGCCCCTGTAATTACTTTTACTCAAGGATTATGCAGGATCAACAGTCAAAGTTTATATTTATGCTCAGGGTGGACACCGGTGCCAAAATCACTCAAGATTACCACTGAAACAAGTTCAGGTGATGACATTGAAGAGCGGAGAAACCACTCTGACTGTAGACGCAGGAGATGGAACTACAAGCGGTAGTCAATACCAAAAAATTGCTGATGGTGATTTTGAAATATCAGGAGATACTGGGGATGGTAATGCATTAGCAAATGCTATAACTGCTGGATTGCTTCCCGGATTCTACTCACGCAATAGACTTCAAAATTACTACAACCGAGAATCGGGCACCAGCAGGAAAAAATCACTATTGAAGGCCCTATAGTCAACGACGGAGTCTCTCTAAACAATGTATACCTAGCTAGCGCAGTTAAAGTACAAGTCGAAGAAGCTGTTGGTCTTGATGGAGGTGATGATAGTGTTTTTGCTGATACTTCTGTTCCTAAAGGCACAGTTAATGTCGCAGGTTCAATCGAAATAACTGGTGACGGAACCACTCCATATGCTAATACCGGAACTATTAAAACTCTTACACGGCAGGATTATTGGAGATGGTTCAAATGCTGGACTCCCACTAGTTGTGCAAAACGGAGCAACTTTCTATGAATTCCTCGTTAAGGTTGATATGGATGGAGATGGTGCTTCTGCTAAAACCGTTGAAGTTGGGAGGGTTTTTTGTTACAAGTCGATACTGTTTCAACTTATGCAAATATCGATGGTGGCTACTTCTGCAATGATGGCTCTGCATTCTCAACCCCAATCTATTTCAAAGCATTTGACCCTGACTTTGAAATCAATCAAGATTATACGCTAGAAATCAAATTGACTGCCGATAGTGACACCCGCGATCCTTTGGGGCTAGGATTAGATTTCCGGTACAGGTTCTACCTCAACTATTCCAGTGTACTCTTCAATTGGTGGTTCAGCAACAATAGCAAAAGGATCAGATACTAAGGATGCAATTATTACCTTAACTTCTTTACTGGAAAACTATCCACAAGTTCGATCAAGCTCAAGTTCACCTTGGGAGGTGATCAGAATTCCCAATAACATTGACACAGATAAAGTATTTACAGCTGTAAATTTCAAACTTTACTATTCATCAACAACTTATCCTGATGCTAAATTTGTTTTGCATGAACAAAATACAGCTGTGGTTGGAACCGGTACTACAGGAGTAACATCACCCACAGTTGATAGTAATGCTGCTGACTTAAAGGTAGGGCAAGCAGATGGAATCATCGAAGGATCATCAGTATCACTGACGGAAGCAAATGGCAATCGTGCAAGCAGAAAAGGATTTGATCTCACAAAAGCAACCGCTTCCGGTCAATCTGGCCTAATCTACCTTCCAACAGAAACTGAATGGAGCGATCAATTGAGTGTCAATTACGTTAATATACCGAGCTCATCAGCTATAACTGACTTCAAACTTTCGAACATCAAATCGCAACCAACTGTAGATTTTGCTTCTGCTAATTCAGAGGAATTTGATGTTATCGAAGCTACACCATTAACTGCATGCACTATAATTACTCCTATAAAAACAGACGTTGTTAAAGGAACAATAATCAATCGATTTCAACGCAGATATAGTTTGAAAGTTACAAGTGACAAAAATGTAGTCAACAACATTGAGGTAAAATTCTCTCCCTGAACACGACATCCCGGATAATGGCCTCATTGAAATCACAATTTCTGGTTTTAGTATGTATTCCGACTGAAAAATAGAATTGTTTTAACATGACTAAAGGAACTACAGCCGAAGGAACTTCTTATGAAGTTTCAACTGACATTGCCACGAACAAAATTACAATTGAAAATGTATACGGAGTTACAGGAGGCACACAAATAACGTAAAGGTGCATAATGTTAAAGTTACAGCTTCCGGTGGTTCTACGATTGATCCTATCACTAATATTATCACCAAAGGAAAGACGATTCAGGTAGAGATATAGTTGACGAAAAAAGGTCCTTCAGGGCCATCTAAGGATATAGTTAATGCTGATGACGCGGACTTGGGAAAACTACTTACACGACTTCAAAATTTACCCCATTTCTGACTATGCCAATGCTGACCTCCACATGAAGTTTAGCTTCAACAAAGACATTCCTGCTAAAACTACAATCGAGTTCAACCATGGAAACAGCAAGCAGTTCTCAACTGTTGCAATCGATCAGTGCTGGCCTTAACCTTTGAACTAGAATCTGCAACTTCTGTGGAAAAACTCCGTTACTCTTCCAACAATTCACGTATCTGGAACTCAGTTTGAACTTTACTTAGACTCAGCTTACAACGTACCTCCAGCAGGTTCAGCTAACAGAGTTTTTGTGACAGCTTCTTACCAAGGCACAAACATCATTCAAGAAACTGAGTCAGACGCTGGCACTTACACTGTTGGAGATGCCCCTACTGCAAGCATTAGCTTCCCCACTATGTCTGCTGATGTTACTACAGTAGGCCAACTCTCAACCTACAAATTCACCTTACTCCTTCAGAGGCACTGCTACTACTGACGAAATTCTACTTGCAATTCCCTCACTCATTTGACCCTACGTTGGTTCTGTTTCAAAGAACAACAACTGTGGAGGACGACCAAAGAAACCCTAAATGCAAAATAGACGGTGCTGACGCAGAATGCAGTGCTGACCACTGGAACGTGATTGTCAAGCCTCCTTCAATTATCTGGAACCACTGCTGCTAACTTGGAAGTTATGGATGTCATAATCCTTCAACTGCAAGTGAGATCTCAGGATTCTCAATGTACGTCCAAGACAGTGAAGGAAAATACACCATGTCAAGCACTGACTTAGGAAAGGTTACACTTACTTCACTTGGAAATGATCAACATCAAAGAAGTCTCCCCAAGTACAAAACTTGGAAAACAGGCTACATTGACTGTTGAGTTCATCATTACTGCTGATCTTGCTACAACTGACATTTTGAACGTCCACCTTCCTGCTCCATTCGAACTCCAACTAGATGGACTCACAGGAACTGCAACTTGCAGCATGAGCTACTACGACGTTACCAACAGCAATGGGAACCACTCTCAACAGACTCTGAATGCATAGTCTCTGGAAACCTCTATCACTCAAGAACTGTTGCTCATACTTTGGCAACGGAAAATGGCTGAAGATCGACATTGAAGGAGTACCCCTCTTTCCTTCTTGGGGATACACTAGGTCTCCTAGTACTACTTTTGATCTCCAAGAGTTAGACATCACCAAACTTCTACTTTCGGGAAGTTATGATTTGTGGACTAAGCGGACATCAGCATCATGATTGAGGACACTTGCACTTCAAGTAACAACACTTACCAAAGCAGCAGTGTCCCGACAGCTTACTTCGGCTTCAAAAACGCTGAGAAGGAGCCCAATCAGGAACCTACGATCCTAAAACTAAGACTGGAGGAATTGATGTTCAAATCGAACCTGTAATCTGAAGACACTCCATTGAGCGTTGACACTCAGTGGCTGGAAGCCAAGAAACTCAAGTACAAGGCTGAAGGAGGAGACCTCAAGTTACCTCAAGCTTCAACGACTTCACTCTTTACCAAGGACAAAATCTATCAATTACAACATTGCCGCTCCCTTCAGGGTTCGTTGAAATGTACTACATCAACTGGTCTATTGAAGAACAGGAGAAGCAAGCTGGAGTCAATGACGATAAGTATAAGCGTCTTACAAGAACTCTAGTGAACGTGTGCCCTGGAACCCCCAACAAGATTACTGTGACTACTCCTACTACTTTCCATATAGGCAAGTAGTCTGTACCTATTAAGGTTCAAGCTCCTGCTGCACCTGCTACCGACATCAGCGTTGCCATTACTTCTTCCAGCGAAGATGTGACCGTTAACCCTGAAAGTTTGACTTTCGGACCTGACAGCACGTTTCTTACTTCTCATGACTGTTTCAAGCAACTTCCCATCTAACTCATCAACTGCTGAGATTACTTTCCTCAGTGGAACTGACAGTGCTGCCTTTGAAGCTCCCGCCAAACAGACCATCACTATTCAAGAAGCGCACCAGCATCACCTTCAACCCCTGTGGTTACTGTGACTGTTCAAGTAAAGGAAGAAACACCGGATCTGCTACTTTCGGGAGGTATCCTGAACTAACGACGCTGGCGCTGTGGTGTACTACTACTTGGCTTGCAAAGGAAGAAAAGAACTCACCTACGACGAACTAGTCAACAAGGTCAAGAGCTTAGTGCCTGTTGATGGTGACCAAGGAACTAACGTTGAAATGCAACTCCAAGAAGAGTACCAAAACTACGAAACCGACCCAGACCCAGAAAAGGAGACAACGACTACCTTGACTTCAACAAGAGGAGGGGAATCTGAGCACCTGCCTAAAGAGTACGTAGGAGCCCAAGTAGTTTACTCATCCGAGTCTGTATCTCAAGGCTTCGAAAAACTCCTCCCAGGACAAGAATACAGTGTTTACGCCTTTGCTTCAAACGGATTGATTGATACTACCGCATTGGTAAATGGCCAATTACCGACTTCACCACCGACAGCCCACCGACTCCCCAAAGAGTCACTGTGGAGATCACCAAGTCTAATGAGTTGACCGGAAGAAAACTCTGCAACCACTACTGAAGTTTTGGCCAAGTACATGGGAGTCAACCCTAAATGGCTCTACCAGAAGGGCTCATTAGAAACCAATGAAAACGGTGCTACTGCTGGTAGCACAAGAAGACTCCAAACCACTTACACCAGCACTTTCAACTACGACACCTCCCTTACGATCCCTTCAGCGCCAGTGTAGAACCCATACTTTCGTGGCTAAAGTTACTAGCAACGAAGCCGCAGTAAAGAACGAGACTTCGTTAGTGCAGGACTCATGTCTGTTTGAAGACACCTAGATCTTTCTCTCAACGCCGCCATCTCAAGTGGAACCGGAAACTCCTTCACAGCTTCCGCACAGTCTTCTGTGGACAGCTCAACTGCTGAATTCAGTTTCTACTACAGCCAATGATGGTTATGTGTACGTTTGGGCTTGTGCTTCATCAGAAAACTCAGAAATCACTGTTGATCATAAACTCTGGTTTGGATGCTGAAAACAACGCCGTCCCAAGTGGAAGTGCCCAGGCAACTTCAGCAACTTCAGGCACAGTAACCGTTGATGGTTTGACAGCCGGAAACACTTATCACTGTTACTTCACTGCTTGTGACGAAAGTCTTACTAACCCCAGTTGCCAGACTGTAGGAACTGACGGACTCCCCAAGGTTCAAATAACTGCTTCTGGTTCAACTGGTGGCGACGGTGGCGATGGAACTGACGACTCAGCTTACCAAGTAACTGCAATCATCTCACTGGTGTTTGCTCTTATCCTTAACTAACCACTTCTTATCTTAATTCTAGAGTTTTTGAAAGAACTTCAATTAGAGACAAGTCAACTACTTCTAAGTGCTGAAAAAAACTCCAGTAAGTTGAAAGGCAGAACCTGTCAGCTAGTTTCTGCTTTTCACTCAGGGCTTTCTTTCTAACTTGTTTCACAGCTGAGAAGTAGTTTCTTTTGCATCTGCTGATTGAGTTGTAGATGTTGAGTTTTCTGTACCTAAGCAAAGCTTTAGCTAGTACTTCTCTTAAGCTGTGATTCATGAGTTCGAAGTTCTCTAAGTCAATGTCTCCAGTGACTTCTCTGCCGTCTATCAGAAGAATGATGTACTTGAGCAGCACTTGGTTAATCTTGTACAGGTTTAGTCCGAAGGCAGTACTTTCCTTTCAATAGTGTACTTAGAAATGTTCTCTGGCATGGCCCATTAGCTTCCTCGTAAACGTAAACTCTGTCGTCGATGTTGTGGTCAATCACAAACCCGTAGTAAGTCAGTAACTCAATGTTGTCGAAGAAGTTGTACTTCCAGTAGATTTCATCCCCTTTGGCAAAGTGTCTGTCTGCACGCATCACAGCGTAGCCCGAAGGAGAACCCCAAGCCCACATTGGGGTTGGGAGTCTTGGGCCTGGGCATGTGGTTGAGTAACTCAAGTGCAGGAGGAAAGTGCTTCCTGAATGTCATCATCCCCTCTTTGGGCTTGATTCCTCGCATGTACTTCCAGGTGGCCTTGGTGGTGCTGAAAGTGCGTGAAAGTACAGTTCCAAGTCCCCAAATCCAGGCTTCTTCCGTTAAGCACAAAGGACAAACTACCCTGATGTTAGGAATTTGAGTTATGCAGCTGGAAGTAAAGGTCTCTGCCCTTTTCGTAACTAATAGGAGAGAACAGTCTGTGCTTGATGTTGAACAGACTGTCTAAGTAGTTGATTTCAGACTGGGTCCAGTTGTAGATAATAGGCACTTGCCAGGTGCTGTGAGCCCAATGTTGAATGGGCTTCTTTGTAGTTAACAAGTCTTTCGTAAAGAAGCCTTCCAACTACTTTGACTTTGTCGTAGACTCCTTCGAAGTAAGGACTCCACTCGTACTGTTCAAAGCTCACGTGTCTTACAGTGGAGTTGTCTGCCACAATTACCTCTCCTACATTTATGTCTTGCGTTGCAACTATTCCGTGTCCTTTGTGCTCTCCGAAGTACTCTACTTTAGCGTTTCTGTAGCCTTTAACTAGGTTACTGAGGACTGCTTGTTTCTGTTGTTGGTCAAAAGTATCAGGAATAGCTGAAAGTACTCCTAAAAAAAGCAGAAAAATCATTTAATTTATGGGGCTATGTTGCTCTAGTGAATATCCTGAAGAGAAAAGGCCCAGAGGAATGATTCAACGGCCTAATTTACCAGTCTATTTTACAAGGCCTAATGAATCGATTCAGCCGCTTTCTAGAGTTTATGGGACTCAGTCTAGTTTGCCATACACTCTTCCAAAGCCTAGAGAACTAACTCAGCAGTTTGATCCACCATACACTCTTCCAAAGCCTAGAGAACTAACTCAGCAGTTTGATCCACCATGCACTCTTCCAAAGCCTAAGGAATCGATTCAACCACTTTCTAGAGTCTATGGAACTCAAAAGCCTAACTTTGCTGGGCAAACTCCACACTCTACAAACCAAGAAGCCACACACGAACCCCCCAAAAGCGATGATGAAGAAAAGTACTGCCAGAAAATCAAAAACCTAGTTGAAATAGAACTAAGCTACCAATTACAAGACCACCAACAAGTCTCAAACTACACAGCCCAAATACACTTCTGTGGAGTTTCCCAAAAATACACTTTAGCATTCAATAACTTAGCAAGGGAAGTGGACTTACTCATGAGATTATCAATAAAGCAAGGCAAACTCAAACTAGAAGCTAAAGCAATTTCTCTACCAAAAGAAAACACTCTAGAAGTAAAGGTTCTAAAACACCCAAAAAACTTAATTTTACAAGGAGAATATCAAGTCAGCTTTTTGTTCAACAAAACTAGTTTTTCAAGGGAGTTAAAAGGGATTTCTAAGTTCGAGCAGTTAGACACATTCATTAAGAATAAAATACTAGGCAAAACAACACAGAACGAAATCTACATAACTGACTTTAGGCTTAAAAAGAGAGTAAACAACTGGATACTCAACTTGCAGTCCAACAGTCGCCAGAAAGAAGCTATAAGAGAAGCAATTACCAAGAAGTTCACTCTAATTCAAGGACCTCCTGGAACCGGAAAAAGCACCACAATTGCACTTATAGCTTCAGGGATGGCAAACTTGTTCTTCCCTGGCCAACAAATCTTGATCTCAGCCCCTTCAAACACTGCAGCAGACCATATTGCTGTTAAACTTCAAGAAAAAGTAACAGTGGTAAGGCTAGTTTCTTTCACCAAACAAAACCAAAAATCCTCTGCTTCGCACCTGTACTTAAACAACCTGTCTCACCAATACGCGTCTGTAAGCAGTCGATCCTTTAAAAACTGCTTGAAGATGTATGATAGTGGCCAACTCAAACCAGACGAGGAAAAAGAGTTCCTTAAGTTAAAAGCACAAGCTGAGCAAAATACCCTTCGGCGTGTCCAAGTGGTGTGCTGCACTTTCTCAGCTTCTTTTGACCACAGACTACAAAATTTCAAGTTCACAAGAGTAATTCTGGATGAAGCTTCCCAAGCAACAGAACCATGCACTTTACTACCACTGATGAAAGGCGCCCAACAAGTAGTTATCATCGGCGACCATAAACAACTAGGTCCAGTAGTCAAGAATCCAGCAGCAAAGAAACTGGAAAAGTCACTTTTCCAGAGACTAGTTGAACTAGGCAATAGAATTACAACTCTCAACGAGCAGTACAGAATGCACCCCCAAATATGTCTTTTCCCGAGTCTTGAGTTCTACAACGGAAAGTTACTTTCTGGAGTGAGTGAAAAGGAAAGGCACTACAAAATCCCAGGGGTGAATTGGCCAAGCCCAGAAGGGCCTATTGCTTTCATAAGAGTAAATGGCGGAGCTTTGACAGAAGGAACTTCGTTTATAAACAACAAAGAAATCCATGTGGTCAGCAAGTTTATTCAGTCCTTGTTGAATAAAGGAATAAAAGGAAACCAAGTAGGTGTAATATCTCCTTACTCTGCACAAAATACCAAAATCCAGAAACACCTAGGTAGCTATGTTAAACAGAAAAACCAAACTAAAGAAATTGAAGTTAACTCAGTAGACGCATTCCAAGGAAGAGAAAAAGACTTTATTGTATTTTCCTGTGTAAGGTCATACCCTCTGAACTCTATTGGGTTCCTTAAAAGCAGAAACAGACTTAACGTAGCCTTAACCAGAGCTAAGTACGGGTTAGTGCTAGTAGGAAACGACAGGTACTTAGAAAGAGACTCTACTTGGAAGAAACTAATTGACCACTGCAGAGACTGCGGTGCCTTACTGGAGAATCCTTCTAGTTGCTTTCCTTTCCTTAGAAAACAATAACTTAAAAATGTCTTCAGATTCCGAAGAATGGGGGTACGAACCCTCTTCTGATGAAGAAATGCCAACTTTGAACACGCGCCAGCACTCAAGCGTTAGCTACACTATAATGAGTGCACAAGAAATTGAACACTGTCAAGAACGTGCGAAGTCCATCATATGTGACTCATTCGGGTTCACCCCGGGTCAGGCCAAAAGCCTTTTGCGAAGGTACTTGTGGGATATTCAAAAGGCTTCTGAAGCCATTACTGACGGGTTCTTCACTAAGTACGTTTCGCTAAACGAAACACCAAAAACAAATAACCACTTGGAGTTTTGCATGTTGTGCTACACTCAGTGTGTTAACTGGGACATGAAGTGGCTTGACTGTGGACACATGTTTTGTAAGAACTGCTACAGTGCTTACTTAACTGAAGAAATCAAAAAAGGAGTCAGTTGTGTGTTTTCAAAGTGCCCTATGGTGGACTGCGAGCTTATAGTTCCAGACGACTTTTATAAAGAACTAGTTAACAGAAAAGACCACTCCCGGTTCAAGGAGTTTGTAGTTAAGTCTTATGTCGAGTTCAACCCTTCGATTAAGTGGTGCCCTGGTCCAGACTGCCAGTACGCAGCTAATTACCCTGAAGGATGTTCTCGGGACATTGTGTGCAGGTGTGGCTACGTGTGGTGCTTCAGCTGCACTAACGAAGCACACAGACCACTTGACTGCGAGATGTTAGCTAAGTGGAAAGAACACAATGCTGGGAAAAAAGACCTAACGGGGGACTGGATAGTTGTAAACACCAAAAACTGTCCTAGCTGCAACTCGCCTATCCAGAAGAACCTAGGTTGCATGCACATGACTTGCACGTGTTCTTATGAGTTCTGCTGGCTATGTTTGGGTCCCTGGAGTGAACACGGGAACTCCACAGGAGGGTTTTACAAGTGCAACAAGTTCGAAGAGAACCAGAAAAAAGGCGAGTACCAAAAACAAGAAAGGGAAAGAGGACTGAGTGCAAAGAAACTGCAAAGGTACGAGTACTACTTCACCAGGTTCCAGGAGCACAAGAACAGCACCCAACTTGCTAGGAGGAAAAAACAAGAAGTCCTTGACCTGTTCAAGGTTAAAAAAACAGACGACCCTAACTACTTGAACTTTTTGCTGAACGCTGTAAACACTATTATTGAGTCTCGGTCTGGAATATGTTATTCTTACCCTTTAGGTTTCTTTTTGAACAGTGTGACTAAACTCAGACTGTTTGAGTTCATCCAAGGAGAACTAGAACAGTACTTGGAAAAACTGGACAAAGCCACTGACAACACTTTAGAGTCCCTTAAAGACAGACCAGGCCTTACGGGCGACAGCGAAGTGGAGTCAATCAACGAACTCAACAGAGTGGTTAGGTACCACTTTGAAAAGTGCATGCAGTCAATGGAAGCTGGGCTTCCTGAGGTTGAAGACTCCTCTGAGCTTCTGGAACTAGAACCCGAAACTGTAGAAGACCTTTTGCTGGCTAACTTAGACGCTTCTCACCACTGGATCTGTGTAGCCTGCACCTTTATGAACCCAAACGAGCGCCAAGACTGCGAGATCTGCCTGACTCCCCGACCCCAGTTTTAATGCTAGTTTAATTCACACGTTAAAAAAATGTCATGGGAAGAAGAAACCCTGTCTGAGCCCAAACCAATAGCAAAGGGCAACTACTCTTTGGAGTCAGACATGTTGTTAGGTTGGCGTCCCAAAAACCTACAACATTCTCCAATTTCGCTTAACTTCGACTTAGAGTTCCCTGCTTCAGTTGACTTTTTTTCAAAGGCACCCAACCCTACAGTGTACTACGGGTACTTGCCTCCAGACTCGTTTTCACTGCACAAAAGACTCTGTGACTTTTCAAAAAGGTCTTATCCTTTTGATTTCGACAGTCCCATGGTAAGCATGCACCAGTTTTTGTCTAAACAGCTGCCTGCTGCTTACGATCGAGAAGAAGGCATGCTTGAAAACCTTCCTTCTGACTGCCTTACTTTTGACAGTGCCTTTGAAAACGGCAACTTGGACAAGGTTGTTATGGTTAGTCCGAATGAGTACGACCTCTATATACGCAGTGACTCAAACACTAAAGCCCACCTGCACTGGTTCTACTTTGCTATTGAAGGAAGCAAAGTCAACAGAAAGGTCAAGTGCAACGTAGTTAACTTCTCTAGAGAAAGCAACTTGTATGACTGCGGAATGCGTCCTAAAGTGTACAGCTTAACCCGAGTGCGTTCAGGCAGAAGCAGGGGGTGGGAGTCTTCGGGAGAAAACGTTAAGTTTACTTCGAGCAAACTTAACTCTTTACTTAAGACGAAGAAGCAGTACTACCAGCTTTCCTTTACTATAAGTATTTTAGCAAGGGACAAGGTGTGGGTAGCCAACAACACTCCTTACACCTTTTCCAGACTCACCAAAGTACTGGACCACATCAAAAACGACCAATACAACTCAGAAACCTCACACATCGAACACACTTCTCTGGGCAAAAGCCTGAGTTTAGTGGACATTCCTTTAGTGACTGTTACAGACTTTGGAGTGCCTGAGTCTCAAAAACTCCACATAGTGGCTATAGGCAGAGTCCACCCTTCCGAAACAGTAGGCTCTTGGGTCATGGAGGGGTTCCTTAGGTTTATTTGCAGCAAGCACTACTTAGCTAAAAAGCTAAGAACCCAGTTCGTATTTAAGGTAGTGCCTATGACCAACCCTGACGGAGTCATTATAGGCAACTCGCGGACCAACCTCAGCGGCAAAGACCTAAACAGAGCCTACTCAGAACCAGACCCCCAGCTGCAGCCTGAGGTGGTGCTAGTTAAGAAGTTAGTTGAAGGGATCCAGAACAGAGTGTTTATGTTTATTGACATGCACGGACACTTCTGCCGAAAAGGCTCTTTTGTTTACGGGCCTTACTACCCCATCCACCACTCTATGTACGTGAAAACCAGACTAGTTCCTAAGATCCTGGGAGAGCGCACTGAAATATTCAGGTACTACTCTTCGCGTTTCAAAATAGAGAAGGCAAAGGCTACTTGTGCACGAGTGGTCATGGAAAAGGTGTTTGGGATAGCTAACTCTTACACTCTGGAAACTTCTTACTTTGGGTACATGGACTCCAAAAGACAGACAAAGGAGTTTTCAATAGAAGACCTGCTTTCTTTGGGCGAAGACCTAGCTAAAACTATGCTGGAGTACCACTACTCAATTGAAGAACTCAAGTCATCCAACAAAAAAGGCAAAAAGAAAAAAAGCTTAAGCCTCACCACAAGTAAAATCCAGGAAACTGGTTCTTTGATTGGCAGTCCTAAAGTCTTTAAACCTGCAAACATCCTAGCTGTCCAACCCAAAACCCAGTACAAAGTTAACTCGCCCAAACCCCTTTTTGCCAAAACTCCTGAAGAAAGCTCAGTCGAAGTTAAGTACTACGAAGAACAACCTGTCAAAAGAAACCTAAAACAACTCATTAGAGATATCAGAAACGAAGTCTGCCCAGAAGGCAGTAGCTCCTCAGAAGAGTCAGGAACTGAGTCTGAGTCCGAAACTAAGCCACCTCAGCCCCGCTCTGAGTCCAAAACCAGCAGAAGAACTCCCAAACCCCCTTCAAGACTTTCACAAATAAGCAGAATCACTAGGCCTCGGCAGCCGAACTTCCACAACAGAATGAAATCAGAAACCAAAGAAAAAACAGACATGTTCAAAACTGTCCAAGAAAGAACCAAAACTTCTCAAAGGAGAAGGTCCCTCGACTCCTTGAAAGACGAAGAAGAACCCCTTCAAGAAGACCCCTGCCAACCCGAACCCAAAACCACCTGGAGCTCAGCCAAAAGGAACTACGTAACTCCTATGAGACTTATAGAAGTTACTAAGAAGTACTACTCCGACAAGAAGAAGCAGAACCAACTACCTGCACTCAAAAGAAACTCTCCTTTGAAGTTCAGAGTGAAACTAGAGGATTTTCCACGCTACCCAAGTTTCAACATTCAGAGTTTGCCACTCAGACAGCCCAGTCGGTTAAATTCAGGGCAGAAGTTGTAATATTAATTCTAGAGAAGATGGGATTTACTTCTGAGGAAAAAGAACTGCTTTACATCCTAAACTCAGTTGCCTCTGGGATCAGCATTGTAGGTTGTGCTTTTATAATTATAGTTTATTTTAAATACAAACAACTGCAGATTTTCCACTTCAGATTGGTGCTATATTTATCTATAATAGACTTGCTTCACTCAGTAGCCTTTTTGTTGCCTACTTATTCAGGTGACAACAATGACGCAGTGTGCAAGCTCCAGGGAACTTCTTTGACGTTCTTAACTCTGTCTTCAGTGCTTTGGACAGCTATGATAGCTTTCACCCTTTACAGAGGAGTAGTTAAACAAAGGGCTCCAGAAGACTACGAGTACTGGTTTTTAGGAATTGCTTTGTCAGTTCCGGCTGCAGCAACAGGTCTGCCTTTCATCACCCATAGTTACGGACCTGCTGAAGGCTGGTGCTGGATTGAAGGTGATTCAGTAGGAAACATCTGGAGGCTCTCTTTGTTTTACGGGCCTCTTTGGATAGTGATTGTCTTCAATGTTTGGGCGTACTTCAGAGTAATCAGGTCTATCAATTCCCAGTTCGTAAACATAGAAGAAGAGTACAGAGCTAAAAAACAAATAGTAAATAGACTAAGGGCTTACCCTATCATTTTGGTAATCTGCTTCACGCCTGTGACTATAAACCGGTTTTACGAGTTTTTGAGTCCAGATAATCCCAACTATACACTTACAACAGTGTCTGGAATCCTAACTTGTCTGAACGGCTTTGCAAACGCGCTGGTGTATGGATTCACAAAAACCGTGAGGGAAGCCATCAGAGAAAACTGGTCCAAAGAGACTCCAAGACGCACCAGTTCTACTTTCGACTTTATGCTAATGAGCCAATACGAGTAAGAATAAATATGAAATCTGACATTGTTATTTCTGGAGGCGGAATGGTGGGGTCTGCCTTGGCGTGTGCTTTAGGCCAGTCAGGGGCTTTTAGCTCTATTAAGTTAGTGTCTGCTTGTAAGAAACCAGAACCCCCTTCAAGTGCTTACCCAGACCCAAAAGTACTAACCATCACTCCCACCTCCCAAAAGTTCATGAGGTCCATCGGCACCTGGGACCTACTAGACCAGACTCGTACTGTGGGTTTCAACAACATGAAGATTTGGGACTTCTTTGGAACGGGCTCTATGGACTTTGAGGAGTCCTTTGGGTGGTTTGTGGAGAAAAACTGGGTGGCCCATGCCCATCTTAAAAAGGCCATGGAACTCGACAGCGTTGAAGTGCTGACTGAAACCAACATTCGCAACTTAAGAAAGCAAGACGGAAGTGTAATGATTCAGTTGGAAAACGGAGAAGACATTGAAGCTTCTTTGATTGTAGGAGCAGACGGCAAAGACTCCCTTGTAAGGAACTCTTTTGGAATCAGTACTTGGAAGTGGGAGTACCCCTACCACGGACTGCTTTGCACTGTGCAGAGCGAGTTCCCTCTTCTAGAGCCTTCTCAGAAGTACTTGAAGTCAGGCCCCATAGCCCTGCTGCCTCTTTGGGAGAACTACACTGCAGTGGTGTGGTCAGCCTCGCCTTCAGAAATCCTCCGTTTGAAGAAACTCGAAAAACCCAAGTTCATAAAAGAACTTAACTCAGCACTTTCTTCCGAAAACCAGTCAGAGTTCCCTTCTTACTCAACTGTGTCCCCTCCGACTTTTTCAGAGGTGGTCTCTGAGAGAAGTAACTTCCCCTATTTAATGCAGCACTCAACAAGCTTCACTGACCAAGGAGTAGCTTTGGTGGGGGGAGCTGCCCACACCGTGCACCCTATGTCAGGCCAGGGCTTCAACTTAGGCGTTTACGACGTAATGAACCTAGCAAACGTGTTAATAGAAGCCTCCAAAAACGGCAAAGAACCTGGAGACGCCAACACACTCATGGCTTACGGCTGGCGTGCAAGAATGTACAGTTCTTTGCTGGCTGCTTTTGAGCAAAGCATTTTGTGGGCTTACTGGGACTTGCAGCCTCTGCACTACGCAAGGAACCTTCAATATGCAATAATAGACGCGATTCCTCCACTTAAGCGGGCAGTGGAGGAAGGAGTCAGTGGCAAGTACTTTGTACCTAGTGAGTGGCTTTGGACTACTCACATTCCTGAAGATGAAAAACCTAATAATTAAATGGGAAGTTATAAAAAGGCCTTTGAAGCGAAGAAGTGGTACTACGGGGCAACCACTCCCGAAACCCTAAGTCCAGTCCAAAGCAGGAAAGTCCAGTGAGTCAGGCTCGCCTTTGAAAAAGCACTTTGCACGGTCAACATCTCCAATCAACAGCTCAGAATACACTACGCTTGAGGAAGGGCCAAGTATGAGCACCTCTAGAGAGAACTCCAGAGGGAACTTTCGGATAGTTTTAAGGAACTACGAAGAAATGCTTGAACGCAGGTCAAAGGAAATCAGTAGACTCAGACAAAGAGTCCAAGAACAAGACCAAAGCATCAAAGAACTCCAAGATTATGTTAAAACTAAAGAAACTCCTCACCACAAATCCATAACCACCAAAAGGTCCACAAGTCCTTTTGAGTCCTGGACCAAACCCTCCCAAGTCCCCAGCAGTCTCCAACAAGTTTCCAGAAAAAATAATTTGTTCATAGACCAAAACCCATCTGCAGCTACCCATCACTTACTAACCAATTCCCGCAGACTCAATTTTGGAAAGGTAGCTGGGTACTACTTGTCTTCTAAACCTAATTCTGGAGTGCACAGACTAGCTTCTTTAGGAATGCGCAAACGACTGGAGTACCTCGCAAAATGTAATTAATTAAAATGGTTGAAGAGCAGTTTAGAAAAGCTTTGGCCTACATCAAAGACACTTCCAACCCCCCTTTGGACACCAACAACGAACAAAAGCTAGACTTTTACGCTTTGTTCAAACAAGCCACGGATGGCCCTCCTAAAGGATCTCCTCCCAGCAGGTTCAAAGTAGTTGAAAGGGCCAAGTTCAACGCTTGGAAAGCCAAAGAAAAACTCACCAAAGAACAAGCTATGCAGGAGTACGTGGACTTACTTACAAAGTTAGCCCCTCAGTGGAGAGAAAAGGCTAAGTTATAACTTAATAACTATCTACAGCTATTTGCAGAGTGCTGGTTAATTCTTGACTGGTACAGTGAGTTTTCTTCAATGGGCTTTAGTTTAGGAACCTTTTCAAAGCCCTTCCAGGAATAAGTTCTACTGGGTTGTTTGTGCTTAGGGTGCTTAGTGCAGCAATTTCCCATTATAAATGGAACAAGTCCAAGTTCTTTGCTGCATCTGTGGACAGCTTATGACTTACAACGCTTCTAAGATGTGTCTGGACTGCCTTAAAAGCAGAGTGGACTTAGCATCAGAAATCTCAAAACACCAAACACTTCAGTTCTGCAGACACTGTGGCAAGTACAATAAGCCCCCCTGGGTAAGGGCTGACTTGGAGTCGCCTGAGTTACTTCAAGTGTGCTTGTCTCGAATCAGGGGTCTCTCCAGAGTTAAGTTTGCAGACGCCAGCTTCATATGGACAGAACCCAACTCGCGCAGAGTGAAAGTCAGAGTTACAGTCAGAGGAGAAGTTGAAAAGGCCTTACTGGAACAAAACTGTGTAGTTGAGTTTGAAATAGTTGACACTCAGTGCGAAGAGTGCCAGAAGTCCTTTACTCCGCACACCTGGAACTCCAAAGTCCAAGTCAGACAAAGAACCCACCACAAAAGAACCATTTACCACTTAGAACAACTCATACTTAAAAACGGGGCCCAAAAAGAATGTCTGGGCATTAAGTCTAAAGACAACGGAATCGACTTCCACTTTGGTTCCAAAGGCTCTGCTAACAAGTTTGTGGAGTTCGTGAAAGGAAACGTGCCTTGCCAAGTTAAGTTTTCCAAACAACTAACTTCACACGACGCCAAGTCAAACCAGTACAACTACAAGTACACTTACTTAGTTGAAATAGTTCCGATTTGCAGAGACGACTTAGTAGTGGTTCCTCAGTCCAAACACCAAAACAAACTTGCACTGTGCTACAAAGTAGGCAGCACAGTTTACTTACTAGACACAGCTTCACTGCAGCCCTTAGAAATAAAGCCTGAAAAGTACTTCAGGAACCCCATTTACCCACTTGCAGTGCGAGATCAACTCACAGAGTTCATAGTGATGGACTTGGAAGCCGAAAAAGACCACCACATTGCAGAAGTAGCCAGAGCTAACGACGAGAACTTTGGCGAAGAAGTGTTCCAAGTAAGGACTCACCTGGGAAGGATTCTGAACCCAGGTGACTCAGTTCTAGGTTACGACATAGCAAGAATGACAGACTTAGACACAAAAGAAGTAGACATAGTGCTGGTGAAGAAGTTGCCTCCTCCCAAGAAACCCAAGAAGCTCAGAAGACTAGCTGATGTTTCTGAGGACAAAGACTACACTAAGTTCGAACAAGAGTACTCTGAAGACGACTAAATAAGTGTTACTTTAGTTGGTCTGACTTTTTGTACAAAAAATCAGCTAAAAACTGCAGTTGGTCTTCAGGTTTAGTTTTGACAAGTTCAAAAAGAGCCTCAGTAAGGTGGGGAATCACTTCTTGAGTTAAGTAGTGCCTGTAAGGTTGCGACTTAACTTCTAAGAAGTCTTTTTCCCTAGCTTTTAAGTTTTCGAGTTCAATAAAAGCTTCTACTTCTTGTTTGACGCCTCTTTTGGGTTCTTGAGGGGCTTCTTCGACTTCAGTGTCTTCTTGCAAGAAGCTTTTGTCTTGCTCTAAAGACTTAGTTTCTTGCTTGGGTTCTTCAGTTACTTCTTCTAAAAAGTTCTCCACCTTGCCTTTCTGCTCTAAGTGCTCTTTGATCTTAGCTATGATTTCTTCGTTTGACACTGAGGTTGTTTTCTTGTCTACTTCGCCGTAGTCTAACTGGAGCACTTCTAAGTTCTTTTTAGCGAAGAAGTCTGTAAGTACTGGACCGGTTTTTTCGTTGTTGGCTTCTCGGTAGGCAGCTAGTCTTCTTTTCATGCCTTCGTCGGTGTAGTGAGTTCCTGCCACTAACTGTTCAGGCAGGTCCTTTGCCCTTTTGCTTAAGAAGTCGTTGGAAGCATTGAGTTGAATAACTACTTCTGGGTACACTGAGTGCACCACTTGGCTTTCTTCGTCTTCAGGGTCTTCTAAGTAGAGGTACTTGGCGTCTGAGTACTTGCGAGGCCACCCGTCGAGCACAAACCCTCTGTTGCGGCAGTTGTTTTGGTTGAGTTTCCAGCGAAAAGCTTCTCCAAGTAAGTGGTCAGGAATGCGGGGGTTGATTTTGGAGTGGTCGAGTTCTTGGTTTTTCTTTTTTTTGGATTCAGCTTCTTCTATCATCTTTTCTTTGATTTCTTGGAGTTCTTGTTTGATTTTAGCAGCTAGTTCGTTTTCAGCGTTGGTGACTTCTTCAACTACTTCAGCTATTTGCACCAAAGGAAGGTTGTACTCCTCTGCTATTTGTCTGCCGAAGTAAGACTTGCCTACTGCAGGGGGTCCTGTGATGAAGACTTTGTACTTGCCTAGGCCTCTGTAAAGGTTGAATTCTTGTTCTACTTTGCTCATGCCTTGAGGAATGCCTTCTATGCAGTGGAACTCTGTTTGGATGTTAGAAGGAACCATCCACAAGTTTAGTGACAGAAACTCAGCCCAGTCTTTAAAAGCTGCTTCTTGGAAGTTGAGTTCTTGGACTGCTCCTGAGCCCATTTCTGAGGAGATTGCTTCTACTAGGCTTTTTTGTTTTTTGTCTGGAGTTGAGTCAATTGCCAAGATGTAAGGTGTAGGTGGGTGGTTTTCTAGAGTGAACTTAACAATCTTAGCTAGGTCTTGCACGTGTATTGTGGGAACTAAGTTGTCCCCTGGAGGCAAGTAACTTAGGGGTTGTCCCAGCCAGGCGTTTCTGAGGTGCTCGAAGAGCAGGTGTTCTCCGTTTCCGTACAGAAGTCCTGCGCATACTACATAGCACTTTAGTTTTTCGTTTTGGATTTTAAGTAGTTGGTTTTCAATGGTTTTCCAGCCTTCGTACTTAGGGTAGGCTTTTCTGAGTTTGTAGTCGGAGTCTTCAAAGGGTGCTATTTTTACTCTGAGTTTTTCTTGTTGGACTGTAACTTTAGAAGCTTCTTCAAAATGGACTTCTTGTTGTTGGGGTTTTTCTTCCTGAGGTTCCTGAGGCTCTTGAGGCTCTTGAGGTTCCTGAGGTTCTTGAACTTCATCTTCTTGAGGCTCCTGAGGTTCTTCGTCTTGATCAAACTGATCTTTATCCAGCTCTTCAATCTCCTGCTCAGCAACCGTTACTGTAACTTCTCGTCTACTAACTTCCAAATCAAAGTTATAAGAAGGCTCGTCCTCAGAGATCTCCAACAACTTAGGAGGAGTGTCTCCCCACACACAAACGTTAGAAATAACTACAAGGGTTTTTTGAGATTCAGTACTTGAAATCAGCGAAAGGTTACTAGCAACCTCTTCCAAGTCAGAAGTGTGCAAGTCCAAAACAACAAAGTCACTTTCAAGAAGGTGCTTTTTATAAGAGTTAGGTTTGGACCGACTGAGCACCTTAGTTACTCCTTGAGGGTCCTGCAGGTCCTCTTCAGCACTTAAAGTTCCGTAAAATACATTAGGCGAGTCCTCTTCTATATGATCATTGCGCAACTCCTCATACAACGCCTGGCCTATGTAAGAGTTTATTCCTGAAATAAAGAATTGCGCCATTATAAAATGCCTAAAAAATCCAACCTTGGCAAATCACTCATCAAAAACAAAAACAAACAACAACAGTCCAAAAGCTACTTACACACAACTGAAGGTCCTAAAATCCAGTCAGTAATCGACCAAAACGACATTGAAGAGTTCATGTCCCTTGCACAGATGTCCAACAGACAGTTCCAGGCAGAACGCCAAATGAACTTAGTGTCTGAAACACGCTTAGTTTCTCGGTCAACTATAAACACAGCAGTTCAAGGCCAGACTTACACTCCTCTGCAGCTGCCCAAACGTCCCAAATGGGACTCCTCAACCACAGCCGAGCAACTCCAAGAACTTGAGCACAACTCCTTTCTGGAGTGGAGACGCCAAATCGCTGAAACCGAGGAAAACTCCCTGGACAAAGCTGTGACTCCTTTTGAAAAGAACCTAGACATGTGGAGGCAGCTCTGGCGAGTTTTGGAAAGAAGCAATGTGGTGTGTCAGATTGTGGATTCCCGGAACCCCCTTTTCTTCAGAAGTCCTGACCTAGAACAGTACATTTCAGAACTGGGCAAAAAGTTCGTAGTGGTGCTTAACAAAGCCGACTTAGTTGACAGGGACACCCGACTTAAGTGGGCTGAGTACTTTGCTGGGGAGCACTTGGAAGTAGTTTGGTTCTCTGCAACGACTGAACAAGAGTTGATTGACGAGGGACTGCAAAAGGACTCAGAGTTCGGAGAAAGCTTTAACTCTGACCCTGCTTACATCCACTCGTCTTCAGAACTCCTAGAAAAGCTCAGTAGGGACTTTGAAGGCCACCTGACCATAGGGTTTGTAGGCTACCCCAACGTGGGCAAGTCCTCAGTTATCAACGTGATTTGTGGCCAGAAAAGAGTTGCTGTTGCTGCACAGCCTGGAAAAACCAAGCACCTGCAGTCACTTGAGCTCTCTGAAAAGGTGAGTTTGTGTGACTGTCCAGGTTTAGTGTTTCCTTCAGTACTGTCTTCGAGGGCAGAAATGGTTACTTGCGGAGTACTTCCAATAGACAACCTCAAAGACGTGATTTCGCCTGTGGAAATACTGTGTTTGCGTGTGCACTCTTCGGAGTTCGAAAAGTTGTACGGAATACAACTTGGAGGCAGAGTAGAAGCTCGAGAACTCCTTGGAGCCATAGGCACCAAAAGAGGGTACTTCACAGGAAGAGGACTTCCTAACGAAAACAAAGTAGCCAGAAAGATCCTTAAAGACTACGTGAAAGGCAAGTTACTTTACTGCCACCTTCCACCAGGCCACGAAACCCCCATTGAAGAGCCTGCTCCCCAAAAGCCAGTGGATGTTGACGAAGAGTTCTTTTGCAGTCAAAGCAGAACCTGCACTTAAGGTTGAGTCTGACGGAGTCACTTACGAAGGAGGCTTTAAACTCACTAAACAAGACAAACGAGAACTGAAGTTCGCAGCCCGCAGAGGGGAAGACCTAAACCACAAACTCAAAGAAATGCAGAAGAAGAAAGAAGGCCAGGGATTCAACATCCGAAACAGAAACCATAATTAATGCTAAGACGCTTTTCATCTTGTTACTACTCGCTTTTAAGCGTCCCCAAAAACGCTGACAAAGAAACCATCAAAAAGGCTTACTACTCCTTAGCTAAGATCCACCACCCCGACACAAGCACTGGCACTGACTCCTTTAAACAGTACGCAGAGGCCTACCAGACCCTTATGGACGACGAAAAACGCTACGAGTACGACTTAGAAAAAGGGTACCTGAACGCTGAAGACATAGACCGAATGGAGTCCTTCAGAGAAGAATACGGCACCCGATACCCACAAGAAGCAGCCTGGAAAGAGTTCCAGAAGTGGGACCAAGTGATGGCAGACCAACTGGACAAAGACCAGTGGGCCCTGCCCAAGATGCTTTGGAGCCAAACTAAGCAGTTCAAAAAACCAGAACCAAGTCATCAGAAGTTCCTGGACAACCTAAGCAACTTCAGACTGTGTGCTTTGGTTTCACTGACTGCAGGTTCAGGGTTGTCTTACTACTTGACCGTTTTGGCCATAGAGAGTTTCATCTACCCAGTGAGTTAATAAATGGAACTAGGCAGAAGCGCCCCTTTTGCTTTTAAAAACACAAGCAACGAAGTACTAGAAAAAGTCCCCGAAACAATTAACGGGGAAAACTTCAGCTTAGAAAACCTAACCAACTGTAAAGTTTACTTAATGGACTACTCAGCCCAAGTTAGTATAAATAATTGCAAGAACTCTAAGATTTTTATAGGTCCAGTCACAGGAGCCTGCTTTGTGCGTAACTGCACAGGATGTGTGTTCTCAATAGCAACTCAGCAAATCCGTATAAAAGACTCCAACGAAAGCACAGTTTTTCTATATTCAAGGTCGAACCCTATTATTGAGAACTCGCACAACATAAGGTTTGCTAGTTACAACTTTGCTTACCCCAAGCAAGAAGAGCACTTTAAAAAAGCTAACCTGGACCCTTCCCAGAACAACTGGAACAACATAACTGACATTTCTGGGGACTCAAAAGGTTACTCCTTTTTGATAGCTTCCAACTTCTACGAAGAAGTCAAAGAAATACCTGGACTGCCTCCTTCAGAGAACCCAGTGGTTTCTTTGGAGTCCGAAAAAATAGAAGTAGTTAAGGACCAACAGAAACTAACCCTTGCTGAAGACAGAAAAAAAATACCTGTGGGGCAACCTGTCAACTTGGACATCAACAAGAACCCCACTTCTGAAAGAATTGAAGTCACTGAAGAACCCCAAATAGTGACTTTAGGAGAGGAACCACGCAGTGACCTCAGACAGCATGTGCCTTTCCAGAAAAACAGAGAAATGACCCCTGTCAAAGAACCCACTGTCAACAGAGCTCCTAGCTTAAGAGTCCAAAAGATCACTTGTTACTACAGACCGAAGGTAGGCTACCAGTTGCCTAACTACACACAGATCAGCAACATTCCTTCAGGAGAAATCCAAAAAACCCTTAAAATGCTTTCAGAAAAAGCAGAGCCTTACAACGAAAAACTAAGAAGTTTGTTTATAGAGGGGTTTTGTGGACTGGTGGGGTTTTTTGTGTTGTTTTTGGTGATGGAGGTTCTGAGGATGGTAGCTGAGTGGGACCTAGGAGTGTACATTTTGGCAGTTATAATTGCAGTAGGAGGTGTGATTGCAATTGAAAGTTTAGTTGTTTTATCGAGTTCCAAACTAAGAAAGCAAGGCGAAGACGAGGTCCAAAAATTCATAGAAAAAGAAAAAAACACCACATACGAAAGGTTCCCAGCCTTTCTCAGGGCTGACTTGAGGTACTTTGAAATCAATGTAGAAGCTAGATCTTAACTAAAATTAGGCATTGCGAGTTCTTGGAAAGCTTGAACTTCATAGAGTACTTTATTAACTTGGAATTGAAACTTTCAATGATTTCTAAAGCTCTTTGCTTCGCCCTGATGTCTTTTAAGTTCACTATTTTTTTGCTGCGAGTGAACCTGATTTCTCCGTCGTAAAGTATAACTACCACTTCAATCAGAACTCCTAACAGCAAAAAGATGAACCCCAGTATGGCTAAGAACTCGTTGTCAAAGTAGTAACTGCTAAGAGTTATGAGTCCGAAAAACACCATAGTGAGAAGCCCAACTACTAGGAACCCCCACTTCGTGTACGTGTAGGATTTGGGGTTGTAGTATATGTTTTTGGAGTTCTTGATGTCCCGCAGTATAGAACTGTTGATTTGCTGGATGGTTAGTTCTGCCACTCCAGCTGGTGCAGCGCAAGACTCAACAAAAGCGTCTAGGTGGCCTTGGGGGTCGTAGAGTTCGAAGGTAAAGGACTCAGGGTCAAAGTCGTACCTGATTGAGTAAGTCTTTTTTTCAGGACTTAGTTCAGAGGAGTACCCGGTAGGGGGAACTCGCATTATTTTAGACTGGGAGGAGTTTCTGGGGCTTTCGTAGTTAGACACTTTCATATTTAATGCGATTAGAAAACTCTAAGAATAAAAATGGGGCTTTACACATACGCAAGGACTATGGCAAGATGCGCTTCTACCTTCAGACAAGCCTCCAAAGTAGGCTGTTACTACCAGAACATCCCTAAAATAAGCATAGCTAACACCTCTTGCATGCTGATAAGATCCCCAGGGATTGCCAGTGCCATTGCCAACTACGGACTTCTAGACGAACTAGCTGCCCTTGGCGAGGACGACGATTCAGTCATAGACATCAATGGCACTGCACTTCCTCAGAGCACAATAGGTATTAAATAATCTTTTAAGCATTACTAGCTTCTATGGTAACTTCAAAAAGTCTGGAAGCATCACGGGCGTTCAAGTAAGTCACCTTAAAGGTGTAAGGGTCCATGTAGACGTCTGCGAAGCCGTAAGTCGAGTTGGCGTAAAACAAGCTAGCCATCTGGGTAGTTCTTCCTGGGCATATCTCAGCAATTTCAGCTCCCGAAGCTCCCATCAAGAACTCGTGAATATCTCCTTTTTTGAACTTGTAAGAAGTTTTGCCGCCCACTGTGTGCGAAGTAGTAGACCCACAGGTTGAGTCACTGTAGTTTCCAGGAATAAACTGAGCATCGTGCTTAATGTAGTAGTACTGCATGGAGTGGTCGTGTCCACTCATCATAGCGTCCACTGAGTACTTCTGCAACAAAGGAAAAAGTCTTTTTTTCATAGCTTCGTTGTCTCCGTGCCACTTACTAATAGAAAACATTCCTTGGTGCACCACTACTACCTTCCAAACCATATGCGGGTTCATGCTCCAGTTCTTAAGCACTCCTTCTAGCCAGTTGTACTCCTCAGTAATGCTTTTGTTAGTAGGGTTGAAGCTCATGTCACCGCACTCATCCACTCCTTTATAGGACTTCCAGTCTTCACAGGCCACTTCGCATCCATTGAGAAAAGCAAACCCTGCTACGTTGTGTCCTCCCAGTGGAAAGGTTTTGTTGTAGTAAGGAGAAGGCATGTTCCACATTGGAAACAAACCGTCCATGTCCAATTCATCATCCACACCTGAGTAACAGTCGTGGTTTCCTAACACAAGGTACCAAGGCTTCATAGCTATGGATCCGTAGTCAAAGTCTTTGAACATGAGTGTGTAAAACCTTTCGTCAAACTTGCCTTTGGGCTTTTCATAGATGTTGTCACCTACTGAGATCACCATGGAAATAGGCTTTTTGGAAGCTTGGATGCGCATTGCGTCAGCTACATAAGTCACAGGAAGGGTTCCGTTGTCTTCTTTTTTGGTGGATTTTCTCAAGTCGCCCCAGTCGCCTACTAAGTGGAACCTAAGAGGTCCTGTGCCTGTGAAGGGGTACTTTCTAATGCTTGAAGTTGACCCAGCTGAGGCTGTTTCTGATATAACCACTACTATAAAAGCAGTCAGCAGCACAAAGAAGAGTCCTAAGATGAAGTAGAGTTCTTTCATTTATACTATAAAAAAACTTAAACCAAAGAATTAAGCCAGCAGAAACTGGACTCAAACTATCGAAGTCGCCCTTGATTTCTCAAAGACCGTAATAATCCCTTTAATCTCTACTAAGTTGTTGCAGAGTGCTTCTGTAACTAACTAGTTTCATATTAATGGAACCCTCAGAAGACTTTTTACTAGTAGCTCCAGGCATTGGCAAGTACAGAAACATACAAGAAGCAGTAAATGCTGCTAGTCCAGGTTCCCGTATAGTAGTTTGTCCAGGACTTTACACTCGCAGTGTAGAGATCAAGAAACCCGGTTTAACTTTAGAAGCTAAAGAAACAAACGGCGAAGTGCAACTTTCCACCAACAAAGGACCGTTGATTTCAGTTTCTTTAGAAGCTAAAGAAACCTGTACAATTAAAGGGTTTAAACTAATCCACAAAGCCCCTGAAAGACTAGTTTCAGACAAACACTGGCTAGAAGAACTGTCCTATGACCAAAACATGGACTGTGGCGTTTGGGTAGAAAACGGAAGCGTTACACTGGAAGACTGCCAGATTTCACTAGGAAATATCAAGAACCCCATGCCAGGAGTACTTATCAGTGACGGAGAAGTGTTTTTAAACTACTGCGAAATCAAAGGCACCCACAACGTAGCTTCAATAGGAATCCTTTGTGAAGACGCCAACCTCAACATGCACTCGTGCAAGGTGCACAAGCACAAAGACTCAGGAGTCGTGTTGAAGAACCAAACTGAAAGCAGCATATGCATTGCCCAGTGCATAATAACAGACAACCTGAACTACGGAGTTCTGTGTGACACTCCTGAGTCAGTGCCTGTGCTGCAACACAACAAAATCATGCAGAACCAAACAGCCGGCATCATGGTAACTAAAGGCAACCAAGCCAAAGTCAAAGAAAACGAAATTAAGTACAACGAAGTAGGTGTGCAAGCAGTGGACTCCAGTCCTGTTTTGATTAAAAACAAAATCAGGTGCAACTTCGGAAACGGAGTAGAAGTAACTACAGACGTGGGAGGGGCCTTTGTGAAGATCTCAGGAAACCAAATCTACGAAAACGAAAATGGGATTACTGTGAAAGGCGACATGTGCAAAGCACTCATAGAAAACAACTCTTTTATAGGCAACAACCGAAAGGCAGGCATCATGCTAGACGACTCAGCGCAGGCTGAAATCAGAGGCAACGAAATACTTGAAAACGTGTGGCAAGGCATACTGCTCGTCACAGACACTTCAGCAATCATTGAGAAAAACAGGATCTACGGGAACTTAAGAGCCAACATAGCTGGAGGCAGGGGACCTCTGAGTATCTCAGAAAACAGAATCTACAAAGGTAGATGTGAAGGAGTGTTTTTGTTCGAGCCGAACGACTGCAAGATCTTCTCAAACGAAATCTACGAAAACAACGACGGGATACTTGTTGTTGACGGAACTACAGAAGTGTTAGGGAACTCAATCCACGACAACAAGAGAACAGGGGCTACGTTTGCAGGCGGAAAAGAGCCTAAAAAGGACAACGAAGGCAACCTTTACGAACGAATAGAAGCTAGTGTCTTGTTGGAAGACAACGAAGTCTACAGAAACACTGAAGTAGGAATCAACATCAGAGACTGGGTCAAAGCTCAGATCAAAGGAAACAGAGCTTTTGAAAACCCCATTCAAATCTGCATTTTGTCACAAGCGCAGTTCGACATACCGTCTATCAAGAAAAACAACGAGTGGACTGGAGAAGTCCAGTTGCCTCTGCCCAACTACTGCGAAATAGTGTGAGTTTAAATTAAAGAATTAAGCTTAGCGGTCAATTAGTACTGAGGGCCTTCTTTCTGTATGTTATCAGCTGCAGTGTACACTGACTTGTTCTCTGGAGTGATTGCAGGCCTTACAAAGTGGTTGTCGCAGCGTGGACAATACTCGTCGGATTCTTCCCACTCTAGCACATTCTTTCTGAACACTTTGCGGCATTTTTTGCACGCAAAAACTAGTTCGTTTGACTTAGACAGCGGGTGGTTTGAAACTTCTTCGTGGCACTCAGGACAGTCGAACCACTGCTGGCAGCAAGTAGCTCTTACTTGGACTTGTGCGTTCAGTATGTGCTTACACATTATTAGCCATTTTGTGTAACTCTTAACTTAAGCTTGAAATGCTCAGAAACCTAAACAGACTTTTGAGCGCGAATAAAATGGACAAGTTCGTAACTCGGAAAAGAACAAGAAAACCCCAAACCAAAGAAACCCCTGCTGCCAAGAAGCCAAAAGCTCCTCAGGAAGAGGTTAAGGAACTTCCAGTGCCCTTCACTTACTCTGACTGGGAAACTCAACTGGATGAGTCCTGGAGAAGTGCTTTGGATTCGTTTCTTTCTTCAAACAGACTCAAAGAAATCTACTCCTGGGTTTCTAGAGAGTACTCAGAATTCACTTGCCGCCCACCTGCTGGAGAGATATTTACAGCTTTTAAACTCACTCCTTTTGACCAGGTGAAGGTAGTTGTTGTGGGGCAAGACCCCTACCCTGGCCCCACTGAAGCTATGGGACTCAGCTTCTCTGTGCACGACGGAGTCAAGGTCCCTGGGAGTCTGCGCAACATTTACAAGTGCTTGGAAACCGACCCTAAAGTTACCTTTAAAACTCCTAAGCACGGGAACTTGTCGGAGTGGGCCAGACAAGGAGTGTTTATGCTAAATGCTTGTTTGACTGTGAGACAGGGCAAACCCAACTCCCACGCCAACAAAGGCTGGGAAAGTTTCACTGACGAAGTGATTAAAGTGATAAACAGCCAAAGGTCAGGAGTGGTGTTTATGCTGTGGGGTTCCTACGCCCAAAAAAAGGCCAAAGGAGTGAACAGGTCCAAGCACTTAGTTCTCGAAGCCTGCCACCCTTCGCCACTGAGCGCTTCCAAAGGTGGCTTTTACACCTGCGGGCACTTTTCAGCTGCAAACGAGTACTTAAGAGAAAAAGGCATTCAAGAAATAAACTGGAACCTTAATTAATAAATGGAACAACTCAGCCAAAAAGAACAAAGAGACTGCCAAGAAATCTTCAACCTACTAGACACCAACAACGACCAAAAGGTTTCCATCCAAGAACTCGGCAAAGGCTTGCGGGGAATGGGACTTAACCCTTCCGAAGCAGAAGTCCAGCAACTAATGGACCGTTTCGACTCAGACAAAAACAAAGAACTCAGTTTACAAGAGTTCACAGAACTCTACAAACAAGAACTCAAACAAAGCAGTTTCAACGAAGAAGACCTTAAAGCCCAACTGCACCAAATGGACAAAGACAAAGACGGGAAGATCGAAGCCGAAGAACTCAGAGAACTACTTGTCTCAGGGGAAGAACCCCTTTCTTCTGAAGAAGTGGACTCTTTAATTGCTGAGTTCGACAAAAACAAAGACGGACTCATTGAAATCCAGGAGTTCTTGGAAGTGATTTTAGCTCCTACTTTAAGGTAATGTAAAAATGTCACACAGTCAGTGGAAAAAATTCCAGTTCTTCGAGGCTTCTTATGTAGGCAACGAGCCTCAACCTGGGTCCCGCAGAAGCACTGTAACTTCTAGGTCTTCAAGTGTGATTGCTCCTATGGAAGAACTCGACCCTTCACAGGTCAAAAACCTGTCTGAAATCGCTAAGATGAAGTACGTCACCAACATCCTGGGCATCTTCTATGTTGGAATGAGCAACGGGTACATCTTTTCGTGTTTTGGCGACGAAGTTAAGTCTTACAACCAAGTCCACGCCTACCAGTTGTTTTACATGACTAAAGACAGAAACCTTCCTTACTTGCTCACTATTGGACTTGACGACTCTGAGTTCACTCGCAAAGGCTTCCTCAAAGTCTGGGACGCTTCTGACCCCATGCGGTTGTACCAGATGTGCGGGTTCATACTTCCTGACGCAGTGATAAAGGACGCCACTTGTTTCCAAGTGAGTCCTGACATGAACAAACTTGCAATAGGTCTGAAGCAGGGTCAAGTTTACCTATTGACAGGGGATATACTTTCAGGTTCTAAGTTCACTTCTAAAAAGATACTTAACATAGGGGAGAAGAAAGCACCCATTACTAACTTGCAGTTCCTCAAAAGAAACAATGTTTGGTTTTTGTTCTTCACAACTATGGCTTCAGTGGGCAGCTTTTACTTAAGGGACAAAGCAGAGGTACTTCACGACTTAGAAGACGAAGACGGATGCGCGCACTTGTGTGCAGACGTAGACGAGAAAAAAGACAGGCTAGTTGTAGGAATGGCTGGGCTGGACGCAGTGACTGCATTCTACCCTGAGTTTAAAGGGCAAACTTGGTCCTTTGAAGGCGAGAAAACCATAATTAAGTGCTTTAGAAACCAAGTAGTGGTGGTGTCTGTGATTAAGAACCAACACCAAGTAGCTATTTACGACATCGACAACAAGTTCATAGGGTTCATGAGTACCTACACGCAAGTAGACCACGTGTTGTGTGAAGAAGACACTATTTTTATACTGTTTAGAAACAACAAAAAAGAAATCATTATTCAGAAACTAGTGGAAAAAGACACCACTGAGAAACTAGCTATTCTGTTCAAAAAGAATACTTATGACATAGCTTACAACTTAGCCAAGGCAGAAGGCTTTGAAGACTCCTTTGTAGCAGAAATCAGCAGAATGCAGGGAGACCACTACTACAACAAAGGCGACTTCGACAACTCTATTAACTGCTACAAGCAGACTGTAGGTTACTTAGAAGCTTCTTATGTTATAATTCAGTTTTTGGACCCTTCGAAGATTGAGTACCTAACTAGCTACTTAGAACACCTGCACTCAAGACACCAAGCTAACAACGAGCACACAGCACTTCTGCTTAACTGCTACGTGCACCTCAAAGCCACTGACCAACTCAACTCTTTTCTAGAGCAGTCTGACGAAGACTACGAACTCTTCGACGCCAAAACTGCTATTAACGTGTGCTGCGAAGCAAGGTGCTACAAGCTAGCACTTAACTTAGCTGAGAAGCACAAAATGCACTCTTTGTACGTGAAAATCCGAATTGACGAGCAAAAGAAGTACTTAAAAGCTATTAAGTACATGAAGAACTGCATGTCTATTTCAGGGGCAGCCAAAGCAGTCAAAGAGCACGGACAAGTACTTATCAAGCACGAAAAGTCAGCTACCAAAGACTTCTTATTTGAAATGGTGAACTCACTCAACCTAAAAGTAGACCTTAACTCGTACATTCCTGAGTCCGAAAAGGACGAAAAACCCAAAAAGGAAGAAGAAGACGACCTTTACTCAGAACAAAAAGGTCCCCTTACTCTTACTTACCGCCAAGTGCTTGAGTGCATCATGAGTGCACTTGTAAACACACCTGACGTTCTGGACGAAGTCCTTTCTTCTATAGTTAAAAAGACTCCTGACATAGACCAGTTCGTTTACCACAGCTTGTTTGAGCTGTACCTTCAACAAGCCAAACCTCAAAGAGACCAAGAGTCACCTAAGAGCCTAAGGGCCTCCATGAGCACTCTGTCAAGACAAGACTACTACGAAATAGTTCAATACGAGCAGAAAATAAACGACCTACTTGAGTCTGCCAACAACCGCTACGACAAACACCACGTGCTCATGCTGTTCAAAATGTACGACTACGAACGAGGAGTAGTTTACCTGTGCCAACTGATGGACAACAAACAAGAACTCATGTACCACTACATAAAAAACAACGAAGTAGAAAACATATGGAACACCTGCATGAGATACGGCAAAGAAGACAACGACCTTTGGGTCCAAGCACTCACCCACTTCTGCGACCCCAAAAAGAAAGCCCAAAACAACCCCCAAAAGAACCTTGAGTACATCGAAAAGATCCTCCACGAAATAGAACACAAAGACTTTTTAGCCCCCTTGATCGTGCTAGAAATCCTTTCTAAAAACAAAAGAATCACCTTTGGCATCATCAAGAACTACCTGAAAAAACAACTCAAACGAATGAAACGAGAAGCTGACTCTGACCAAAAAGAACTCCAAGAAAACCTTAAGTCAATCAACCAAAAGAAAAAAGAAATCCATGAACTCAAAACCCAAGCCCGCAAGTTCCAGTCAACCAAATGTGCTAACTGCGAAGGCAAGTTGTCTCTTCCTTCTATGCACTTTATGTGCATGCACAGTTACCACCTCCACTGCCTCACAGACGGAGAACGCAAGTGCCAAAGATGCGCTGACTTAGCCATAAGGGCAGCTGAGCGCAGAGAAGAGTTCATGATGCAGAGCAAGAACCACGAAACCTTCTTTAAAGAACTTGAGTCCTCTGAGGACCGCTTTGAAACCATTGCTAAGTACTACGGAAGAGGGTTGTTTAGTAACTAATTAAGAGAAGTTAGGAGTAGGAGGGAACACACACCCTGACTGTTGGATGATTTCTCTGGCAGCGTAGTGTCCAGCAGCCACGCACCTAGCAATTTCACTTCCTTTCACAAGCTCAGACAAGAACCCTCCTACAAAGGCGTCTCCGGCACCATTTGTGTCAACAAGTTGTTCAGGAGCTAAAGGAGTGGTGTCGTAAAAGGTCACTTGGCCGTTGCAAGCTACCACTGTGGAGTCTTGGCCTCTAGTGATAACTACTGTGCGGGGCCTTTCGGTTTCCTTAGGAAGTTCGGCCATCCTCAAAGCAATCTGTTGGAAGTCTTCTGTGCCGAAGCCGTGGACTTCTGAGAACTTCAAAGCTTCAGTTTCGTTTCCAAAGACTATGTCTGTGTAGGGGAAGGCCTGCATCATGGGGTCTTTGAAGAACTCAATCAAGAAAGGAGCAGAAATGTTCATGGCAAAGGTTTTGCCGTTAGCTGCAGCGTGCTTGCCTACTTCCACAATGCTTTCAGGAGTCACTGTGAGGAAGAAACCTGCAATGTAGTAGAACTTAGCGTTTTCAATGACACTCCAGTTAGCTCTGAGGTGGTCAATGGTGAAGTTGTTGGCAGCTGAGATGTTAGCAATAAGTGACCTTTCTTTGTTGAGCACCAAAACTGCACAAGTGCCTGTAGGGGTGTTTTCGTCTATTTGGAAGCGAGCTTCCACACCGTCGTTCTTAACAGACTCCTGAAGTTTCTGGCCAAACTCGTCGTTGCTAATGCATCCCATGAACCCAGTGGTGTTGGGGGTTTGTGACATCCACTGGCACACCCTGATGGCGTTCATAGTGGCTCCTCCAGCAATGAAGTCGCATTTGTAGTTGTCTGAAAGTTCTTTGTAGATAGGAAGGTGTTTTTCTTCAGCAAGAATAGCGTTGCCAGGGAGCACTCCGTACTTGTCAAATACATCCTGACCTACTTCTGCTGAAATGTCCAAAAGAGGGTTTCCCATTCCTACCAACATTGGGTTTCCTGCCATTATTTATAACTCACTAAAACCTTTTAAAACTTAACAAGCTAATTACCTTTCCTGGAGGTTTATAGAGGGCGGGCTGTAGTAAGAAGTAGGGGGAACTTGGGTGTATGGACGTGGAAACAGTATTTCAGGACAAAAGTCAAAGCACTTCATAGGAGGCCTTCCTGTAGTTCTTAACTTCCAGTTGTACCAAACTACTAGTCCTGTAAAGCTCAAAAACACACCCATCAAAATAACCAAAAGTATGATAGTCCCAACTCCTACGTTGTTCATGCTTATTGAGTCATCACACTCAGTTTTCCACTCTGCGTAGTCCACATCTTTGTACCTTATGCATCTCTTTTCCATTTCATCACTTGTAATGTTGTAGGGCAAGCACAGACTTATCCTCAGCACATCCCCGTTTAGGGTGCGATCCATGCACTCAGCTAGTCTGCACTCGTCTCCGCACCTGTCGCACTCTCGGTAGTTGAGTGCCCCGCATTGAGTGTACAAGTTCTCTTCTATGGTTTCACAGGCTCCTTCTTCGTAGTTGAACCTTAGGGTTTGGGACCGAGCATCTCCAGGTTCGACATACAAGTAAAGGTCGTCCAAACAAGCACCTATTGAAGCATGCAAATTGTCAATGCTGTAAGCAGTTCCACACACTGTTGAGTTGTCCTTGCATTCTTCAAAAGTAGTTGTGCTGCAGAAGTCGTACTTAGTGTCAGTCCACTTAATCTTACTAATCATTTCGCTCTGAATGAAGAATGAGAGCCTTTGGTAGTTAGCTTTGACATGGTAAGCTTCACATTCACTTTCAAAAACCATGTTATAGTATTTGTCCACTTTGAGTTCTTGGAATTCCAGTCCCGAGCACACGTAAACTAAAAGCAAATGTATCACCATTATATTACATTATTCAGTCTTGGGCTTTTTAGAAGGCTTCTGGTCTAGTTTCAGCATGATTTCTTCGATGCTGAGGAGTTTCTTTGTGGGCTTTTTCTTTTTGAGTTGGGAAAGTTTTTCTTCTATGCTTTCTGCTGTGGCCTTTTCTATCTTAATTTGTTTTCCTTTGTTGTGTGTAAAGGAGTTCAGGTGCTCCAGCCAGGCGTTTGAGTCGTTGCAGCTGTACTTGCACTCTTTGCAGTAGTAACCTATAGAGTTGAATTCTTCTTGCGGTTCTTTTGGAGGTTCTGGAGGCTTGGGGACTTCGTTTGAAGTTAGTTTCCAGCGCCTACGGCCTCTGTCGTCGTAGGTCACGTTGAATATTTTTTTGAAGTTCATAGTTAATTATTTATAAAGTTATTGTAATGACTTTACTGCTCTAAAGTACTCTCGAAACTAGGCTTACTCAGAGTTGTTAGTGAAGAATGCTTAGATTAGAAGCTGTATGGCTATCAGGCCAAGTAGACTGCAGATGCTTAAGGCAGTGTCGTCAGGATGAAGAGGTTTGAAGCTGTTTTCCAAGTAGATGTTCTTATGCCCCTTCCCACTGTACTCCATGCTGCCACCACTTGATTTGCCATATGAATAAATCAAAGTGTACTGATAATCTTTCATGATTCTAACTGTTTCGTTGCTTGCGTCTTTAAGTCCTCGATTCCAAATCACTGAAACATTGCCATCCACTGTAGGACCCCAGGCGGTAGGTTTGATAGTGTTATTTACGGTATTCTTCTTAGGAGTCTGAGACCCATCGAAAGTATTCATAAGAATTATGTTTTTGTCTTTAAGCATGACAACATTGTAATCTGCGTAACTCGTTGAAAATTCACCGAAAGGCTCTCTCAGTCCTATTTGGTACCAGTCATATTCATCAATCACGCTTGGGTGAATTCTGAGGTGGAAAGAAACATCCCCTTCTCCATCAAATCCGAGTTTACTGCCCAATAAAGGTCTGCCATTTCTAAATCTTCATAGGCCAAATTTATGTTATAAAATGGCACTCAGAACTAACTTTGGAAAAGTTATTAAACAGAGTTATGCTTGTAAACGTTGGTCGGAAATCATACCCTTCAACTCCACAACCACAACCATAACTGACACTGTAATTGCCTCCTTTCAAGAACATCACGGTCTCATCAGTAATGATATATAAATCTCTTCTCCAGGTTATCCAGAGGTTTCCATTTTCTGTGGAATTTGAAATATTTTTAAAGCCACTATAGGCATTTTTTTGTGGTCTGTTACACTGGGTTTAAAATGTTATTCTGATGTGTTAGCTCTATTTTTGGCTTGAAGCTAACTACAGCATAATCGTAGTAGTATCGCTGATAGTTTCTATTACCAGGATTTGAGAAGCCAACGCCGTATGAAGGGCAGTTAGTTTTAATAACCGGGTCTAACGTAAGGTTAAACTGCACAAAGGTGTCTGAAACATTCCATTGGAGCTTTGCATTCATTAGACTTTCATTCTGCAATACCACTTCGCCCCAGCCTGATTCTTGGTAGTCGTTGACGTCTTGGACTCCATAGCCTTCAAGAAAGCTTTTCTCGTTCACTATTGTGCTTGCAGAAGCCAATGTGAGTGAAATCAGAATGCTCAAAAGGGCTTTTTCCATTTATTCAACAACATAAAACAAAGGCTTAAGAATTCGTAAATATGGACGAACAACTAAAACAGTTATTCAAAGTTCCCACTGCTTTTATGCCTTAATGAGGAATGGTTTCATTCATTAACCACTTTTATTATCAAACCCCTCATTAATAAGCTGTAATAGGGTGTTTGTTGTACTTTTGAAGGTTTCTCATAGTTCTTCTGGTTTTGACTCACTCTCTGGGATCTGTAAGCACTATAACATTTCTTAAGACCTTCGCGACCCTAAATAACTTTATCTGGCAGCCAGAAAAGCCCATTCTGAATTTCCTCTACAACTCTTAAAAAATTTGTAAGTCGAATTACTCAGTTTACAAAGAACTAGACACAAAATCAAAGGCTATGCAGAAAAGCACTCACCCTAACACCCTAGAATTGATTAAATAAACTTAAAAGACCCTGGAATGTTTGCAGAGTTTCTAATTAACTTTGAATTTAACTAAAAGTGTTAGTTATTAAGCTAGGAGGAATGAGATGAGTGCATAAGCAACCGTAACCAGGTTCGAGTTGCTTATTGAGTAGTACCTTGGCGCGTATATTTTGATCAATTCATCATCAGCGTCCTTAATAAAGGCATAATAACCTGCCAGAGTTAGGTATTTGTAGAAGCGGTCGCTAAAGTCCTTGTCCATGTTCATCGCAACACAAACGGGATCAAACCTAGCTAAGGTGTTGCAGTTCTTTATTTCGCCGGAATTAACCCATTCCTTCATAAGTTTCACCATTTCTACAAAGTAATCATCTCCTTCAGCTAAAGTACAATGCCGCTCGCCGCTAAGTCCACATTCGCAAAATGTATGATTCCCATCAGTAGTGATGCAGTCTTCGTCTTTTTGGCATTTAGCTGCTTGGCCATTTTTGCTTTTCAGAGGCTCTGCGCACTTGCCAGTGTGGTAGTCATAGTAGAAACTTTCACAACCTATGCTATAAAAAAAACATAGTTTTCATCTATCTCAATCTTTTCCCCATTTTTAAACGAAAACATTTTAGCGCAAGTTCCATTCGCGCACACGTGATCGTTTTCGCACTGGTAAGTAAATCTGCAATTTTCTTTCTTTTTGTATTGCTCTACGCATGTTGATAATTCATGATCAGCATTCTTAGCGAAGAAACCTGGACTGCATAAGGCTGAACATTGTGTATAGTAAAGATCATCCTCATAATAACAAGTAAAGTTTTTACCTTTACCATGGCCTTTACAGAGTCCATTTTGACAATTTTTAGACAAGCAGTCTCCATTGATTTTGCACTTCGTTCCTGGAAGACCATCAGAGTAATCTTCCAAATTGCCGATTGGTGCCTGGCAGTAGATATCATCTTCCCAAGGAATCACTTCAATCTCACCACTAAGGTATAGGGTTTGGTTATTTCGACAAACAGCTTCTACAGTGCAAACTGAAGTATCGATGGTGGTAGTTGTTTTATTGGAAACTCCACATTGGCCTCCAGTTGGGCGCGATCCGAATTCTCCTATTGAATACTGATGGCAATCATAGGAGCTATGGACTCCTAAGATTAGAATTGCTAGGAAAGTAATTTTCTCAACAACCATTTTATATTAGAAATGCCGAAAAACGGACTAATTAGTTAGGTTTTTAGTAGTTCCTAAGAAGTCTTAAGCTATAGTGTTTGCACTGTATGCATGTAACACCTAAAAAACCAATTTTGAATTTTCTCTACAACTCCTAAAAAACTTATGGTTATTAAATATGTCTTCAAAAGCTTTAATCAGTTAATAACGCAATCATCCTTGGATAAATAGTCACACTCTAAAAACCAGCAACAAAAACTCAGCTTAAGAACACTCAAGAAGTAAACTAACCATAAATGGAAATACCTTTCAGAAGGAGTTTTGCGAGTAACACTTACACACGCAACTACAAGAACTATCTGCAGTATAGGAACTCCAAAGATGCTAGTGATGTTTATACTAGAAGGCAAAGAAGTCCGCTCTACAACTCAGTCTGGTTGGAATCCTTACTGGGGAGAAGTGCTTGAGATTCCTTCAAGACGTCAGGGTACCCTATACTTCAGACTGATGAGTAAGAGTCTGTTTAACTTCAAACTTTTAGGAGAAGGAGAGTTTTCCCTGTCCAAACTACCCAGTTCACTCAACAAAGACTCTTCGTTCTCAGTTTACAAGTCTTCTAAAAAGACAGGAGAAATCCACATGATTCTCAACTTTTTAAGCAACACCAAAACTCCTTCTCCACAAACCACTCTGAAAAAACCCCACAAACGAATGCTTTCTTACGACTTAACTCTTGGCAACTTAGAGTTCCAAAAAGAACTAACATCGGAAAAAAACACCAAACTCTATGAAGGAAGAGTAGCTGACACCAAAGTACTTGTGAGGGTCAAAGAGTGCTTGCGGGTAGACGAGTTCAACAGAGTGCAGAGAGAAGCACTTACACTGTCAAGGGTCAGTTACCCTAGTATCTGCAAAGTACTAGGAAGCTTACTTGACACAAGCGACTCGAAACTAAAGCACATCTTAGTTCAGGAAAGACTTGAAGGCAAGAACTTGCTAGACGTTATAAACTTTAGAGCCAAAAGAAACAACTTTTGGACAGAAGACAAACTTTGGAAGTACTTTGAAAGCTTAGTGAGGAGTTTTGCTCACTTAGAAAGAAACCAAATAGCCCACTCAGATATTAAACCTAGCCACTTTGTGTGCAGCTCTGGAATTAAACTGTTTGACTTCGGGGCTTATGTGATGGTGTGCAGTGAAGAAGCCACTTTTAGTTTAAGCGGAACTTTAACTTACTTCAGTCCGCTTGAGTTCCAAGCCTACACTAGTTACTTAAAAGGAGAAAACCCAGAGCGTTTAGTTACTCACAACCCTTTTAAGTCAGACACTTACTCTTTAGGACTGACTTTTTACCAGATGAGTTCACTCAAACTGCCTTTAGGACTTAACGAGTGCACAGACAACCTAAGAACCAAACTGCAGTTAGCAATTGACAAACTTAACTACTCCAGTAAACTCAAAGAACTGCTTCTGAGCATGCTAGAAGTCGACCAATCCAAACGCCCCAGCTTCACAGACTTAGAAAGTTGGGTTTAATTCTTGTAAAAACTTTAAATAGTAATGGATTTAGATAAAGAAGGTTACTTGCAGTGGCAAGGGGCGCACAAAATATTCCTTAAAGGCAAACTCTTGCTAGGGTAAGTTCCAAACAGCCCTGACTACAACAGAACACTAGTAACTTTACTACTTATAAACTTGCCATTTGGACTAGCACTGGGTTACCCAAGTACTTACTTTCTAGAAGAACAAGGAGGCATTTGGGCAGTGTTATCACTAGTGTTAGTGCAACTAATCTGCAATGCTTTTCTGTGTGTGACAGCATTCACTGACCCAGGAATCATTCCTAGACAAGAACCTCCTTTTGCCAGGGGACCTCTGAATGCCCCTACAGTTCCTGCTTTGCTAGCTAACTCCAAGTGTCCTATGTGGTTCAGGAACAGAGCAGTTAGGTACTCCTACGACAGCCAAGTAACTAGAATGAAGTTCTGCAGAACCTGCATGATTTTCAGACCGCCTAGGGCAAGTCACTGTTCTGACTGCGACGTGTGCATTGAAAGGTTTGACCACCACTGTCCTTGGGTAGGCAACTGTATAGGCAAGCGCAACTACAAGTACTTCATGGGGTTTCTAGGCAGTGTTTGTATGTGCTTTGCCTTGGAGTGCATAGTTTCAGTAACGCACCTAGTTAAGTTGGCCCGGGAGTACGACGTAGAAGACGGTTACGGAGAAACGGAAGCTTTGTTGAACGCTATCCAAGACGGTTCGGTTTCCTTTGCTCTGTTTTTTTACTGTTTTGTGGTAAGAGTTACTTAGGCCTTTTGGTGTGTTATAGGACTGTTTACCTTCCACACTTACTTAGTGCTTACTAACCAAACTACTTATGAAAAGATCAAAGGCAACTACTCAACCCCTACAGGCAACCCTTTTGCAAAGAGTTCTGTGTGCATGAATGTGGTTGAAGTTTTGTTTTCAAAAAAGAAACCTAGGAACTTCCAACTCCCCACTGCTGCTGTTGAAGACCTTGTTTCAATATCAGATGCTCATAGTATCCGTGCTTTGCATGAGCCTGAGTTTAAAACTGTTACTAAGTCACAGACGCTTTACCACAACTTAACAATACATTAGTGTAATTTAGAGTTCTTGGATCTGAGGAGTTACTTTAGGGTCGTTTTTAGTGTCTTTTTTGGGGTCTTCTTTTTCTTCTTCTTCGTCTTCTTTTTTGACTTTGTTAACTAGCACTTGCAAGTACCCACTTTTAAGTGCTTTTTTAAGGTCTTTGGTGCTTCCAACGTGTTTCCCGGCTACAAAGATAATGGGGTAGTCTAGTTGTCCTGTTAGTTGGAACAGTCCTTTCTCGATTTCGTTTGCTTGCGGAGACAAGTTAACCTCTTCAACCTTAGGTTCGATTTCAAGGTTCCTTAGGATCTCCCTGGCTTCATAAGTCTTTAAGCAAAAAGACTTTCCGTAAATCACTGCAGAGTGTATTTGGTTCTCAGCTTTGATGTCGGGCTTCAAAGGCACAGACACTGATTGACGGATTCCCATTATTATAATTACAGTCAGGTATCAGTTCAAGTGTACCACATCAGTGATCATGCTTACTTCTCATCACGAATATGAAAATGAACCCTTCCCAGTTTCAAGTTTCTTACCAGGAACTACTTAAACCTACCTCTAAGTTGCCTAAACAACAAGTCAGGAATTATGTAAACCTTAGCAACACCATAAAAACCACTCCTCCCTCCCCTCCACCTCTTCCTGGAAACATTACCTGGGAACCTACTTCTGAACCTACTAACTCCAAAACCTTGCTTTCGAAGCCTGAACAACCCCTTGAAGAGCCTCCAGCTGCTAAGTTTGAGTTTAAAAACCCTCCCAAAGCTCTTCCTAAGCCTCCTAAAAGGCCTTCTATTGTAATGATTTACCCTTCACACCATAAAAAGCTCAGAAAGCAGTTTGAAAAGGTCACTGGGTTTGCTGAAACAGCTAAACTGCCTATTTCAGTCAAACTCAGTGCAAACATTCTAAAAGTCACACAGAGCCAAGAACTGCATTCCTGTCCCAAACTGAAAACCCAAGTTTCTGACTTAGAAAAAATGGCTAAACTCTTAGCTAACCACCTCACTAACTAACTTATCTTTATTAAGAACTTAGAATCAGTTTTTTTCTGCTTGTAAGCTTCCAAAGCATCTTTGATGTTTGAAAAGTTGTACTCCCCAGAGTAGTCTGTTTTCAGCACATCTGGAAGCAGTGGTTCAATCTCCTCTGAAACCCTTTCCTTTTCCTGAGGACTCAACTGAGCCAACCAAACAGGCAAACAAAGCCCTTCTAGTCTTTTTTTCTGCACTATAAGCAACATTGCTGAAACTTCACAGGTCTGACTAGCAAGGGACCCGTAGTTGTAAACTACTCCTGGTTCCTTGATTACAGTCATCAAGTCGTTGGTGCTCAAACCTGCCACTGGGTCAAACCCAATCCTCACGTCTAGCTCGTTACAAAGCTTAGAAGCTTCTTGCACCCAGCCTTGTTCACTAGTGTTTAAAACGTGTTCTGCTCCTATACTTCTAAGTGCCTCTGCTTGTTCCCTTCTGCGCACAAGGTTGACTGTTTGGATTCCTTCTTTTTGGCACCACCTCACAAGCATTTTGCCCAAAGAAGAAGCTGCAGCGTTTTGAATTATTGAAGGGTAGCCTCCTTCCCTAATGCACTGCATGAAGAGAGCCACTGTTCCGGGGTTCACGATGAAACTAGCGGCTTGTTCAAAAGAAGTTGATTCAGAAAGAGGAAATATCATGCTAACGTGGACTACTGAATACTCAGCCCAAGTGCCTGAGGAACCTGGGTACTCAGCCATCACAGCTACACGCTTGCCAACTAAAGAGTCAGCTTGGCCTCCTCCACTCTTAACAACAGTGCCACTTCCTTCGGACCCCAATATGCGAGGGGTAGGCAACTGAGTGTGGTGTCCCAGAATAGTGATTTCATCAATTACGTTGACAGGAGCAAACTCCATCTTGACTAAGGCAAAGTTTTCTTGGGGCACAGGCACAGGCATTTCTTTAGCGCACACAGAGTTAAGGTTTCCGTACTCCTCCACAACTACAGCGTTCATAGTTTCCATATTAATTGGTTTACACATTATCCTGGGCAGGTCTTTCAGAGTTGGGAGCGTGTGAACGAGGAGCTGAACTCCTAGTGGAATCTACTTGGTTAGTAGACCTAGGAGACACTGCAAACAAGTCCCTTGAGCTTTTGATTTCTCTGCTTCCTACTATTCCACTTCCAGTAACTCTAGAAGTGCGGCGACTTTCTCCTTCGTTAGCTGGGACTTCTTCTTCGTAGTTGTAAACTTGTTCTTGGTTCCAAATCACTCCGTCTCCTATAGGTTTGCCTGAAGCCCCGTGCATGGGCAAGAACCACAGCCAAGGGTTGCGCCCAAAGACTTGTTCCCAGTTGCCCTTAGGTCCTTTGTCGTAGGTGTTCTGTCTCTGTTGGGTTTTTTTGTCCATGTTTTCGATGGTAGTTGAGTTCCTGAAGAGAAGTTTAAGGTGGAACTTAAAAAACAATGACAGCACTATACTCAGCATTAAGTCCAGGCCGTAACCACCTATTGAAATGATCTGTTTGTAAGCAAACAAATCGCGACTTTGAATAAAGTAAAATATTTTGTCGTAAGTAGGCTTGGCCATTGAAACAGCTACTGTGTAAGCTGAAAGCAACACGTAAACTAGCAGCAGCAAAAAGAACTTCCGGTTGTAAAAACCTACACAGTTGTTGATCCAAGGACAGTGGTGGTCCATATTCAGAACGCACCTGTTGCAAGCCGAGCAGTGGTGGCACCTTTCAGGTTTGAAAACATGGCACATAAGACAGTACCTCCGCCGCTTTTGTTCAGAGTCGCCCATGTAAAACCCCCACAAAGGAGGCACCATTCCAGGGTCAGTCAGCATAGCCATAAAGAAACTCCACAGCAACAAAAAGACCATCAAGTGGAAAACTCCTAGTAAAATGCTAATGCCTAACTCTTCTCTTCTAGGGTAAAATTCAGTCACAAAGGTGTAGTAAATAAAACTAATAATGCACAACACAAACAGCACAAAGAAGTTTCCTAAGATTTTGGAAAGCGTGAGGGGTTGTGTTTTGGTCATTTATAATGGCTTCAATTGAAGACTGGGACTCTTACTCTGTAAAAACTCCTGAACTCTCAACTAAGTCGTTCCAAGCTTGCAGAGTGCTTGGAGTGCACCCTAGTGAACTCAAGTACAAACCTTCTGCCTCAGAAACTCCAGCCTCCCACATTCAGTTTTCAAACCAAGAAAATACCAGACTCTCCAAAATACAGAAAATCAAAGACCACAAGTCAAACCAACTCTCCTACCAAGTCTCTCCTAGGAACCTAAGTCCTTCCAGACACAGCTTTTCAAACCCAGTAACTGAACCTGCTGTTAGTCCTGTTCCTTTCCAAACCAAACCAGAAACCCACATTCTGAGTCCCCAAAAACTCATCCAAATCGAAGAAAGCTTAGAAAAACCCAAAACTCAGTCAGTCAACGAACGCATCAAACAAATCCAGCACAAAAAAGAACTCCAGCTCTCCCAAAGGTACAAAGAGTACCAAGAAAAACAACTCAAAGCAGAAGAACAACGTCTCTACCAAAAAGCAGCTGAAGAAATCCGCAAAGCTGAAGCCAGAGAAAAAGCTTTAGCCAAAGCTACCCACATACACCAAGTCCAAATAGCCAACCAACAAAAACAAACCCAAAAAGAACTAGCAATCAAAGAGTCACAAAGAATCTCCCAAGAAAAATTCAACCGAATGATGGCCCAAAAACAAGCCAAACTCGAGTACAAAAGACAACTAGCTTTTGAAAAACAACTTAAAATCCAAAAAGCCATCAAAGACAACGAAATCGCCCAAGAACAAAAAGCCGAAAACATCCTTTACAGAAGGTCCCAAAAAGACTTTCAAGCTCAAAAAAACGTTAATGAAAAACACTTAACTTTACAAGCTAAAATTAACATTGAAAGTCAAGTAGAAAACCTTAAACACAGAACTCAACAACAGATTAAGAAAAAACAAGCTGAAAGGTCGCAACTTCTAGAAAACATCAAACAAAAAGCACCTAGGTTAAAGGCCAACCAAGAAGAACTCAGACTGAAAGAACTGTTTGAAGAAGTACGCAAACAAGTAGAGTCTAGATAATCGCTTTAGTTCCTTTAAGTAAAATATGAATAGAAGGCACTGGTCTAATTCGCGCTTGCGAGTCCTCAACTTGGTCAAGTGCATAAGTAGAGTCTGTTTCAATTTCTAGTGTGTCGAATAAGTGCTTTACTGAGTTCGCAAGGTCCAGTGCACCTGCTATCGCCATTCCAGACCCGTGCACATAAACCTCTGTGTAGCCTGACTCAATAAGGGTTTGTGCTCGTTTGATGTAAACTTTAAGTGGATGCTTTCTAGTAATGTATATTTCGTTCTCGGCTGGGTGTGGGTGGGGAATTTGTCTTTTAGTTATTTTCATATTATAATCCTTTTAAAGTTTTTGGAGTTTGATGAGTTTATGGACTCTTGTTATTTTTAATTCAGAGATAGAGTTGAGTTTCTCAACCTTATACTGATTTTTTCAAGGAAGATTATGCTAATCAACCTATGGTAACTTCTTAATTGTCTGCATCTTGTCTAGACTCAAAAATCTTATTATTTTATGAATAAATTCTTACTTGTAGGAATTCTAGCTACTATAGCTACAAGTTTCTCAATTGGAGTTAGGGTGTTAGTGTTAGGGTGTTAGGGTGTTAGGGGTGTTAGGGGGTGTTAGGGTGTTAGGGTGTTAGGGGTGTTAGGGGTGTTAGGGTGTTAGGGTGCTAGGGTGTTAGTGTTAGGGTGTTAGGGTGTTAGGGTGTTAGGTGTTAGGGTGTTAGGGTGTTAGGGTGTTAGGTGTTAGTGTTAGGGGTGTTAGGGTGTTAGGGTGTTAGTGTTATGTTAGTGTTAGGGTGTTAGGGTGTTAGTGTTAGGGTGTTAGGGTGTTAGTGTTAGGTGTTAGGTGTTAGGGTGTTAGGGTGTTAGGGTGTTAGGGTGTTAGGGGTGTTAGGGTGTTAGTGTTAGGGTGTTAGTGTTAGGGTGTTAGGTGTTAGGTGTTAGTGTTAGGTGTTAGTGTTAGGGTGTTAGGGGTGTTAGGGGTGTTAGGGTGTTAGGGTGTTAGGGTGTTAGGTGTTAGGGGGTGTTAGGGTGTTAGGTGTTAGTGTTAGTGTTAGGGTGTTAGTGTTAGGGTGTTAGGTGTTAGGGTGTTAGGGTGTTAGGTGTTAGGGTGTTAGGTGTTAGGGGTGTTAGGTGTTAGGGGTGTTAGGGTGTTAGGGTGTTAGGTGTTAGGGGTGTTAGGGGTGTTAGTGTTAGGGTGTTAGGGTGTTAGGGTGTTAGGTGTTAGGGTGTTAGGTGTTAGGGTGTTAGGGTGTTAGGGTGTTAGGGTGTTAGGGTGTTAGGGTGTTAGGGTGTTAGGA
>JALIHJ010000086.1:0-46522 GCA_022984795.1 Fabrea salina | reverse complement strand
ATATTTATTTGGGCCTATCTGAAAAGGGGGGTCATTTTTCTACCCCCAAATTTTTTGGGGAAAATTATGGCGTTTTGGTGATCTAATGTGGCGCTAAAAAAAAAACAAATCCAGGGTCAGTTTTATAATCAGTTTCGTGTCAAGATGCCAGTCTGGGGCTCCTGGACCCTGAAACCACTCCTAGCAGCTGGAGTGTTCTGGGTCTTGCAAAAGCTTTGTGGGAGTGTTGCGGCAACTGTTCTAGGCTCTAGAAGCCCAAAATTCAAAGGTTCTGATGGAAATGCGCGGGAGGTGATTCGGACGGACATTCAAAGAGTGAAAGGTCTTACCTAGAGTCAAGAGAAGCCTGAAACTGGATGAAGGTGAGTGCAAGCACTGGTCTAAGGGCTTCCGGAGAGCTATAGGCAAAAGCATGAACGAGCGGCTCTCGGTTCGAGTTGGCAAGAAACATCGAAGAATCCGAACTAAGTTTCAGAGTTCCTAAGTCACTCAAAAGGCAATGTGAAGCTAGGAGACAGCTAAAGCAACCTTAGATTGAGCCAGTACACAGAAAACCCTAAACTAAGGAGGCGTCAGAAAAGGTCAAAAGTAAAGAGGTCTAATGAGCAAGAATAGAACTAAAAAAGTTAAATAAACCTACTAAATTAAAGCTCTGCAGCTGGAACAAGAGCACTTATCGCTCAGAAGACTCAGAAGTTAGAAACTCAAAAACAGACCAGAAGTGGATAGACCACCTTCAGAAAGAGGGTTAAAGATGTCAAAGAGGAAAGTAACTGAAAAGCAAGAACTTTAAAGCAACTTAGAGTGCAAAGAACTAAAATAAATCCTTTGTACACACTTAATTCTTAGTTTTTTCTACTTAAGTCATCTAGTGTATGCTTTCATACTTAATTTAACAAAGACAATCGTTAATTCAAGCTTGCTTAGGTTCTAGGCTTGTTAACTTGTCGTTATACGCCCAACTTAATAATTACTATGGAGAAACCAATGATCACTCAGGCAGTCAGCCCTAAACCAATAAGACTCAGACGCAAACTCAAACAAGAGGTCCACAACCGTTCCAAGTCCGAAAACAAAAAACCAAGCTCCTTCACAGAGCACAAACTGCCACGCATAGCCAACTACTACGAAAAACTCAGAATCCTGGACACCACATCTGACTCTGGTTCTTTTTTCGGAAGCAAACGCAAGAAAACCCACTTTGTAGGCGAAAGGGCACTACTCGACTACATAGAAAACTACAGAAAAGTTGACAAGATCGTAGAAACCAACAGGCACCACAAAGTGGAAAACAACGCCATTACTTCTTACCTAAGCAACTTAAGGGACCAAAGACTAAGTCCAAAGCCAATGGGACTCGTGAAGCGCAGAGGTGTAGAAAGAGTCATTGACATCACCAAGTACGCTATGGGAGACAGCTACGCAGCTGCCTTTGCTGAAGGCATCAAAGAATACAACTTCCACAGACTGATTCTCAGAGACAACCGTCTTTCAGAAAAAGGAGCCCTTAAAATTCTCAACAGTGTGAACTACGAATACTTGCTGGAGCTAGACTTGTCTTTCAACAGAGTAGGGATCAGGTCACTGGAAGTTATAGCTGAGCTGGGCTCAGAACAAAACTCAACTCTGCAGATTCTGAAACTAGAAGGAATCCACATGAAGGACAGAGGAGCCAGCATTGTGTGCAAAGGGTTCAGAAGAAGCACCCACCTTCTGGAACTCAACCTTTCCAAAAATGACTTGCAAGGCAACAAGAAACTGTGCAAGTTCGTTAAATTCAGTAAGTCAATCCAAAAACTAGACCTCCACTGGAACAACATCCGAGGAGAGGGTGCCAGGCAATTCTGCAAAGCACTTGGCTCTAACAATAGCTTAAAAGTACTAGACTTATCTTGGAATGCCTTGTCATCTCCATCCGAAGACAACGCATGCAGGTACTTATCCAAAGCCCTGGAAAAACACCCCTGTCTGTTTCACTTAGACTTGTCCCACAACGGACTTTCAATTAAAGACTCAGAAACCCTTTCAGAAGGGCTCAAAAAGAACCATACTGTGATGGGACTCCACATGAAAGGAAACCACAGCTCAGTAGACCCACTTGGCTTTGTAGAGACACAAACTGACGAAAGGCCTTCACAAGCCCACGTCTTTACAAGGATCATGAAGACAGGCAAAGCTGCAGAGAAAGGCTGGAGGGAAGGCAGTAACTGTTGGATCTGCGAAAGGTGGAGTGAAGTGGAGTTTGAGTTCGGAGGTGCAGAAGAACCAGTGCACTTACACTTGAGTTTTGAAAAGTACGAAGCTGACTTGATGAAGAAGTGCGAAGACGGCAAGTTCAGACTTACAAGAATGTGCCCTCCAGGCAGGTTCAGGTACTTCTACACCTGCAACGGAGAAGTAAGGACTGACTCTTCAGTTCCTAAAGTTAAGTTAGAAGAGCCTTTAGTTGAAGAAATACAGCTCTACGAAGGAGTGAGCGTCAGAGTTAACTTGAAAGAAACCAACTTCAAAGATAATGTAAAGGGGCCCGACCTACTTGCAGTAGCCGCGAAACCCATTCCTCTTCCTAGAGACCCCCACAGAAAGTTTGTTCCTAAAGAAGCAGTTAAGAAGTGGGGAATTCCCATTTCAGTGTTTAAAGACTACAAGTTCGACACTGAAGAACTGCTTAAGAAGTGCTTTGAGTTCGACTGGGAGCACTCTAAGATTCCAAAACTAGTCAAAGACGACTCTGAAAGACTCAGGGTTAAAAACTTCTTATGGGAGAACTACAAAGTAATCAAAGAAGCCTACAAGTACTACTCTTCAGTTTCCCCCCAAGGAGAAATCTGGTCAGTAGGCCAGATGGCATTTACTGAGTTTTGTTACGAGTGCAAGTTGTTTGACTCTACTTTCAGACTTGCAGACGTTGACTTCCAACTCAAAGCTTCACTGTTTGCCGAAGTCAAAAACCCCCTTAACCCGGCTAATGCTTTGGTGCGTTACCAGTTTTTAGAAATACTCTGCAGAATTGCTTTTGACAGGGCCAAAAAGTCCGGCCAAGGACAAAGCCAACTGGAGGCAGTTTGCCAACTAGTCAACCAGCACTTAAAACCTAACTTAACAAATCCCCACGGAAACAAGTGGAGGTTCGAGCGCTACATCAACGAAGAAGTTGATAACGTGCTCAAAGCTAACCTTTCTGTGCTGAAAGCTGTTTACTCAAGGTACTCAGTTAAAAAGGTTAAACCTGGCCAAAAGAACTTTATGAGCTTGGACGAACTCAATGACATTTGCCAGCAAGCTGACCTACTTACTGAGTCTTTTTCGACACGGGAGATCTTTCTGGCGTTTAACTTAGCCATGATGAGTCAAGTGGACGAACTTAACCAGCACAAGCACTTACAAATGCACTTTGTGGAGTTTTTGGAAGCTATAGCCCGAGTCTCAGACATGGCTAAACACTCCAACCCAACTACGCTAGAAAAGCCCCCTGTTGGAGCGCCTTTGCACTTGCTGCTAGAAAACACCATTCCTAGACTCCTAAAGCTTTTGCCTTCTCAGTTTCGTAAATAACTATGTAACCTATTCAAAGCTCAATTTGAATTCCATATTATAATATGTGCGACTTCAAAGCACTTAGTCACGAAACCTTTAGTGTAGGCAAGCGAGTCAAGAGTTCTAAAAAGAAGTTCATTTTCAAATTTGAACTTGAAAAGCAAGACTACACTATAGAAATCTACCTTTCAAAACTGTCAGGCAAAATTCGGATTTTTCTGAACGGAGATATGAGGGTCAATTCCAGACAGGCGGGCGCCATGAACACCAGATACCCTCTTAAGATCCGAACCCGGACCTTATATGTACAACACGTAGGAGACAACCTGTTCGACTTACTCGTAGGCAGGCACTCCTTCCACAAGTCCTACGAAAAGTCCTGGAACGAACCTAAGTTTTCTGATGAATGGAGTGAATCCAAACCTCAGTTCGAAGAGCCCAGCAGTGACGAAGAACCCAAACGCAGAGGTTCTATGCCCGCTCAGGATCCAGAAGATGAACCTAAGCCTAAGCCTAGAAACTCAATGGCTCCTATAAGGAGTTCTAATCCCTTCGAAAACATTTCTGACCACGAACTTGAAAATGAACCTAGCGACTTGTTTGTTCCACTTCCGAAAAAGTCACTTCCAGCAGAGCCCACAAAGCCCAAAAAAGAACCTGAAGTTGACCTACTTGACATAAACTACGAACCCTCTAAACCCCAACAACCCCAAACTCAGATGCCTCCTCAAAGCACTCAGTTCGTCAACCCTATGCAAATGTAACTTTTACTTAGGCAATACATGAACCCCCAAATGATGGCTTACAACCAATTTATGACTAACATGATGATGAGTCAGTTCCAAAACCCCAGAGGACCTTTTCAATAATTAACCTGTTTATTTAATTAGTTGTTTTTTTCTTTTGTCGAGTTTGGAACTGCCTCTCCTCATTATTTTTTTAGAAGACTTCATTTCAATAGGAGCTTCTTCAGAGTCTTCAGTGTTAATAATTTCTAACTGTTCAAGTGCTTGCTTGACCTTTACTTGTTCAGGATCACAAATTTCCAGTAAAGCATCACAGAAGTTATGCCCCATTTCTATTAAGTGCTCTGGCGTGAAGTGGAAGTTGCAGTGCGGTCCAAAGTCTGCCCCACAAAAAGAAGCTTCTAGAGTAAAACTGTTTAAAATGCCCAGTTCTCTGTACACAACTACTCTTCCAGTGGCTTCTTTAGCTTTTTGGATTCCGAAGTCGCACCCTTTAAAACTGAAGATTTCTGAGCAACTTTCAACTAACTTAGGAAAAACTTTTTCTTTAGCCTGGGGTCTTCCACAGCACCCGTACATAAAGATGTTTTTTTTCATAGAGTGTCCGTGGAAGTCCACAAACATCGCAACGTCTCTTTCTTCTTGAAAGGACTTTAGTAACTGTTTAGTGTGGAAAATAGTTGGGTTTTGTTTCGAACAAGGACCAATCCAGCACCTGTTTAAGTCCATTCCTGGAATTCCACATCTGTACCAACCATTAATCACTCCGTCAGGATTCAGCATTGGAACAACTTTAAACACAAAGTAGTCTCTAAGTATCTTGGCGTCAAGTGTTGGTCCAGTTAAGTAGTCAATGACTCCTTGCATCATCCAAGAAGCGTTAGTTTCTCCAGGATGCACTCGGCTGGTTAGAACCACTCCTTTTCTGTTTTTAATAGATTCTTTGTCACTAGCGAAGTTTGTGATCGTTAGCACTTCGCAGGGGTTCCCAGCCACTGTTTCACACAAAGTTTCTCTGAGAACCCTTTGCTTTTTTAAGGGGTCAAAAGTGATTTTATTTAGGTAACTACATAAATCACTGTAAGTGTAGGGGTAACAGTACGCAAAAAACACAGTGTCGTAGTTGTGGTTAAAATTGATACTGAAACTTAGGGTGTAGTAAAACCCACTGTTCTTGCGCTCAATGTTGTTTTGGAAGTAACAAATGTCGCTGCCACACCGAACCCAGCCTTTGTTGTGAAGCATTGCGTCGTTCACTGAATACATCAGGGGACGCATTCCGTAGTTGTACAAAGAATCTGGCTTTATCATGTTAATAATGTTGAACCTGTACATTCGGCCAGTTTGCACGTTACTCACAGAGAAGTAGTACCACTGAGTAGTGCACCTTGAGTTGTTGTCAGGTTTAAGGATTAAGTCGTACTCAAACTCGTAAACCTGAACTGCTCTGCGCAGGTTTCCAGATTCAAACCTACTTTCGAAAACCAGAGTGTAGTCACTGGGCGACTTAGGAACGTAGTAAGGAGGGTATTCTTCTTCTGCCTCTTGGTTGTAAGGCGAAGGCTCTATGCTGTCAAACACTATTCTGTTCATTAGGTTTTCTGGGTGGGTGGTTCTTTCGTTCATTCTGCGTCGGCATTCTTCAAGCAAGTTGGCTCTAGGCATGCACAGAGGTTCGTAAACTTGGGTCTGCTCTATGAACTCTGCTCCAGCCTTAACTAAACTTAGCTCAGTGCCTGTTTTAGGTGCCTGTTGTATTGGGCTTTGTAGGTTCGAATTCATTTTGGGGAACGAAAACCTTCTAACGAAAGAGTTGTTTGGAATAAGTTCAGTTTCTTCACAGTCGAGTTTGATTTTTTGGAGTTCTTGCTGGGAGTTTGTTTTTTCGAACTGTGAGGTTTCGTTTTTCTTTTCCATATTAATTAGTACATAACTATATATGCAGGTTCCTTCCATCAACACTCATTTGAGTGGACACTTTGGTTCTTTTGCCTCTTTTTCGAACTTGCATTTTCTTTTTGAGTCTTGCAATGGTGGAGTCGCTTGAAAGGGCTTGTTGGTTTTTGTCGGAGGCTACTTTGGGGGCAGGTTTGACTTTGAAGTCAAATAGCCCTGCTTTGGGAATTCTAGTTTGCTGCGAAATGCTTTCTTGGGTGAGTAGTCTGTGTAGGTTGAGTTCTTGGTGCCTAGGGTTTTCTTCCATCTCAGGGCGCTCTAGAGCTGAGTAGTCTGTTTCGATTTCAAAAATCATTCTGTTCCACTTTTCAATTAAGTTCTTGGCAATGCGTTTGATTTCAACGTGTTCGTTGGGGTTGTGGTGGATGGCAGACACACTTTTCCCGAGGTCAGACTTCCTAAGGTTCTCAGTAGTAATGGGCAAGTCTTGGATGGCTTCAAGGATGCCTTTGCGAATAGGAGTGCCTGGGTAAGACCTGTCAGGTAGTTGGGCCAGCCACCTTCCGAGGACGAAAGTTCCGTCCATGTTGAGGAACAACTCGTGGTACTTGCTTACCTTTAAAAACTTAAGTACTCTGTCGAGCATTTTAAGTTTGTTCAAAGCGGGGAGTTCGTTCCGGTTGGCTTCTTCGTCGTCTTCAGCAGCTTTGTTCATGTCTTTGATGAGTGCGTCTACCATGTTTTCTTCTTCTTCTTCGATGTCGAGAGTGTTGGGTCTTTTCCTTTTCTTTTTGGCAAAAAAATCAGGAGCGGGTTTGGGTTCTTCTTCACTTTGAGAAGAAAGTGGCGAGTTGGGCGGTGAGTTCTCTGGAGAGTTCTGGGGTTCCTCTTCGCTCATTTTTATAAGTATTTATGCAAAGAAAGAAAAAGCGGTTGTTGTTTCCTTCACCTAGTAGTTTAAGTGGCGCCGAAAGGGAAGCTAAGGTTTCGGACTTTGAGTGCTTGACTCAAAAGTCAATAGGTGAAGGAGCTTTTGGAGAAGTCTACAAAGTCAGACACAAAGTAACTAAAAAACAATACGCTATCAAAGTAGTTAACAAGGAAAAGGTGATCAGTTCCAACCTTCTCAACCAACTCGTTCGGGAAATCAGAATCATGTACAGTCTTAAGCACCCCCACATTGTGAAGCTTTACAACCATTTTGAAGACGAGGACAACTTTTACTTAGTGCTTGAGTTGGCAGAAGGAGGCACTTTGTGGCAACGCCTAGCTAGGTACAAGAGTTTTGACGAACCAACCTCTGCCCAGTACTTAAGAGAGGTCATCCTTGCAGTCCAGTACTTGCACGCAAGGGATCCCCCTGTGATTCACAGAGACATTAAACCTGAAAACCTCCTTCTGGACAAAACTGGCCGGGACGGTTCTATTAAACTTGCTGACTTTGGTTGGTCGAACTTTTTTAACTCAGACCGAACTCGCAACACTTACTGTGGAACTCTGGACTACTTAGCTCCTGAGATGATTACTCAGTCAGGCCACACCACTTCTTTGGACTTGTGGAACTTAGGTGTTTTGTTGTTTGAGTTCCTCACAGGAACAGCTCCCTTCCAAGCCAACACCCAAACAGCTGTGTTTGAAAAAATACTTAAAGTCAAAATAGCTTTTCCAAAGAACTTCCCTCCACTAGCTAAGGACTTGATTTACAAACTACTAAAAGTCAACCCAGAAGAAAGACTTTCCTTAGAAGAAATAGTGGACCACCCTTGGCTCCAAACACAAGCTCCTTTGCGCCCTACTATAATCCAGCACCTAACTAAAGAACCCCTTCCCTGTACTTTCGATCCAGAAGAACTCTGCGAAATCAAGCCTTTTGAGAAGCACGAGTACAAAGTTCTCAACAGCCAAAACTCCCCTGCCTGCAAAAGTTCCCTTGAAACCGAACTTAAACAAACCCGCGAAGAAAACGTAAAGTACAAAACCCAACTTGAAGAAAAAGAAGCCCAACTCCAAGTAGTCAAGGACAAAATAACAGAACTCAAGGCAAATCTGAACAAACTCGAAGGAGACTGCTCAGCCAAAAAGAAACTCGAAGATGAAATCAAACTCCAACTCAGCGAACGCAACAAAAAGGTCCAAGAAATCGAAAGCATCCAAAAGAACGAAGTAGAACTCTACCACGAGTACGAAGACCTCAAAACTAAAAACCTCCAAAAAAGAACTGAACTGTCTTTGCTAGAAACAGAAATTGAAAACTACCAAAAACTTTCAACAGAAAAACAAAACCAAATCAGCTCTTTGGAACACCAAATAAACAAAGTTAAGTATGAAATAGACAACTCCAAACACAAACACTCCAAAATCAATTCTGAAATGACTGAAGAGTTCAAAAGTCTAGAAAGCGAAATCCAGAACCTCAGAGACCAACAAGACAAGTCACTGACCCCCCTTGTGGAGTTCTCTGCAGAAAACTTAGAACTGCTCAAAGCACGCTCTCAAACTGAGAATAGGATGCTTGAACAGTATGAAGAAGCCAACCGAAACCTCATAGAACTAGAAAACCGCTACACGCAACTAAAACTCAAGTACGACAACGAAGTCTCTAACATGAAGAAACAAGAACTAAGCCTTGAAGGAACAGAGTCACTCCAAATAGACCCAGAACAACTGCAGTCTTTAAAACAAAGACTTGCAGAGTGCCTTGAGTTCCCTTACAAAAACAAAGCAGTCTACGAAGAACTAAACCAACTCCAAAAAATCCTACTTGCCTACGAAAACCCTGTCCAAAACAGACTGGTGCGACTAAACCACAAAATCAGAAATAAGAAAAAACCTAATAATTAAATGGGTTGTTGCCAGTGCAAGTATGACTCAAGCAAACTGAACAGTCCCCACGCCTTCGAAGAAAAAACCTTTACTTTTAAGTCTGACTCGTTTGAAGACGTGAAAATTGCTTCAAGGAACAGTCCAACCATTGCCAACGAGAACTCTAAAGACCCTAACAACCAAAAAGACAAAACAAGGTCTACTTCCTACTCTCCTTACAGCAAAAACTTAGAACTCGAAAGTGCTTACATGCAAACTGACCCGATTTTCAGCCATAGGAACAAAACCCCCCGCTTCGGGGAAGATTCAGGTTCAAATGTAGAGAAAACTCTAGAGTCCCAAGAGACCTTCCACGGCTACGAAGAAAACAGACCTAAAGGAGTCAAAGAAATCGTAAAGTTCCTAGATGATTTCTTTGCTAACCAAAACAAGCAACTTCTAGAAACCAAAAAACCCGAAGTGCAGCTTTTCGAAAGGCCTGTTCTTCCTGCTAGAAAGCCTAGGACCCCTCCTGAATTTGAGTTTTAATTGGTAAGTGTAACTATTAAGTACTTTATGGTTGCAGAGTGCTAGCGGGGTCTTCAGTTTTCTTAGCAGTTTTCGGAGTGCAGCACTCACCTAGCAAAAACACCACTCCTCCTATGAACCTTATAATCAGTATGCTGATTCCAGCTATTCCCACTGCGTACACGTACACATAGTTTTCGTCGTTGCCAGTACTGTGCTCTTCGTTATCAATAGAGTTCAAGTGGTAACCAAAAACTACGTTGGAAACCAACCAAATCAGAACCCAACGCCCTCTGAAGGCTTCGAACTCTTGCTTTTTCTTGATTTCTTCTTCCTTCATTTTGTCAGGCCGGGTCCCCCAAGAGCAGTCGTGGATGTTGCAAATAGAGTACACCATAAACACGTTCACGTAAGTTGGAGTCATCAGTATAAAGTGAAGCAGTCCTTTCAACACAGTCCAAAAAGCCCAGTCTTTAGAACGGTTCAAACACAACAAAACTCCTAAACAAAAAGCAGTAGCAGTTACTAAGACCAACACCCAAGTGTAGCCTTCCAAAGCAAACATCACTATGAAGAAAAGAGCCACCACCATGTAAAGCCCAAATAGTATAGAAACTACCTGAAAGAACCTTTGGATCCTGCTAGGTGCTGTAGTTAAGGAAAAGATCAAAACACACATAAGCATCCCTACGTAGAGGTTCACAATCACGTTGCCTACTTCCCAGGAACCTTCTACTCCGTAAGGCACAGTCTTCTTAACAGTGATAGCAAACACCACAAAAAAGGACCCCACCATCACCCAAGAGTAAAAAATATTCAGCAGTTGGTAAAGCACCATAAACACAAACCCTAGTTTGCGCAGCCAACTGTGGTCTCCGTGGAAGAAGTGGTTGAAGTTCTTCATAGCATGAATCAAAGCAAACCAACTGCCGTTAATCCACCTTCTTCTTTGAACTAGAAGCTCTGCTAAAGTACCAGGCACAAACGTTTCAGCTACTGAACTCTTTACGTACTTAAGGATGTTTTTGTCCTTGCAAATCAAACTGTAGCAAAGCACTCGGTCCTCTGCCAAAAAGATGTTGGAGTTAAAACAGTCCATTTCCCAGGGCCTACAAATCGACTTGAAGTACTCTTCCCAAAGAATCTCTGTGTCGAGTTGGCTCCACCTGTAAGCACAAAAAGCTCCTGGAAGCACTGTTACAAAGCCCAAAACGTTTTCTAAAGACTTGTCAAACACGTGGGACATCTTGTACTCCACCACCTGGGCCATAAACACTGGGTTCAAGTAAGGCTTGAAGTCCACATCGAAAGAAGGTTTGATTTCTCCACAGCAACCAGCTATTTCAGAGCGTTTTTCCATGGCTTCATAAAGGCAGTAGATTGCCTTTTTAAGAGGCTTAGTGCCTACATCCAGCAAAAAGCAATACTTAGGGCTGTAGACTTTGCAGAACCCACCCAAGAACCACAAGTGGGAGTTGATTTTTCTTTTGTTTTTTTCTTTGATGCAAAAAGCTAATTTGATGTAGTTACTGGGGTTGTTGTCTTTGAAGTAGTAACTAAAGAAACAGTGTGAGTACTCGTGGTCAATGTTGAAAGCCTCAGTTTTTTTCTCTTTTTTGAAGTTTTCGTGAGAGATTACTTTTTCGTCGTAACTTAAGTTAGCTCTCACTAACTCATCGTCGTAAAACCTTTGGTAGAACTTTTGGTGTTCTTTAGTGAAGTTCTTAGTAAAGGGGTAGTAGCCATCTACTATCACCACTACTCCGACTTCGTCCCTCGTTAAGTCTGGAAAGTCACTTATGTTGTCGACTAGAGAGTTCAGAGTAGTTTCTAGTTCTTTGGGCTCTTCGTTGTACATTGCTACGAATATCAGAACTTCTACTTGTTCTGAAAAGAAGTTGCGTGCTTCTTCAGAGTTGAATGTAATGCTTTCGAAACTAAGACCTTCTGCAGAGTCAAACACAGTAACAGTTTTGTCGTGTAAAGTTTCTGGTCGGGTGTTTTTTCTAAGTTTGAGCTTTTGGTACTGGACATAGTAGGGGTTCTGAGTCCCAGAGTTTCTGAATTGTTCTTCCATTTAGGGTGTTATTGCTAAGACAGAAACTCAGTAAATAGAGTGTACTAAAACAAGTTGGAAAGAAGTGAGTGACTTAGGCTACTGCAGTAATTTCAATTCCTGGCACCAGGACTCGTCCATATTAGATCATAGAATAAGTCGTGGAAATTAAACTTTCAGTAAATTACTCTTATAATTCGTTTAATGAACAGTGTTTCTAAAAGTTTTGAAAAGAAAAAACTAAACAGGTTACCTACTTTTAAAAAGAAAAAAGTAACTACAAAGGTGTCGCGCTTGTACCTAAGTCCTTCGATAATAGACGAAGACTCGCTTCCCAAGATCAACACTAAAAAACTAAAAAGAGGCTACTCGCTCCAGAAAGACAACTCTAGAGACCGCAAGAACTTTAAATTTAACTCTTTTGACTACAGACGCTTTGCAACTGTGAGTTACGAAAGGAACTCCAAATCAGTTTTATCAGGAAGGAATTGTTACAACAACCCCAGAGTAGACAGAATGCTTAGTTACATAGACTCCGAAATCGAAGCCAAACAAAAGTTCCAGCAAGACAAAGGTTCGGGGGAACACTACGAGTTGTACCGCCTCAAAAAAGCCATAGACTTTGTGTTTTTAAGAGTCAGAGAAGGGAGTTGCTCAGAAATTTACACTTGGGAACTAACTAACGAGTTGTTTTGTATGGAACTCACAGACGACTACAAAACGCTCAACTCCATTATTTCGGGAATCAAAAACAACAACATCAACGATAAACTTGCCAAAAAAGAAGTTTATGAAATCTGTGCAAAGCCCAAAGTCATTGAGCTTTTGGAGAAAGTCAAGAATCTAGAACTGAGGTCAAGCATATCGATTTACGAAGCCCAAACGAAATTTTACCAAAAAGACAGTTTTGACTTTTACATTTCCAAATTAAAACTTATTTGGAACTCGCTTGAAAAGAAAAAAGGCTGTTGCTCTCGAGAAACAGTGTGTGGAAAGCTTAAAGAACTAGGTCTTTTCAGTGAACTGAGTAACCTACTTAAAAAACTGACTTGTAGTCTCTACTACGAAGACTTTTTGCTGATTTTTAAAAAAAGTTTGTTAAGGGCTTTGTTTCTGCAAGTAGCTCCTAACTACGTCAAGAACAAACGCATTTCCCAAGCAACTGTGCAAACAGTTGACTTAATGAATTCAAAAAACTTAATTAAACTCCTGAAACTTTAATACACTGATTAACTGTTAAATACTTTATGGAAGATTCTTTAGGTTCTTTAAGCTCTTTCATGGCTAAGTCCAGAACTCCTGACATCAAGTTCCAAAACAGAACCCCCATCAAAACACCCCGAAAGACCCCAGCAACCAACCCAAGAAAGAAAAAGTCAGCTAAGCATTTAGTTAACCTCGAAGGAAGGGATTACTGTAAGGTTTACTTAGGCAAGTCCACAGAGGGTTATTGCTACGGCAACAAATTCAGACTTACCCAAGAAAAGGTCTTCCAACAAACCAGACCTCAGTCTGTGTGGTACAATCGGAGCAGGTCAAACAAGTCCCAAAGGCCTACAACGACTGTTAAGAATCCCAAAAGAATCAGAAGGAAGCCTCAAAACGAACAACTGAATACCTTTGAGTCCAATAATATCGAACAAAAACTTAAAACCGAACTCCAAATGAAAGGCAAACACCACCTTTTAAGAACTATGAAAAGAACCAGGGAGTATGCCAGTCAAACTCCAACTACTAACCCTCAAACTAAGTCTGACCAAAAAATACAGCCCCTCAAAAGAGACCCCCAAGAGTCACTTCAAAAAACCCAAATACAAACCAAAAACAAACACCTTTTCACCACTTCAAACGAAGCTAAAAGGAAACTAAGACAAGCTGAAGTAGGCAAATGGCTAAAAGCCCGAGGAATCGAGCAAAGCAATGAAAACAACCTCAACCAGTTCGCAATAGAGTTTTTTGCAGAACTCGACAAAGACCAACAAAAGTACCTCACTGGAGAAGACTTACTTGACTCCTTGTTGAGGCTAGGAATAGCTACTGACTGCACTCTGCTCAAACAAACTCTGTGCAACATCTTTAAAAAGAAGTCAATTGAGGAGCTGAAGATCGAATTAAAAGAATTCAAAACACTGTTTAAAGGAGACTCCAAAACAGACAGCATTCTGAACAAACTCAACCAAGAATGCATTAAGATCCAAAACGAACTCAAAGCTAAACTCAACGAAAAAAACCAAAAGTTCGTGAAGAACCCTTTAATGTACAAAAAACTCATGAACGAAACCGCCTCTACAAACTTCTTCAAGTTGGGACTAGGTGCTAAACTCACTGGGAAAAAAGGACTTAAACTCAGAAAAAACGCTGAAAAAATGATAACCATAAACGAACACGAAGAACTCATTAAGAAGTGGTGGCACCAACTCAACCCTAAGTTGCTGTCTTCAGTTCCTACTTTAGAAGTCATTGAGAAACTTGTAGAACTAGACATCTTCATTGATAAGAACGAAGGCCGCAGAATAATTTACTCAAACATCGGAGTCGAAAAGTTCCTTTCTTATGAAAACTACCAAAAAATATTTGCAAGAAGCATGCTCAAAGGAGCTCTTCTCAACCTGTCCAAACGACTGTTTGAAGGCAAGTATGCTTTGAAAGAAATGTCCCACGCTTTTAAGATTACTGCTTATCAGCGAGCTTTGATTTTTTCAGGCATCAAGTGTCCCAACTCCGACATATCAATTGAAGAAGGAGTCAACACCCTAGGAGCCATAGAAGAGTACCTTAAAAAACCCCAAACAGAGCAGTTCAGCCTCCAAGAAATCAAAACCAGACTCATCAAAAAACTAGGCATCACTTCTAAGTACCTCGAAACCCTTGAAAAGCAAATTAGGTCCGAAAAAAACATCAGTGGCAAAATCACTAACTTACTTGGCTTGTTTGGAAGCAAAAAACCCCAAATACAAGAAACCCCTAAGCCTCCACAAAGCAAGGCAGAACCAGATGTAGAGTTGTTCCTCACTAAACGGAACACCAACCCTCCTGAGATAGTAGAAAGTCCTGAGCCTGTCATTCAGCCTGAAGAAAGAATCGAAATGGAGTCAAGTTCTCCCAACTCCAAGTTCTACATGTCTGTTATCCGGCCCCAAAGCACCTCTCCTCCCAAGTCACTTCCAGAAAAGCCCCTCAACAGTGTAAGGTTTATTTCGTTGCTGAAAGCCAAAAGCAACAGGAACTCCCTTTCCAACCTTAAGTTGCCCCAAGAACCCCAAGAAACCACCCTAACAGTTCCCCAGGACTTTGCCTCTAAAACTACCCTGAACCCTAAAAGCCCAGACTTGTTTTACAAGACTGCAAATGATGCCTTTTTCCTAAAAGAGTCAAACTGCCAAGAGTCCAAACTAGACAAAGCAAGAAGAAGGAGTCAAGTGGAGGAGGAGTTACTTAGTAAGTTCCAAGCACTTGTTTCCCATATACCCAGTATCTAATTAATAATGGAAGAAGCACTAAAAGCAACAGAGTGGCTCTGGGAGTTGCCTGAAGCTACCAGGAACGAACTGTTCCAAGTGTCACTTAATTTTTTAAAAGGAGAAGCTACTCGGAAGTTCTTGGTTCAGGTCTCTGAAAAACTCGAAAAAGACCAAGAAGTCATTGAAAGCACCATTGAAAGTTTAAGCTTTATGATTACTAAGTGTGCTGCTGGGTTCAAAGGATTCGACAGTCTTTGGAACGAAGAACTAAAAGAGTTCTGCAAAGAAAAAACCACTGAACTCAAAGAAGCTGTTGCCCAAAACGCTTTGTTCAACCCCTTGAAAGGCAGCTTGGTCAACTTTGACTGGAGGTTCGAAGTGAAGCTGGCAGGAAGGACTGCAGAAGAAGCCCAGAACCCAAGACTAGTTTTGAACTTCCAAACTGAGTCAGGCAACCACTTTATAGAAAGTGACTACGCCAACTTGCAGAACCTATACGACCAACTTTCCTGTGCACTTAAGAGCTTCAACTCTACTTTGAGCAAAAAAGCTGACCGCTTCATTAAGAACTCCAGTGCTTTGAACTAATAAATATGAATCAAGGCGAAGTGTCCTCAGTCAAAAAAGAACTTTTTAACCTGTTTCGGTCCCAGGGACTAGACCAAGACTTAAAGGTGAACTCCAAGTAGGCCCACATGCGCGCTAAACTCCTCCAGAAAATCAAAGGAGAACACAAAGTGCCCCTTGAAAACTTAAACACCCGCATTATTTGCAGTTTGTTTTTGGACTTCCTCAAAACTGAAAACTTCAAGTACACTCCTTCGGTGTTTGTCCCTGAGTGCGGACACGCCCAAAAGTTCTTGTCGCCTTCTGAGGTGGCAGAGGCCTTAGACATTCCCCTTCCTGAAGAACCACTTCTGCATCACATTATCTCTTCTTACCAAAAAGCCCAGCGCAGACCCCACCTTTACGAAAGTGCTTCCCAAACAGAAGACTTTTCTATTATTTCGAACTTGGAAGAAAAACTCAGCAAACTCGACTTGGAGTACATTCGGAAAACCAAAAGCGACAGTGACCCCCACACTATGGAGGAAAGAATGCTTAGGTACCAAAGAGAGTGTGATCAACGCATGCAAAAAGAACTTTCCAAAGAAATCGAAAGAATACGTGAAATCGAGATGAGCGGAGTCCGCATAGAAGAAGCCAACAAGTACAGACAACAACTCCAAAAAGCCAGGTCTGAAATGGAACAGCACTGGAAAGACCAACTAGCTTCGCTCAAACAAAGAGAAAAAGAAACCAAAGAAAGACTTAACTTAAAAGAAAAAGAACTAGACAACAAAGAATATAGCCAAAGACAACAGTACCTCAAAGACTTAGAAGCTCTTAAACAAAAAGAAGCCGACATGAAACGTGCTGTAGAAATCGAAATGGAAGCCGCAAGGGTCCAACGGCAGTCCTGGGAGTCCAAAAAAGCCGAAGCAGACAACAAACTCAAAGAACTCGAAGACACCAAAAAGAAACTTGAGACCAAAGCAGAGTCTGACTTCTTGCACTACAAACAAGACTACCAAAGACAACACGACGAAGAGTACCGCAAACTCATGACTGAGAAACTCGAAATAGAGTCCCTCAAAAAAACTCTGGAGTTCGAAGCAAGCAAGTACCAAGAATCCCACACCAAACTTGAAAACACCTCTAAAGAACTCCAAACCTCCAAACAACACCTAGAAAAACTCCAGGAAGAAAACCAGTCCTTGTCCAAACAACTCTTGCAAACCCAAGAAGAACTTAAAGTTGTGAGTGAAACTAGCCGAAGGAACTTAGACCTACTTAACCTCAAAGACCAAGAACTCCAGACCTCCAAACAAGAGTGTCAGACCTACAAAAGCCTGTTTGAAGAACAAAGGGACAACTGCAAGCAAATCGAACAACAACAAAAACAATTAGTTGAGCAACTGTCCTTAGAAGTTAAAGGTCTCCAAATGTACGGAAAGAACTACTTCCCCACTGAAGAAAGTGAGTACTTGTCCAACCGAAAGTCAGCTTTGAAGGAACTAGAAAAAGAAACCAACAACCTCAAAAAAAACATAGTGGACTTCTACAGAGCTCCTTCTATGAAGCACTCCAAAGACCCCTTTGCTTCTATTAAAGTCCCTAAAAGGGAAAAGGTAATTCCTCCTAACTACTATTCTCCCAAAGCCACTTACTCTACTGAAAGGTACTCTGTGCAACTCAACGAAACTTTTAAACCCACAGAAGAAGCCAAAGAAGAGCCATCCCAAATCTCAGAACCTTCAATTAAGATGCCTTCAGCTGAACATTCTGAAGAAGAAGAAACTAAACAAGAAACTAAACAAGGAACTAAACCTGAAGCACAGCCCAATACAGAAGTTCTCTACCAAGAAAGGAACCAAGCCAAACAACATTTCCAAATGAACTTTGAACTTGAAGAAGCCTCAGAACACTCAGACAACGAAACAGAAAGTGTAGACAGTTCTTTTTTTTAATTGTTAAACTAAACAAAGCTTTTGTTGGAAAGTTTCTTTTTCATGTTTTCTATTAAGCGGGTCCTTATGCTTTCTTCAACTACTCTAAGTAAGGGTTACTTTTGTTTGTTAGGCTGCTTTTTAAGAGGTTTTTCAGGGGTCTTTTTGGAAAGTCCTTCTTTTATAGGAGCTAAGTTGGAAACTTCGCACTGGAACCTAGAAATAGCATTATCAAAGCTCTTAGGCCGGAAGTGCTGCTTGTTGTTTCTGCATTTCAGTTTTTCAATCTTCCTGTGAGCTTTCATGAGTGACTGGTTTTTTTGTTCTAACAAAAATTTAAGGTAGTTAACTTCATTTTTCAAGTGAAAAGTTTCAGAGGTTTCTGCTTTGTCCTTGAGTTGGTTTCTTTCTTGCACAACTTCTATGTGTACATCAAAAAGGTCCTCGAACTTCCTAGAGAGAACTTTAATTTCTTCAAACAAGGCTTTTTCGAGCCACTTAACTTTTTCAGCCAAAAAAGTACTTTCATCTTGTGTCTCCAGACTTTTAATCCTTTCAACGACATTTTCAAGTTCATCGTTAAACTCTTTGAAGTCTTTCAAGTTCCCGGGCAAACTAACTGGAGTGCCTGAGTCCTGGGATGGAACCTCAATTTCTAAGTCCTTTTTGAAGCAAGTTCTGGACTGTGTACTTACAAGTTTACTTGCAGAACTAGAACTCATTATTTATTATAACTAGTGTGACTAAGCACTACTGTGACATTTACGTAATAAAATGAATCAACACGACATTCAGCAGCTAGAAAACCTTTGCAACGTGCTTTACTCCTCAACAGACAACCAAGAACGCAACAACGCAGGACAAACCCTCTACTCTGTCTTAGAAAACCCAGAGAACTTCAGAAACCTCTACCCCATCCTCAGCATGTCAAGCCACCCCCAACTGGCGTACTTATCTTTAAGTGCCCTCACCAAGCTCGTTGGTTCTGAGTGGAAACACATGACAGAAGAAGACAAAAACCTTCTGTTCCAAAACCTGTTCCAAATGTTGTTTGCCCAAACTGAAAGACCCAGCTTCGTTTACGGAGGTATTGCCAAAGCCCTAGCTAGAGTGTGCCGTCTTGGGTGGCTAGAGTACGAGTCTTTCAGACTCCTGCCCTTAAACGTACAACAAGTAACAGAGCAGAACTACTTGTTAGGAGAACTGGGATTTAAGCTTTTTGAAGAACTAGTAAGTGAAATGCTGGACCCCATCAAAAGCAGAACTATACAAGTCAACCGAAAGACTGCCCTTAACTTCAGAGACGAAGGACTGAAAATCATTTTTGGGTACTGTGTGTATCTTTTGGGCAAGGTAAGTGAGATCCCCAACCAACTAGTTGGGCCAGTGCTCCTGGTCCTGAACCAGTGCTTGACCTTTGACTTCTTAGGCATTGCTGCTGACGAAACCAGCGAGGACTCTTTGTGTCTGCAGATTCCTTACTCTTGGAAGGACTACTTCGAAAACCCACAAATCATAGACTACTTGTGCTTTGTAGCAACAAACGCTACTGAAGACAACGAAAGACTAGCTCTGAGGGCTCTTAACCACGTAGGCGCTGTGAGGAAAAGCATATTCAAAGACGGAGTTCAACTCAAAAGCAACTTTATCCAGAAGTTCCTAGTGGCTTTAGACCAAATCATGAAAGCCAAGAATCTAGAGTCTGACTCTTTGTTTGAGTTTGTGAGTGCTTGCAAGCGCTTTACTTCTAACTTCAACTTCAAGGAGTACATTGAGACTGAGTCTTTTGAGTGTTTTTTAAAAACCTTTTCGGAGTACTCACTCAGGTTGTTTTGTCGTCCTTCAGCAATTACTTCTGACTTCGAAAGTGGAATAGTTCTGTGGTCCCACTTGATTTTTGAAAACTACTACCAAAACAGCCAAAACGAAAAAGTAGGCCAGTACATTTTTGGAATCTTCAAAGGGTATGTGCACTACACCCTTGAAAACGTTTCGCAGGAGGTACTTGATGACTGCAAAGAAGAAAACCTCAAAGACAACCTGGAGTCTTTGGGCAAGATGGCTACCTACCACTACTCAGAAATCATGAGGGACTTCCAGCAGAAGTACCAAGAAGTCTATAGCCAGTATGAAGCTGCAGGAAACCAAGTCCTCGAAGCTAAACTTGCCTGGCTCATTTACATTGCTTCAGCCTTAGTCGGGCTTAGAGAGAAAAAAACCAACGAAGCAGAAGAACACCTAGACTCCCAAATGATAGGTTACGTGTTCCAACTGGTGCAGCAAACCAGCAACTACCTTCCTGCAGCTTCTTTGGAGGTGTCCGTGACTTACTTCTTCCTTGCACTCAGCAAGTCCTACATAAACAGTCCACAGGAGTCAGTGTGGTACTGGTACGAAAGGTCCCCTGGACAAGTGAGTGCTCAGAACCTCAACGAAGAAACCCTTAAGTACGCAGTTGGCCTTATAATAGAAAAGGTACTGCAGAACATCACTAAGTACTCAGAAGGAAGAGTTGTTTACAACAGCTTAGTGCTTTTCGAGAACCTTGCCAAAGGCTATTACAGTAACAAAGTCTTGCTAAGTATTGATATTGTCCGCAACTTGATAGTGAACTACCACAACTTTGAGTTGTGTTCCCAGATACCTAAGTACCGTGAAAGGCTGTTTGCAGCCATAGCCAACTTGTGGCTCAACGAAGAAGTAGAGGAGTCCCTAGAAGACCTTTTGTCGGGAGAAAGCAACTACATACACCAAGTGGTTTCAGCTCCTTCACAGAGTTCACTTATTTTGGTTTTCAGGGAACTCAAAGGGATTTGTTCAGCACTGCAGTCCTCCAAACACTACACAGAATTCTTTGAGTGGTTCAAGGAAGGGAAAATGCAAGTATTACACATTCCCACGCAGAACTTTATATACGAAGACCCAGTTATGGACTCTTTACTTAGCTTTTTGAACGAGTTGGTGCACAACTCACACAGTTCACGCATAAGGTTTGACGTTGCAAGTGCCAACGGAGTGATTCTATTCAAAAACACCACAGAGATACTTATTAAGTACGGAAAGTTACTTCTCGAAAGACCTTTAGGACCCAATCCTTACGAACTTATATATAAAAAAATTGTAAAGCTATTTAGGGTAGTAGTCAGAATGATGATGGGGGGCTATGTGAACTTTGGAGTGTTTGAAGTCTACGGAGACACTTGCTTTGTGGACTGTTTAAGGATGTGTTTTGTTTTGCTTGAAAAGATTCCTGAACAAGAACTTGCCAGTCTCACTAAACTCAAAGAGATTCTTTACCAGTTCATAGAACAAGTCTGCAAACTGCACTTGAAAAGCCTGTTTACTTACTTGCCTGGCTCTTGTTACTCCCAGTTAGTAGACTACCTTTTAGAAGGAGTCAGGGAAAACAACATAAAGTTCTGCACTAGCACAGGCAATTCTTTGGCGTTCTTGACTGAGTACATCGTTAAGAAAACCAAAACTGACTCAGAAGAAAGCCAAAACATCAAAAGAGTGCTTAATGAACATAGCAGTAAGTTGTCAGAGCTACTTGAAGTTGTGCTAGAAGTCATCATCAACGAAGAAAGCAACTACATGTGGTCACTCAGCAAACCCCTGCTAGGCCTAGTCATTGTGAACCAACAAAACTTTCAAGAAGTCAAAAACTACGCCATTGCTCGAGTCACCAACAACCCAGAAGCCCAACAAAAACTCAACGAAGGCATTAACGCACTTATGCAAGACGTGACCACCAGTCTTGACGCCAAAAACAAAGACAGGTTCTCCAAAAACTTTTCTGAGTTCAGAAAGTTAATTCCTTCTTTAAGGTAATAGCTAATAACTACAGCAATATGAATGAAATCAAACTTTGGGGGTGGGGCAACCTTTCGCCTTCCCAAACAGTCAACAAACCTACAAAGATAGCTAGCAACATCACCAACTTCTATGTCAGCAAAAAGCAGCAGTTTTTGTGGCAGGACTCTAGTTTGTTCACTTGGGGTGACTTTTTTTCAAGTCCTGTTTTCCTAACTAACTTCCAAACTCCCCCTTCCCAGGTTGTCCAAGTAAACTCCCACACCCTAGTTCTTTCCAGAGGAACTCTGCACCAGTACGATCCCCCTTCGCTTTCTTCGTATACCTTTTCAGAAGAGATTTCACAAGTAGCTGAAGGAAGCGACCACCTCGTAAGTCTAGACAACCAAGGCAGAGTTCATTCCTGGGGAAATCCCTCAAAGGGCAAACTCGGCCAGGGCACTTACAAAGAAGGGGCTGGCAGAGTGCCAACCCCAGTTGAATTTTCTGGGGTTATTAGGCAGGTGGCTTGTGGGTACAGCCACACTCTAGCCTTGGACGAAACTGGCAAAGTCTTTTCGTGGGGTTCAGGTGCAGACGGAAGACTTGGACTTGGAAGCACCCAGGATACTTGGGAACCCTCAGAAGTCCACGGCTTGCTTGGAAAGTCTATAGTGGCTTTGAGCTGTGGTTACTTGCACTCTGCTGTGCTAACCAGCACTGGGGAACTCCTGACTTTTGGGTTTAACGGTTATGGACAACTAGGAACAGGAAACAACGAAAATTCCTACGAACCATCTCTTGTGTACTCTTTAAGCGGCCACAGAGTAGTGCAGGTAGCTTGTGGGGCTTTCCACACCTTGGTGCTGAGTTCCACCGGAGAAATGTTTAGTATGGGACTGGGTTCAAGAGGCCAGTTAGGCACTGGAGCCTTTACAAATGCTTATTTGCCAGAGTCTGTGCATGGAAGGATTCCAGAGTTTACAAACAAGTTTGTTTCTATAATTTGCGGAACAGACACTTCTTTTGTGCTGTGTGAGTTAGAAGTTAGTTTTGAGTCAGAACGCAACAGTTTGTCAAGCACAAAAGAAGCCAGTCAGATCCTAGAAACACTGTCTGTGCAGCCAGAGAACTCCTTCAGACCTAGTAACCTTCCACCCAAAGACCCGAGTGAAGCTGCTTTACACAGAAAACTAGTGGCAGAACAAGCAAGGATGTACCTAGACAGGATCAGGGAAAAAGAAAAACTCCAACGAAAAGAAAAACAAAGGAAACTTGCTAGAGAAGCCCAAATCAAACAACTCATGAACGAGTGGGAAACCCAAGTTCTGCCCTTTTGGGACAGAAAAAAGCACTCTAAACAAGTTGAAAGGTTGATTTGGAAAGGAATTCCTTCAAAGCACAGAGGCGAAGTCTGGCTGAAACTCCTTGGCAACCCCCTAAGCATCACCTCAGAGTACTTCCAAATCTACATTAAAAAAGCAAGGAACTTGAGACTAGCCTTGGAAAAAGGAGAAGCCCAGGCTTTGGGCAAGGAAAGTTCGCTCAAAGGCGTGGAAATAGACATTTCGCGGACTTTCAAACAACTTGGCTACTTTAAAGAAGGAAGTCCTTTGAAGGAACAACTCAGCGAAATGCTTGAAGCCTTTACTTTGTGCCGTCCAGACATTGGGTACGTGCAAGGCATGAGTTATGTAGCAGGGACTTTCTTGCTTAACTTAGAACCCTACAAAGCTTTTTTGATGTTTTACAACTTAGTGGCTTGGCCTGTGTTGTTGCCTTTTTACAGAGTAGACACTGAAGGAATTGCTATGAGAGTCCAATTGTTCAGAGTTCTGCTCAAAAGCAACCTGCCTGACTTGTGCGACCACTTAGACTCCAACAACGTGCAACCCAACATGTACTTGATGGAGTGGTTCTTGACTTTGTACACAAGACCACTTAACCAAGAAGTGGCTAGCAGAATATGGGACTTGGCCTTTTACTACGGACCAGTAGTGCTATTCAAAGCAGGAGTAGCTATTCTTAAACTAATGAACTACCTAATGCTGCGGGAAGAACTTTCAGGAATAATGGGACTTTTCAACCGAGTTGGAAACTTGATCCAGGACCCAGAAGTAATTGTGGAACAAATTGCCAAGATTGAGGTGCCGGACTGGATTCAACAAGAAATTTCGAGACTCGGACAAGAAATTTTGTAATAGTTTTACATTAGTCGTCGTCAGTTTTGACTTTCTTCACTGGGTCTACTTCAGAGTGCAGTTTGCGTTTGAGTGGCCACTGTATATCTTCTTCTTCTGTGAACTCTTCTTGTGCAGTAAGGTCTTGTTCGCTGACTTTTTTCTTGCGTTTGTGGAGTTCTTGGATACCTTTGAGTTCCTCAAAGTGGTGTTGTAGGCTCTTTGGAACGTTGGGCAAGTGCTTAGCAACTATGTTCTCAACTAAGACTTCAGAGTTGCAGTTCTTAACAGCTGCCAAAATAGACAACACACAAGAAAAAACCATATTTTCCTTGTTGCCATTTTGGCTGAAAACTCTGAACACTCCCTGGAGTATGTTGTGCGAAGAAACTATTTTGTGAAGCATCAAGTCGTTTTTCTCAGTGATTGTTCTGATAAACCGCATCACACACAAGTTCAGGGTTTTGTTTGAATAGTCTAGAAGTTTGGCAGTTTTCTGGATAATTTCATGGTAAATCAGAAAGTACCTTATTCGGTAGGTATGGTTCCTTACACAACTAGTGTACAATTGGATGATTTCGACAAGTCTCATTATGTGGTTTTCATCTTCTTTGAAGCATATGCTTTTCGCACAAGGAGTCAAAACCAAGTCGTAAATAAGTTCGCACAAGTTTTGGTCTTCTTCTGCTTCCAGCATGCCATTCAGCACTACCCTGATCTGCTGTACCACGCAAATGTCTTCAGAACTTTGCAATACCTCAGTGAACCTGGGCAGAATGAATTTAGAACATTCTTGGTTGTGGAAAAACTCCCTCAGCAGGTTAGGTGAAGTCTGGCAAACCCCCGAAAGTATATCTGGGAACTTCCTTACAAAGATTGCTTGTTGTTCGGAAGTCCACACACAGTTTTCCCAGTTGTCTTTAATTAACTCAAACACTCCGTCTTGGTAAAGGGACTGGTACAGCACGTTTCTGGTGGAGAAAGGGACTTGCTTTGCTATGTTGCAGAGTTCAGACATAAACTGGAATGCTCCGAAGTCACTGGCCCGAAACTTTTCTTTGAGCAACTCACGCAAAGAAGAGTCGTTGATGAAGTAGAAAATTATTTCAGTCCAAAGTCGGTACTCAAAGTTGTTCAGGAATATAATGGAGACTTCGTCCAGTCTTTTGGCAGTTTGGGACTCTTTCAAAAACCCCAGTCTGAAAAGTGTTTTGATCTTTTTTATTAAGTTAGGGTCTTTGATCCCCAACACGTTTTTAAAGTTAGCTTCTTCTCTTTGCAAAGTCACTCTGTAGTTTTCAAAGGTCCCGTTCTCTTTAGTTTCGTACTCCAAAGCGCCTAAAAACCCAAAGCAGTTCTCAGTTTCCAACAGTTCCTCCAAAATTCTGTCGCTGCCTAGCTGCAGCAACCCTTTGTAAACTAAACTATAAGTAGTTACTTCCTTTCCATGTGTTTCTGCCTTTTCAAATTCCTTTCCTAAGTGGTGAATGAAGTTTTGGTGGGTAAGAATCCCTATCAGTGAGTCTGGGTTCGAGTACCGTGAAAGGGTTTCCAAAACCATTGACAAGTTCTCGGGACTCGGAGTGGGAAGTGCAAAATTGGCTTCTTCTTCGTAAAAAGGAACACTGGGGTCCCGCCCCTGGATTCTGCAAAACAGTTCCCAGATCTCAGTTGCTCCTTCTGGGTCCTGAAAGCTGATTGCGTAGGTTCTGTGTGCAGAGTCTGTCCAGATCAAAATAGTATCGCCTTGGCGTCGATACAGCTCTTGCTGGATTTGGTAGTTCATGAGAGGAGCGTTTGAGTTCTCGCCAATGATTTTGACTTCAGGCGGCGAAACCTCTGTGAACCCTATTCCTAAGTCTTCCCACTCGCCCGAACTGGGGTTCAAAAGGTAAACTTTAACTCTCCAGGATTGCATATTATAGTTATTTACTTAGTATCTCAAAGTTCTGGCATAGTCCCTTTCAGGGGTGGTGTGGGGGTGTCCAAACTCCTTCAGTTTAGTTGACAGTTGGGTGTTTTCTTCAAGGAGTCGCTTGATGGTGGCAGCTCGGTCAGCAAGGTCTCCGTTGAGTTTTTCTCTTTCTTTAGTTAGGGTTTCGAAGGCGTCTGCTATAGCTATGCCGTCCAAAGAAGCCTGCCTCAACTCCATGTTTTCTTCAGTTAAGGTTTTGGCCTCTTGTTCAACTTCTCGGTACTGAGTTTTCAGGTAGTAGTACTGTTCTTCTATAGAAGTGAGTTGTTCCAGGAGTTCTTGGATCTTGCACAGGTGCGTGTGGACAGTCCACCTGAGCATAGCTCTGAACAAGGACTTTTCAGTGTTGTTTTTGCAAAGGATCAAAGCTTGGTTTTGGCCTCTGCGGGTTTGAGTTTGGAGTACAGTGCTGTAACTTTTGAGGAGTTCAAGGTCTTCGTGGTTAGTTTCCAAACGACCTTCTAGGGTTTTGATGTCCCGGTCCATCTTTGCAATTAGTGAGTAAAGTTGCCTCCTGGTCAAGTTAGAAACTGAGTTTTGGACTAGGGGGAATCCTTTTTTCCACACTCCAAAGGCTTGCATCAAGTCAGGTTGTCTGCGGTAAGCATGCATCCTTTTGGCGAACTTTTGGATCTTTTTCCTCTTGACTACCCACATTTTCCACACCAAAAAGAGTCTCGGAACTAAGTTGGTGTCGTTTGAGTTAACTAGTCCTTTGCTGTACATAGTTCTTGCGATCTTTTTACGTTTGATAGCTGAGTTAAGGTCTTCTCTTTCCAAGATAAAGTTTTCTACGTACTTAGGGTCAAGTCCTTCTTTTTCTACGAGTTGGTTCATTATTTCCACTCTGCTCCTAAGCATTTCGTTTTCTTGGGCCACTGGTCCGTACTTGTTGGTTTTTTCGTGAGTGTCTATTACAAGGTAAGTTTCTTGCCAAGTCTGCCAGGCACTCCTCCACTTCCTGTAAAGAGCCCTCAGCATTGTGTTTCTGACCTTTTCCTTCGAGAAGCCTTTTTCCACGGAAAACTCGTTCCACTTCCTTAAGTGAGTGTCCAGGATCTTTTTAGCTCTGTGCACAAGGATCCTTTCAAGAGCTGCACTGCGGGACTTGGAGTGCCACTCTACGTGTTTGGACTTCCCTGCACAAAAAGCACTTAGTCTTCCCAGTCCAAAGTATAAGCCGTCCCTTGTGTACCTTTTTTGGAGTGAAGTAAACACTCCTTTTAAGTAAAAGTTAACTTCATGGTACTGTTTCCAGTACTTAAACATTTTGCTGACTGCGTTCCGCATGTAAACAGTTTCAGAAGTGTGCATTTTGTGGGCCTTAACCATGGAGTGTTCTCTGTAGTGGAACCACTGCCCAATAGCCCACCTCTGTTTGATTCCAGTGGATGACTTTTGGAACTTCTCACTGGCCTTTTTGATAGCTCGTTTCTTCCAAACAACAGCAGCCCACTCTCTAAAGAGTTTTTGTTTGCTTTTGTTTTCCAAAATCTTCAAAGACTTGTTGCAGTTGCGTGTCCTCACTGCTTTCTGACGCACTCTGAAGTTGTAGTTGCTTTGGGACTCTTGGTTGAAAACTGAGTTGAGTTCAAGTTCTCTCTTTTTAAAGCCGTTCCTGAGCCAGGAGTCAAAAGCATTTCTGAGGTACCTGAAGGAGTAGTTCCTGAAGGCAGACTCCAGCATACTGCGCAGAGTTCCAATCTTGAAGTTTTCAGAGGCTGCGTCTTTAATGTTGTGGAACCCAATTCTTAGTTTTATCAAGTAAAACACTTTGTCAAACCGTTTAGTGTACCTCTTGATTCCACCGTACCTCTTTTTAAGCGCTTTGAAGGCAAACTCGGCTTTGTTTATCGAGTATTCTTCGTTTTGTTGCTTCACAGTCCTCCTCATAAAGTACTCAATTATCCTCACCTTCTTGTCAATAAGTTGCTGCATCTTGGAAATAGTGCCTTCTTTTTGCTTTAGTGTAGTTTCGTGGTTGGCTTTGGCTCCTTTGATCTTTCTTCTGAGTTCTTTCTTTTCTGTCATGTGGGTAGATATTTGTTCTTCACTCCAAACTTCGTAAGCCTTTTTAATATAGGCATTCCAAGTCCTCCAGGCCTTCCTTTCTCTGAGTTTCGCCCACACTCTCGCCAGTCTGGCTGTTTCTTCTGACTGTGCATTTTTGTACTCTAAGTAACCTTTCCACCTGTAGAAGTAACAAGACCTCCCTTTAGTCATTGACTGAGTCAGTGCTATCACTAAGCGCTTCTTGGCTTTGTTGGAAAGTTTTTTCGAGAGCTGTTCGTTTTTCTTCATTTCTTCTTGGTGTTCTTTCGACTTTTTGTTGAGTCCCCTCACTAAGTTGTTGTTTTCGTCCCTTAGGTTGTCTGTTTCCATCTGAAACTCCATTTCGCTTATTTTGTAAATTTGCGACTTCCAGGCATTTACTGCTCTTTGGAGGTCGTAAACTGAGTTCCTTGACTGGGCCTTTTTAATAATTTTGCGGCAAGTGCTCATTAAGTTTCTGTAGTCTTTCCAAGCCTGGAATACGTTGCTAGTAGTGTACTTGAGTTTCAGCGCAAAGTAGTACTCAAGTCTGTTCTTCATGTTGGTTTTTAGTTTGTTTCTGAAACTTGATTTCAGAATTCCTGAAAACCCTTCAGAGTAAAGCACCTTGTTAAGTTGAGTTTCAAGTTTAGTAGAACCTTTTTCCAAGTTAGAAATCTTCAGAGAATTCCTAGCCCACTGCCTCAGTCCTCCTGTAAGTTCTTTGTTGAGAATTCTCAAAACAACCCTTCTCATTTTCCTTGAAGAAATTTCACTGCGTTCTTCTTCTCTTGCTTCAAGTGCAGCCTCTAAGTTATTTACGTGTTCAGCCAAAGCTTCGTTTTCTCTAGAAGCTTCTTCGTTCTGCCTAGCAATGCCCACCAGTTCACGCTGACTCAACTCTTCCTTCCACCTTGAAAACCCTGAAAGGACTTTGGACAAGTACTGCTTAACTAGCAGGTGTTTAACTTTGGGGAGGTAGTAGTGGAAGTAGTACAGGTTTTCTTTCCACTGAGTAAAGTAACTTTTAAGACTTGAGTTGCAGTGCTTTCCAAATATCCTTATTGAGTGGATTTGCGAAAGTCTAGTATGTTCTTGCTTAGTGAGTTCTAGTGTTTCTTCAAGTTCCATCCGAAGTGGTTTTTCGCTAGAGAGTTCACTTGAAGTTGCTTTTAACTTCTGGGACAAAAGATGGTTCTTCCAGGCATAAAACAACTTGTGAGTAGTGAGTTGGTGGTGCGTTTGGTCTATAAGTCCAAAGTACTTGTAAAGTCTGTCCATCTTCCTCTGGTCTGAAGTTTCTTTCTTCCAAACACTGAACTTTGCAAACAGGTCTTTTTTGACCCAGGTCCTTACAACTCGCTTGATGGAGGAGTCCTTTGCGTTCTTGTGGGAAGTGTACCTTTTGAGTTCGTTCATTATGCTGAGTTGGTAGAGTTTCTCTGCAGCCTGTTCTTCTCTTGACTTAAGGTTCCTTTGGTACTTTTTCTTGACAACCAACTCTTTGAAAGCCTTGAAGAAGTTGACCTTTAAAAGGGTACCTGCAAACTCAGAAGCAAGGTCTTCTCTGTGCTGGGCGTTTTTCATGTTCTTCATAAACAAGTTCCACTTTTGAAGTGCACTCCTAACTTTCCCCATGCATGCTCTAAGTGACAACTTCCCCATTCTGGTGGAAGCATCTAGGTCGTAGGAGTAAAGATACTTCCACTGCAAAAACCTTCCTCTTAAAGAGTGTTCTATGTCCTTCGAGTACCTTTTGAACAACAAACTCAAAGCATAGCCGAACCTCTGCCTGACTCTGATGGTGTCTTGGTGCGTGCACCTCCATTCAGAAAAGTACTTGCTCATCATACTTCGGTTAGCGAACTTTTGAACAAAGTTTGTTCTAGAAGCCTCAGTGCTCCTCCAGTTCAAAACACTTCTCCACCTGTCTAGGTAGGTTTTGGTGCGTCTGGTGGAGTACTTACTGAACAAACAAAAAACTTTTTCAACTCCCCAGACTTGGCAGTCCTCCAGCTGCAAGCTTCTCTTCATGCACCCTAGAGTGTTGTTGAGCACTCTGCTGGTTACCTTGTTGAGTTCCAAACAGATATTCCTAGAAGCCAGAAGTCTGCAGTGTCTTTTGTGTATCCACTTCACGTTTTCCATTTCGTTGTTTTTGGCTATTTGGAAGTTTTCGTACCTAACCCCTTCTTCGTGGACTTTTTGGAAAGCTTCAGCCTTTTGGGCTTCCAGGTGGGACAAGTTTTCCCGCAAAAGAGTAATTTCTTGTTCGTACTTAGCGTTTGCTGACTCAGCGTTGGTGGTACGGGCCTGCAAAGCATTGACTTTTTCGACAAGCACTCTGTTGTCGCTTTCCAGAATTGAGATGTGGTCTGTTTTTTGCTGGACTTTGGAAGACAAGTCTTGTTTGTCGTAAGAGTAAGTAGCTACTGCTGCTTCGCTGTCTTTGAGTCTGCTGCGCAGTTCGGCCCTTTCAACTTCGAGTTGGTGGAGTAGGTGCCTTAGACGTGCGTTTTCGTCTTTTTCGTACTTGAGGTCACTTTGCATGTTGCGACTTACGACCTTTTTGACTTTGCCAGAGTGCTTCACGCGTTTTTCTAAGTCACTGCATTTGAATCTTTGTTCTTGGAGTTCAGAGTACAGGTTTTCTTTTTCTTGGTTGAGTCTGTCAATTTCAACTAGCAAAGCGTTGACTCTTTTAACCAACTGCGAACGGTCGCCGTCAATAGCTTGCATTTTGTTTTCTGCACGCGAAAAAGTATCAGCATTCTCTATTTCCCGGAAATAACTTTCTCGGTCCTTTTGGTACAACTCGTACTGGGTTTCGTTGAGTTGTTTGCGCATTGAAGCGTTCTGCTGTGCAAGAACTGCGGCCTGCTTATCCCTTCGAGGAGGATTTGAACGAGACCTTGTTGGGTTATCCTGCATCTATTATTTATTAACGGAAGTCTTTTGAAATATGGTATTGTTAGCATTTGAATTTTGAATTTATGAATTCTGCCCAGTTTAAGTGGTAGATCCAACTAATATTAATTAATGTCCAGTGAATTAAAAAGCCAATCTGAAAGTGACTCATTTTTTTCTGACTCCGATTTTTTTGAAGGAGAAGAAGACGTCAGTGAGGATGTGAGTATCCCCCTTAACCAGCAAGCCTCCCAAGTCAACTACCCAGCCAACTTTAAGTCGGGGGAGTTTCACAATTCCAGCCCTAAAAACTCCAAAAGGAAACACAAGTCAATCCTAAACAACGACTGGCTAGAGGACCCCCTCAGGTCCTCAAGTCGTATGAGTTCCTCCTATATTCCAGTTCTCAATGCAGCTACAATCCGTTCCGAAACTTTTGACCTTGACTACTTACTGAACCCCCAAGTCCAAAAGTCAGCTTTAGCAGGCCACAGGTTCTCTAGAAGCAGAGGAGAAGACTTCGAAAGACAAAGCCTAAGCAAAATCGAGAGTTCCTTCGACTCCAGGAAAAAGTTCAAGGACCCCCATGCTTTGAGACTCAGTGAGTACTCCGAAAGGAAGAAGAAAAACGTTGAATCCATGAAAACCGAAAGGCAAAAGGCTGAGGCTCAAGAGTGTACATTCAAACCCAAGATCCTCAACTCCAACCGAAAGAAGAGGAGCAGTGAAGGTTTTTATAGAGACATGCTTGCTTTTAGGCAGAAAAACCTTGAAAGCAGCCAGCAAAAAAAGCTAGAAAAAGACAAAGAACTAGTTTCTGAAAGTCTGCAGTTCAGCTACAAACCCAGTTTGTGTGGAAAGTCCTTGCAACTCATAGAAGGAAGAAGGTCAGTTCCTGCACACATCAAACTCTTCAGCATGCACAAAGAAAAAAAGCCAGAACAACCCACTCAAGAAGTGACTCCCAAACAAAAACCACAAAGGAATGTCCACGAATTGCTTTACAAAGACGCCTTAAAAAGAGCCCAAACCCAAACCTCTCCCCCAAATCCCAAATCCCAGAAGTTCATCAGTGGGAACTCCGAAAAGTACTTACTGAAGACTTTCATCAAAGAACTAAAGGAACAACTAGCTGCAGTGGACATCTACTACTCAAAGGAATTCAACTATGCACAGTTTACGGACCTACTAAACAAGTTGTTTTTTATAAACGAAACCGACGAAGACAGAGTACTAGCTCTTAACTTATGGAAGGAAATGGGGGGGAAGGAATCTAACAAACTCAAAACTTTTGTTGTAAAGTGCTTTATACTAGCGATCACTAACTTGTACCAAGTATGGCCTAAAAGGGACAACACTGTTTTAAGTTCTGAAAAGTCCCTTAAACTGCACTCTGAGTTTATGAAGCTCTACCAAAACAGAGTTGCCAAACTGAACCAACTCTCAAAAACCAAAGACGACTCTCCAGAATTTAAGTTTGCACCCCAACTTAAGTGGAGTGACCAACAACTCAAACGCTTCGAAATGCTCAAAGAAGGAAGGTCTATAGAAGACTACCTTTACTACAAAAACGAAAGAATCAACCAGAAAAAAGCCTTGAAAAAAGAGTACTGGGAAAAAATTTCCCGAAAAGAAGAAACTTTCCAGCCCAGGGTTAACAAACTCCCGCAGGAGTACTTAGGTGAAAAACCCAACAAAAAGGACAGCTTGTCAAGAGAGTACTTAGAGTGGCTTAAGTCTTTGGAACCCAAACACAAAGCACTGGTTCTCTATGAGTTTGCAGAAAAAGAAAGACAAAAAAAGTTCTTAGTCCAGAAAAAAAGAGAGGTTTCTAAAGCTGAAGAAGAGTACTCAGTGTGCACTTTCAGTCCTCAAGTCAACCAAGTAGAGCACACCGAAGGAGTTGAGATCCCTATGTCCCAAGAAACAGTAGAAAGACTCAAAAAGGCCTGGTTCCAGAAACAACTCCACCAACGCTTGCTGGAGAAAGGCTACACTTGGAGAGGAGACAAGTTCCTCAAAAACATTCAAATCGAACTCCAAAACAACCAAGCTAAAAAGAAGCAAGTCAATAAACAACCACTTGAAGAAAGAGACGAGTTCAGGGAAAAGCACTTCAGAAAGTGGGCCCAAGTAATGCTGGACAGAGTGCCTAAACTTAACTGCCAGACCAGAGCCTCTGAAGAAGAAATCAACAAGGAAGAAAGTTTAGAAGCAGACAGCCTACTTACTTTGGAAATCAAAGGCCAGAAGTACCAACTGGAAGTTAAAAAAGACCAAAACCTGCGTGAAGTAGTTAGTAGTTTTGCAAGCCAGCACAACTTGACAGAAGCCCAAACTAATCAAGTTCTAGAAATTTTAGACAATAGTTAATTAGTTATATAGAAGACAATAAAGTAACTTGGTAAGGCTTCAGTTTCTTAGAAAGTGCTCTTTTACCCAGGTGCAAAAGAACCTCCGCGCACACGTAAAAAGGAATGTATATGTACAAAATGACCAGCATGGCAAGTCCTAAGTAGTAAGCCCTTTCGCACTCAGAGACGCACTGCTCCTTGTCTATCCAAACAGTTCCCAAGACAGCTAAACACGTGAACCCTGCAACCAATACGTTCATTCCCCAGAAACAGAAACGCTTGACTGTAGACTTGCCTTTTTCTTTCGCGTAAACTGAACAACCTTCAAACAGAATCAAAACCCCTGACAAAACCACAAAGCTTATGTGCCATTCCCGGATAGGTGTGTTGCTGACTATGGTTTCTTTTTCCAAGAGAAGCACGGCTGTTAAGACCTAAGTAATGCTTACCAGCAAAGAAAGCCCAAACACAACGACAGCTTTGAAAACGTTGGTCACGAAGGCCAAGTCTTTTCTGATGTGTCTCACTGACAAGCCCAGAGTCTGGATACATGAGCCTTTTACATACTCGTGGTAAACATCTTCCATTTTAATTTTATTTAGTGTGTCACTGCTTACTAGGTTTCTTTTTGCGGAACTTCCTGGGTTTTTCCTTTTGCAAAATAAATGACTGTTCTTTTAGGTGTTTGTCGTAAAAGTAGTCCCAAGCAGTCATGGCTTGGTTGTAGAACTCCTCATCAGCACCTATGGCTCCCTGGCCAGAGTAAGGAAACACTCCAAAGTCTATAAAGTTCTTCTTCAGAAAGTTGCCCAGAATGAAGTCTAGCAGCACGTGGTTTTCTACGAAGTCTACAAAGGGTTTGTTTTTAGACATTTCTGGGATTTCTAGAAGTGAGGAAAGGGGCTTGACTTGGGTTTCTAGCGACTTCCAGGCTTCCGACAACAACTCCAGGAAGTCGAACTCCAGCACCACCAACACGTTTGTGTAAGACAGGCAAGTTTGCTTGATCAGTTCAGCCATGTAGTTCACTTTGGGCTGGATAAAAACTTCTTTGAACAAGAACCTTCCGTCAAAGTATTCGTTTTCTGACTTCATTTCGTCTACTTTGATTTTGTACAACTCTCGCATCTCGTAGACACTCATCTGCCGAGCAATCATTTCTCTGTAAATAATTTCGGGCATGTCTCCCAACACTGCGCACTCGTTCACGTCTGAGTTGTGGTTTGCCCAACCCAGTGAAGTCAAAAACCCGTCTGGCTTCATTAAGTCTGTGTTTTTGGAGTCTTCTGAGTCGTGCTTAACTACCTTTGAGTAAGCAATGTTTGCTGAAGAGTAAATTTCCCGCGGTGAGTTCAAAACAGCTCCTATGTAAAACTCAGACAACTTTTGGGAGTTCAAAATAACTTCCTGGAGACTTTGGGGCCTAGGACTAGCTAGGAAGTCCCCTTCTCCCGTTTTGAGGAACTTCCCCCAGGTTTGGTAAAAGTCCTTTTGAGTTTTAATGAAGTAGGGTTGATCTGGACTGATTTGTGTAATCACACACTTGGGCTTTACAGCTTTCATCATGTCCCACAAAAAGGAAGCATGGAGTCCACTGTAACGCTTAATTCCATACAAAAAAGCTGCAGAGTTTCCGAACTCAAGTCGTTTGATTTCGCTTTCCACAGGAATTTGACTGAACTTACGAACTAACCTCATTTTAATTACAAGTTAAACTCAAATGTTAGTTACTCACGTATTCTGTTTTGGATAGCATGGTTTCCTTCAATGATAGTTTTTTCAACCCTTTCAACTGGGGGTCGGTTTAGTTGGATTCTGTTGTTGACGACCAGTAAAGGATTGGACTGGGACATCACATCTTCGTTTACAGACACTCCGTCCAGGTACTGCTTCAACAAGGACTTAAAGAACACGTTGTCCCTTTCTAGTTCTTTTTTCTGCTTTTCAATTGCTAACTTGTCAAGCAGGACCTTGTTGAACCTTTTGTAGAAGTTGTTCAGTGCAGAGAACTCGTCGTGTGCAAAGTCAGAGTCAAGGAACTTAAGTATTTCTTGGGCGTGCTGTTCGGAAACAGCTTTGATTTCCTCCTTGACTTGGTCAGTTTCGCTTTCTAGCAGGCGCTGCTCCTCAAGTTGAGCTTCAGTGTCTGAAGCGTAGAAAGGAACCACTTTTTCCTTTTCCGTTTCTAGTTTCCTGCAGAGTTCTGCTAGTTTGAGGATTTTTTCGCCAAGGGACTCTTGGTCCTTGAGTTTGTTAGTGCATTCCCGGGAGTAGTTTATTAACTCTGTGAGTCGTTTGACTTCTTCTTCGCGGAAGTTGACCATTTTCTTTTTGAGTTCGTGGTAGTGCCTCGTGACTGTGTCTAGTTCATCCTTCAAGGCTTTGTTGCGGGCTCTGCACTCTTTGTCAGTTTTGCTAGCTTCGTACTTGAGTCTTTCAATGTCTGCTTTCAAAGTTTCAACTTCGCGGTGCACTCTAGAGATTTGTTCTCCCTTTTTGGTGTCTTCTTCCTTGAGTTTTTCGTAGTTGTCGTTGAGGTCCTTTGTGGACTGTTGGTAGTTGGTGAAGCTCATTTCTAGTTCGCGTTTGATGTCGTTAGTTTTGGTTTCAAGGGCCCGCTGCAAGTTGGTGTTTTCTTCGTTTCTTTTGCTGCCCTCCAAGTTGGTTTCGTGTCTGCTTTTGATTTGGTCTTGTTTGCGTTTTTCTTCTTCTTGCACTGCGTTTATGACGTCTTGGAGTTCCTTTTTCTCAACTAAGTGGTTAGACACTATTTCGTAGCGTTCTTGTTTGAACTCGTTTTCCAGAATGCCTAAGTTCCTTTCGAACTCTTGGTCGAGGCTTTCCAAACGCGAGTCCTGCAAGGCCAGCAGTCGGTCAACGTGGATCATGAAGTTCCTAAGTGCTGTTTGGTACTGCTCTTCAGCTTCTTCAAGGTCCCTGTCCATCATTTGCAGCACTGCGTCTTTAGAGTCCACTTCGCGTTCGTGGTTTTGCGAGTAGATTTCAATTTCTCGTTTGAGTTCGTCAGTTTTGGCCATGCGCATAATTTTCCTCCACTCTGTGAGGATTTTCTTCCGGTTGAAGTTAGTTATTTTTTGTTCTTCTTGCAAAGCGTTACGCAGTGCCTGTCGCTTTTGCTTGTGGAACTTTTCTTCGTTAGACAGTTGTTCTTGTTCCATTTGAATGCGCACTTGTCTCACTCGGTACCCGTGGATGTCTTTAGGTGCTTTTGTTGAGCGCCCTTTTAACAGCTTTCCTAATAAAACCATTTATATCAAGCACTTGAAAGCTCCATGTTGTATCTTAACTATAAATGTCTAAAAAAGCTCCGCCTTCCCAAGATACTGACTCCAAAAAAGACCAAAAGAAAGAAAAAACTCCTCTGAAAAGACCACCTTCAGCTTACATTTTGTTTTCAAAGGACATCAGAGAGACCGTCAAGTCCGAAAACCCAGAGATGCCTCCTAAACAAATCATCAAAGAAATCGCTAGGAGGTGGAAAGAACTTGGGGAAGACCAAAAGGCCCCCTTCTTCAAGATGCAAGAAGAACTAAAACAACAGTACAAAGAAGACAAAGCTGCCAAACCCAACAACTCTCCTCCCAAAAAACGCAAAACCAAAGAAGACCCTCCTAAAAAGAAACGCAACCCTGCCAAAGTAGTTAAAACTAAATAAAATGGATATCCAAAGCAGTCTCAAAAAGTCTTACGAAAAAACTCTAGAAATAGCTTACCGACTTGAAGAAGTCAACGCCCACATCTACCAACGCAACATCAGTCCCCAGGGCAAAAAGTGGATCCTTAAGATTTCCAAGGAAATCAACCACTTAAACAAGTCTTCCAGACAACCCCTAGAAACCCACGACAAACCCCAAGAAAGCCCTTCGAGGTCAGTCAAAAAAAGCGAATCCGTCAAGGAAACCAAAAACGACCTGGGCAAGAAGTGCTTGACTTCTTCTTTGAAGGAAGTAAACCAAAGAGTCAAAATGTCCAAAGCAGGCAAAAGAATCATCGGGAACTACATCAAGCAAGAAACTTCCAACCTACCCATAATCAGCAAGTTAAAAAAAACCAAACAAGAATTCACCACCCGCTCAGTTTCCCAGAGCAACGAAAAAAAGCCGCTACCCTACGTGTCCCTCACCACAGGCAAGGTTGAACAAACCAACAAACTTCCAACTTACGAAGAGTTCCTGAGAGCTAACGATGCTGATTACCTCGTTAAAAAAGACGTTGGAAAAGTCATTTACCAAATCGACAGAGCCACTAAACGACTTGACAAACTTAAAATCAAACTCCAGAACATGTCCACTTCTGCAATACGCTCTCCAAAAAAACAAACTGCCAGCAGAGTTTACGAAAGGCCCAAAAGTAAAGTTTTCAAAACACAACTCAGCTCCTCTGTGAAACCTTCAGTCACAGAAAAAACAGCTGAGTTGAAAAAAACCATTGAAAAGTACTACCCAGTTGACGAAGTCATTCCTCCCCAAAACCAAGTTGAATACAACCAAGAAAACTCCTTAGAAAACTCCTACTTGAGCTTTTATAAGTCCAAAGAAGAAGAAAGCAAAAAACTCTCAACCATCCTGGAAAAACTAGGCAAAGAACGCCCTTTGAACCTCCGTAACAAACTCAAACTCATCAACCAAGACAAGGACTCCTTTAAGAACAGGGACTGCTCTTTGCTTAAGTTCAACAACTTCAGACAAACTGTCGAACAAAAAAACAGAAACAGACAGTACTACAACCACAAACAGGCTTTAGTTTACTTGCAAACCCTTGACGAAATGCGCATTACCAAGCATAGTCCAATTGAAGAAGAACTACTTGTGCTCGAACTTTGGAAACAGATGCTCGAAGAAGGCTGGGTTATTTCCCATCGTGAATTCAGATACATTGTAGAGACCCTTTCAGTCCAGGAACAAAACTTACCTAATGTCAAGTTATTACTGGACAAACTACAACTTCATGTAGTTGAATTTCAATAACTGCAATATATTTAATTTAAATAGTCCAAGGGCTTGTGAGCGTAATGATAATAACATTTAAGCATAATAGAATCAACCTAACTGCTCCAAGTTCAACTGTAAATACTTCCAGTTTTAGGTGAAGAAATTCCATTTTAGCGGACTGGTTGGTGAAGAAATAAATGAAAGTTTTAGTCGGACTACTAGCTGTAGGCATGTGCTTAGGCAGCACTAACTTGCCTGTGAAGAGCACCCCTAGCGTAGAAGGAGTTCTTGAACTCATTGGAGGAGTACTCAAGGGAATGGGAGCTGACATCAACGCCCAAGACATCAAGCCATGCATCTCTGACATTGAAACTGTTGGAACCGAGGTTGAGAACGCCATTAGCTCGTTCAGCAAAGAATCCTTTGAAGGAATTAAGAACGGACTCCACGAAATTGCTGGAGCCTTCCAAGGTGTCCCTACTGCCATCAAGGAGTGCAAAGCTGCCGAAGCAGAAACTGCCGACGTTTTTGAAGACGCCATCAGCAGCTTCAAAAACCCATGGGGCTTGGTTTATCACCTTGGAAAATCCATATTGCTCAATGGCCACGAAATCTTTGATGACGTGAGCGGAGCCATGCAAGCCTGGGAAAATTCCAACTGGGAACAATGCGGACTTAAGATCGGAGAAGCTATGTTTGCTGTGCTTGGAAACGACGGAAACTCAGACATTGTTCCTGTTGGTAAGGAAATCCTTGACATTTTCCTTGGAATCGTTGCTGGAATTGCACATGACTTTGGATTTGACTCGATTGATGCCTGCATCACTGACGTCGATAAATCAGTGCAAGACTTCATCGATGCTGTGAAGAACTTCAAGAGGAAAGACATACGTGGAATCATTGACGGACTCAAAGATACTGCTAATGGAGTCAGATCACTTCCTAATGACATTAGGGAATGCGCAAAGGCAGCAAAAGACGCTGAAAAGGTCGCAGCAAACATTGAAAAGGCTGTTGCAGCCTTCACCGACCCCATCTATCTTGCATGGCACGTCACAACAACTTTGATCCTAAACGGAAGAGAAATAGGCGAGGAAATATTTACAGCCGTTTATGACTGGGAAACTAAGGACTTCTACCACTTCGGTTACTACATCGGCGAAGCCATGTTCAAGATCCTTTAATTAAGTAATAATTCCCAACTTATCATGGAACTTTGATTAGATCTTACCAAAATGACAACCCTGGTAAGAAGCCACAAAGAGCTTGAAATTAGTCGTCAGACCTTCAAGAAATGCTGGATAACGATCAAAACTAGGGAGCTTATATTAACTTTCTTAATCTTGCATCAATTAAATCTAGCATTCAAAGTAAAAGTTTTAATGATCCAGTTAGTTTATCTATCAGCTCACGAGACGTATTAATAAATAAATTTCTATCTTTATTAAGATTTAAACTCAAGGAACCAAACTTCCAACGGCGCTTATCCATGACTTGGCTTCGTCAGAGACCCTAAGTGCTCCGTGAGGACAAAAGTCTGCACTCCATCTTCAGTCTTTTTGATTTGAATGTCAACTTACTGAGTTGTCAAAACAATTAGCCAACAAGAACTTAAGATCCTAATAATTACTTAGAGTGTTTAAGGTTCTTCACTTGGTGCCTGTTTATATCATAAAAGCATCCAGCAATGCCTGCTCTGTAATCAACTGACTTCTTCATCTTGAATGACTTCTGTCCTTTACTGACTCTTGTCTGTAGTTCTTGAGTACTTCTTCCTGGAAACTTTCTAGAGATGCATTCCAGTTACAAATTTCTAATAAGAACTCAGCTAGGTCTAGGTTCATTTCCTCAATTCTGAACCCAAATAGCTGAATCTCTAAGTGATTGCCCATTTCACTTTCTTGAGTTTCTTCAAAGGTGTCACTGGATGTTCTTTTCTGGGGGAGTTTGACCTCTTCGTTGAGTTCTTCTTGAATCATTCTGATTCTTTTGCAGGGCTTTTCTGGACTGAGTTTATACCAGTTTTCTTCCTTATGAAACCGGTACAGTATATGACCTAGTTCGCGTATTAGAGTGCTTTCGAATGATATTTGCCCTATTATACGTTCATTCCTACTGGCCTCTATTCTGTAATCATATTCTTTTGTCAGAATCACATGGTTGCCCAGCACAGAGACTCCTTGCACTCCTTCTGGCAATCTTCGGCAAAAGTAAGAGCTCTCTTTCAAGGTCCTCAAAACCCCAGAAATTCTTGCTACTTTCAGTTCTGGGATCCTTCTTAATGCAGCTCTGAATGCAATAGTCTGGACTACCTGTTCTAAGAAACCAAACATTTCTGAGGGGATTTTCTCTATTGAGGAAAGCGGTAGTTCTATGTAGGGCAGAACTTTCAACCTCATGTCATGTAGAAGTGCAGTAACCCAGAAAGAAAGCACTATTCTTCTTTTGATTTCTGCTTCTCCTGTAGTTTCATTCAAGTCGCCTAGCAAGGAGTTTCTCTGTATTGATCTTGCATACCTGTCTAAGACATCGCCAATTGCCACCTTCTCTCTTTGGAAGTACTCCAAGTCTTCATTGATTATTTGGCTGTTCTTGTGCACAGCCAGGAATGCCAGGACTTTGATTGCATTATCCCTTTCGAGAATCCTGAGTCCCTTGTAATTCTTGGGGACTTTGGATAGACCAAGTGACTTTTTGAGTCTATCCACTTCCTGATTAAACACTCCTAGAGTCTATTCATTCATGTCACTGTTAAAGAGTCTCTGGAGTGCACAAATGTACTGGGTGAAAGAGTCTTTGCACACCTCTGAGTCTAATGCAAGTACTGGGTTACTTTCCATTTATATAAAGACTAAGGATAGACAATATGAGTTTGATTGCTTGTATGTAGAAGCTAAATACTGAGTCAAGAGTTATGCTAATACAGTCTTTTATTGTTAGGGTTCTTAAATCCAAGCTTAAAGCATTGACACTGTAATAGACTTGCATGCTTTACTGAGTTGAATTAGTAGATCTTTATTTAGGGTGTTTTTTCGTGTTTCTGCTTGTTTTTGTGTTCTCTTTGATCTCGAATTTCATCCAGAGCACTAGTTTTCCTTTCTTACTTTTGATGGGTTCCTGATTTTCCTTGTTAGTTGTTGTCTAGAGTTACTCCTTCTTTGTGATTTTATGCAGGTTCTCTAGGGCTTGGGCTAAGTTTTGTTTGTAGGTTATTTTTCCTATCCCAAGTGTTCCTTTGGATGCTACAACAACTCTCTAAACCTGAAACTCAATTTAAAGTCTTCATTGTCTGACTTCAGTAGCTAGATACACACTAGTTTTATTCTTATTCACCAATTCAATCTAGTGCTTGTTATAGTCTTATTCTGTGTTCAAACTATACTCCTTAGTCTCAGAACTGTGTTTCTGACAACCTGGTTTTTTACTGTTTCCACTTTGGTCTCTAGGATCCCTTTCTCTACCCTTTGTTTCCATTTATTATACCTAAACTAATAAATCAGACTGTGATGTGCATGAGTTTGTGTTTAACTGTAACAATCAACGAGTAGCCAAGTGTCATGAAGCATGATGTCTTGTTCAGAACTCTATAGTCAAACGGGTCTAAGGTTACTGAGTTCCTATCAAAGGATTGACTCTGGAAGATTACTTACTACCAGTGGAAGCTTGTTTTAGAACCAGTAGAAAGGTACTCTCAAATATTGTCCCTTATAGATCTCTTTTTGACTTGGGTTAAGAATTGCTTAAATTCTGTCCTAGGTGTATTAAGCACTAGTTCCTAGATGTGTCCGATTAATTCACAAACAATGCTCTAGTTCCAAGTAACCAAAGCAAGAGTAGCCAATAAACTAATTAAAGTTTAACCTTATTAAGAACTAATTCTAGTTTCCTTAAAGTTTTTACCCTCAGACCTTTCTGGTACTGCCTGATAAATGGAACCTAGGCTGATTGTTAGCGGAAGCGAGGATAATACTGCTGTCTGAGCTTCTGCAATGCTATAAGTCAGTCTTGAATTGTCTTCGTTGGTTACTTGCTTTGCTTGCACTTCTCAAAGCCTAATCTTTCTTCGCATTGTGGTTAGCTTAGTGTACAATTTGATGCTCTTGAGGTTCTGGTTAGTTGTTCACAGTCCTTACTGCTATGCCTTAAGTTCTGGCTTCTCTCGGGTAGTATGTCACCATCTGACCATTTCCCGCTCATCTCTATCGCTACTCCCGTACTATAACCTTAGCTTTCCAAGTTTACTTACCTTCAGCCTTTTGTGTGCTGTTCAAGGTTAGGTCCAGCCCCCTAGACTTCTTAACCCAGTCAAACTCATATCCCCCTAATTCAATGGCTAATAAAATGTTCAGTCGAGTCGTCCGCAACTTTGCTAAACTCAGAGTTCCTCAAGGGTTTTCGGGAGAGTTGAAGCTCTACAAGGGCAATTGGCAGCTATTCAGCAAAGGCGAGCCAATTGCCCTCATCGGAAACCAAACTCTAAGAGCCGAATCTTCTGGGCTCATAATCAGCCAACTTTCCCAAGAAGGTTCCCCAGCAACCGAAGGAACTCAAATCTACCGATTCTTTGACTTCACGTTCTGGCTTAAAGTGGCCCTTCCAATGTTCCTCGGCCCCCTTGTTACCCTTTACATAGACCATAAGAACTTTGCTGATAAGAAAAAACAATCCAAGTTGGAAGAAGAGAAAATCGAAATCCAGAGAAGACAAAAAGAACTCAGCAAAAGAGAAGCAGAAATTAAGGAAAGAGAGATGGAATTAAAAGACCCTCAATTCAGCATCAAAAAAATCAAAGAGACCTTGACTCAGCCCAAGCCAGCACCAGAAGTAGAAGGCCCTTTGATTGAAAACTCTGAACTTACTCGTTGGTGGATCAACCACCTTGAAAAGCCTATCCGCAGGGGGGTTGACGTGGTCTACGGACCCAAAGGCATAGGCAAGTCTACCTTTATGCGAATACTTTGCCATGTGCTTAGTAACTCCGATATGCTCGAGAAGTACTCAGACACTAAGACCCAGTTTGTTTCTGTGTACTTGGAAATAAAAAAACAACAAACAGGTGTATGGTCAACTTTCTACAGAGGATTGGGAGTAGAGGGTGATTCAACCAACGACGAAGTCCTGCTCCAAAATTCTCTTAGAGAACTAACCGATCAAGGCAAAAAGCCCGTTCTAATACTCGACAACCTCCAGAATATACTACCCAGAGTTGATGACGAGTCAGAAGGTGCCAACTTCATTAAAGACCTGATACTCAGCTTTACTGAAAAGGGACTAGCCAAAGTAATCCTACTCAGCAGTGATCAACACCTTCCAAACCGAATTGGATCACTCAGTACAATTGATGAAGAATGCGATGTGCATGACTTCTTGTTTAGTTACCAAGAAGGAGAAGAAGTCATCAACTGGATGAACCAAGTAGCACAAATGTATGGGAAATCACCAACTATCGAAGAGTTACAAGTCTATTTGAAGTACCACGGATCTCTGAGAAAGTTCTACGAGTTCTGTGTTTACTCCAATGAAATGACCTTGAGGGAATACTTAAAAGAAAGCATCAAAAAGCGCTTAACCACACTGAGGACTCGAATCAGAGATTTAAAAGTTGATGAGTCCGAACTAAAGGAAGTGCTTGAGCCTCTTTTCAAAGAATCAGCGATGAAGTTCCCTTTTGAGATGAAAAGCTTGTTTCTAGGGCTGATTGAAGACAATTTAATCAGAAGACTCGATATAGAATGCATAACATTCAACTCAAGAATCTCTGAATCAGCTATGAGGGTTTACTTTGGAGAGCATGGTGACTCGGAGTTCTTAAAAGAATTAATTAACGAATCAAGGTAACTAATCTTACTAATTATCCAATTATTGATTAACTTGTTCGGTTGCTGGGTCTTGATGCATAATGATTTAGGGATATTCAGCAACAACTACTTGGCCAATTTAATTCAAGACTAAACTAGCATTACTATAACAAGTGTTTGATTCTGCAGTCTTTAAGTAGCATATCACAACTTGGATTCTTTAAGCTAACCGCTAAGTTGTATTGAGTGTTCTTTTTCAGTTACTTCTGAGTCCTTGTTTGTTAAACTCAACAACTTTTTTGTCATGCTTTGATTTTGAGTTCTAAGTACTTTATGGATGCTACACTCAGTTCATCTCTACAAAGTTCAATTATCCAAAACTGAAATTGCATTTAAAGTCTTCATTTACCTACCCTTACACCAGAAGTCTGTGATAGTATGCTTTGTTCAGTACCACTTTCTATCCTAGCTTCAGAAGTACTTGTTTGGAGCATCTAAAATTAGAAAACCTGTTAAGTACTTATGGAGTCTATTATTGACTGTACCTGGGTCTTGTCTTTTAGAAGACTCAGATAATTTTAGGTTGCATTGCTACTTAATACTTCCTTTGAAATTCACTCTAAGATCAAGGACATTTAGATCTACCAAACTTCTCTAACTTGGAATTCCTTTAGTGTGTGTTCTGTTTCTAGTTACCAATTAGGACATTACACACTATGTAGTTTTTGTTCTTGTCTACCTATAAGTCTAGTACCAATGCATTCATTACACGAACTCAAAGGACAAAATGCAGATAACTAGATGCTTTACTACTTGTTTATGGTAGTTACTTCTTCAGTCTCTTTGATTTTGAGTGAGTTCTTCTTCAGGATCATGATCTTTGTTGTCGGAGTTTCCGAGCCTAAAAGTACTAAGATCTTAGTGTGCAGAAAATATGTTAGTTTAAAACTTTAACTGAATACTTTCATTTTTGAAGGTGCATAACGTTTAAAGGTACTCACAGTCTTAACTTTTGTTCTCTAGAAAACCCTTGAAGAGTACTAATCAAACAACCCAATGCAGTCTTTTGAAGTGTTTTGAATACTTTCTTTCAATACTCAGAACAACTGAAGAGACTTTGAATTAACTTCATTGAACATTGATGACAACTAAAAGACTTAGACCAAAGAACACTAATCCTGGAGAAGTACTTCACTGGTGAGAGAAGTGCATTGTCAAAGCAATCAACCAACAAGACTCTAAGGAACTCTTTGGAGGTATTGATAGAGTCAAGTTTGAAGTGAGTGCTTTGAAGGTTACTACTTAGTAGTCCTTGACTAATTGATTCCTTTTGTAAGTCTCTAAACTGCTCATATTCATGAGAAGGAACTATGTTGAGTGACTAAGTATTCAAGGGTGTTAGGATTTAGACTTGTTGTCACTACTCAATTTAATCTACTTCAATTAAACACTCAATCACCAATTATTCTTGATGACTAGAGTGTCTTCTACTGAGTAACATTCAGAACTCACCATCTAATAGACACTGCCTTAGTTATCTCTTAGTGATCTACTAAGTAACTACTTAACAACTCATTACTTAAGACTCCAGTGCTTGCTTTAGTTCACAGACATACCAATACTCTTATTTAGTAACCAGTTTATTCTGAGTGATGAGCAACCTTGTATCTACCTTTCTGTTACTTGTGCATTCTACTTAGTCTTGTAGACTGTATTCAGACATTCTAGTTTACTCACAGACTATTGAATGCTTTAAGTCATTCATATTCCATGTACTTATTCATTGCTTAGTTCCAACACTGTTGTTTACTCTAAGTACTCAGAAATTACTTCATTTACTTTACTGATTTAAACTATGTCTCATACTTGATCTATAAACTAACTTACAATACTCCATTACTATTTAGTTAACTTATTCACTGTATGTATTAGCACCTTCTTACTAAGTATGTTATTTGTTAGGTGTTAATTATTTAGTTTATTGTTAGGGTGTTATTAACTAGGGTGTTAGGGTGTTAGGGTGTTAGGGTGTTAGGGTGTTAGGGTGTTAGGGTGTTAGGGTGTTAGGGTGTTAGGGTGTTAGGGTGTTAGGGTGTTAGGGTGTTAGGGTGTTAGGGTGTTAGGGTGTTAGGGTGTTAGGGTGTTAGGGTGTTAGGGTGTTAGGGTGTTAGGGTGTTAGGGTGTTAGGGTGTTAGGGTGTTAGGGTGTTAGGGTGTTAGGGTGTTAGGGTGTTAGGGTGTTAGGGTGTTAGGGTGTTAGGGTGTTAGGGTGTTAGGGTGTTAGGGTGTTAGGGTGTTAGGGTGTTAGGGTGTTAGGGTGTTAGGGTGTTAGGGTGTTAGGTTAGGTGTTAGGGTGTTAGGGTGTTAGGGTGTTAGGGTGTTAGGGTGTTAGGGTGTTAGGGTGTTAGGGTGTTAGGGTGTTAGGGTGTTAGGGTGTTAGGGTGTTAGGGTGTTAGGGTGTTAGGGTGTTAGGGTGTTAGGGTGTTAGGGTGTTAGGGTGTTAGGGTGTTAGGGTGTTAGGGTGTTAGGGTGTTAGGGTGTTAGGGTGTTAGGGTGTTAGGGTGTTAGGGTGTGTTAGGGTGTTAGGGTGTTAGGGTGTTAGGGTGTTAGGGTGTTAGGGTGTTAGGGTGTTAGGGTGTTAGGGTGTTAGGGTGTTAGGGTGTTAGGGTGTTAGGGTGTTAGGGTGTTAGGGTGTTAGGGTGTTAGGGTGTTAGGGTGTTAGGGTGTTAGGGTGTTAGGGTGTTAGGGTGTTAGGGTGTTAGGGTGTTAGGGTGTTAGGGTGTTAGGGTGTTAGGGTGTTAGGGTGTTAGGGTGTTAGGGTGTTAGGGTGTTAGGGTGTTAGGGTGTTAGGGTGTTAGGGTGTTAGGGTGTTAGGGTGTTAGGTGTTAGGGTGTTAGGGTGTTAGGGTGTTAGGGTGTTAGGGTGTTAGGGTGTTAGGGTGTTAGGGTGTTAGGGTGTTAGGGTGTTAGGGTGTTAGGGTGTTAGGGTGTTAGGGTGTTAGGGTGTTAGGTGTTAGGGT
>JALIHJ010000085.1:0-50172 GCA_022984795.1 Fabrea salina | reverse complement strand
TAAATGATGTCATACTCATGATGTCAACTCCTAGTTCCTTTTCTAACTCGCCTGACTGAGCTAAAGACGCTAGCCTTTGGTTAAGTTGTTCAAGTTCTTCTAAGTCAGCTGTGGAGTTAGTTGATGTTCCTGGCTGGTCTTCAAGACTCTCATCTCGGTCAATAAACATGTCTAGAATGATTGACCCGTACCTTACTGAGGCCACTCGGATTCTGTAAGTAGGAATGTTAAGTACTGCAGCTAGCCTGTCAATAAAGTTAGTTTGACCGTCATCTGCAAAGAACTCTTCTTCTGTCATGTTGATTTCCATAGTAAGTCGGATAGAGTTGACTCTTTTAATGATTAGTTGAGTTTCTCCTCTCATGACAAACTGGAGTTTGGCGTCTTCGTGGAACCACCTGTTAGTTCCGTGAAGGTCACTGAAGCTGCACACAGGGTTATCTTTTACTCTGTACTCAATAGGAAGGATTCTTTTTCCGTTAGAATAAACATGGATGCTTTTGGGGTCGTTGTAGTTAAGAGTAAGGATCACACTTTTATCTGAGTTGTTGGTGGCTCTAAGTTCGAACTTCATTTTCTGAGGAAGAGTTCCGGTAGAAGTAATGTTGTAGATAACACTTGTGTACAAAAGCGAAGGGAACCTTGAAAGGCGTTTCTGGCCAGTGTAGAACCTATCCCAGACATGGTCCATGTAAGAATTAAGGTCGTTGTTGAAATTAGTTCCTCCTATGTTCACGTTGACAAAGGACCCAAAGGAGTTAACGTATACTGGGAGAAAACGTTCTATCTAACCTATCTGCGTCTAAGCTTTCAAAGATCAAAGCTATGTACTCGTCTTCAGTTTGGGAGGACTTAGGGCAGAAGTAACCATTTGGCCTTTTCTTTGAAGGCACACTTGCTTTGCTTAGCTACTCCTGGGTTGTTAGGAATTATGTCTCCTCCAAACTCATTCCCCAGCACACTTCCGTCTTTGTCTTTAACTAAGGCATTCCAAGGACCAGTGCATACCCAGTTGCCACAGTCTTCGTCATTGGCCCAACCTGGGTTAGGATCAGTCATGTAAACAACAGAGTCCTCAGCTACATTAAAAGTTTGACTGCTGAAATTATAGTTGGTAAAGTGTAGTCTGAAGCCTTATGGTTGGTTTTTAATGCATAGTTTTTAACTTGGCATTCAGAGTCAGTTCTATAGTTGAAGAAGTAAACATCATTGATAGTGGAGTTCCCCACTGCGTTTGCTGCAGACTTTTGTTTATACAGTGGAAGTTTAACTGCATCAGTTAAATCTGTGGATAAAGTCGCCGCTCCAGCACCTCCAGTAGAAAGTCCACTATAAAACCCTTTTCTAGAAGAGCAGTCTGTAGTTAAGCAATGTGAGGGATCACAGTAACTGTGCTGAGTCTTTCCAACTATAACGCTGCTAGTTAGGGTATGTTCGTAAGCTTCGTTTTCGTTTGACGAGCGTGATCTAAGTGCTATGCCAACTAAGTTTTCCACAAGACTTAAAGAACTTAGCTCAAAGTCATTTGTTCCTACAAAGGCTCCTACTCCTATCTCATTGAAGTAAGCACTAAGTCCAGAACTCTTAACACATTTCTGCATAGAGGAAATGATCCATCCATACTCCCCACTGTGGGCTTTGTTATCAGAGAAGTAGCTAGAAGCTGAGCCACAACTTGAGGAGCCTATTATGAAACCTGCAAACGGATACCCAGCTGCTACATTGTTTTTAACTTGGACTTCGCTGCAGTCATCGTTAGAGCACAAGAAGTAACTACAAGGAGTGTCTCTTGTTCCGTTGGGGAGGCCTCTTTTAGAAACTCCTACTACAAGGTTCCTTTCAAAGACTGAGTCTTTGATGCTTTCTCCTACTATTCCTCTCCAGCGGATGTTTGATAAAACATTTTCTGTGAACTGGATGTTTGCTGAGTTCTTTAAGTAAACTCCCCAAGTTTCAGTGTTTTTGATAACGATGTTTGAAACGTTTGAAGTTTTGGTGTTGCTGTTTTCAAACCTCAGGGCTGCTCTTTGCAGGTCTTTTTGTCCGCATCTGTTGATTTCTACGTTGCTAATTTCTACATAGCCTGACCTTTCTACTGGTATTCCACTAGCAGTGTTCACATCCAGAAAGTCAGAAACTACTGCGTTGCAAGCCCAACCGTTGTCGCTTCCTTGGATCTTTACGTTGCGTGAGGTCACTCCTACTTCAGTCCTCATGTCCACTAGTTTGTCTTGGAAGTTAAGGGTAGTTCCTGAGTGGTAGAACTGTATTTGCTTGTTGAGCCATACTTTACTCACTGAGCTAGCGGAAGTAGGCTGAGTTTGGTGGGTGATGGTTGGGTCTTCTGAGGGGTTTTTGCCTAAGTTGCGTTTGGACTGTTTGGCTGTCCAGTCTGAGTCTGAGGAGAAGTCCACTGTCTGGAGTCTTCTGGTAGAGTTAGTTGTTGAGTTAGTTTCTTCAGGAGGAGGAATTTCGTAGTAAGGCAAGTTTCCAGAGATACCTGTAATGGTGAAGGTTTCGTGCTCTGAAGCATTAAACCCAGAAGGAGCTATTACTATTTCGTCGCCTACTTTCCAGTCAACTGCTTTCACAAAGATAAAGTTGTCTCCAGGATGAGCATCCTGTTCTAGGGAAGTCCAGGACTTTTTGGGGTATCCGTGCATTTGAAGTTTGCCAGCTATTGCCAGCACTTTGTTGCCTGCTTCTATACTTCCATCAAAAGCAAAGGAGGGAGAGTCGTATTCTCCATGAAGCTGTATAGTATGAGTGATCTCGGGGGGAATAGGTCTTTCTGGAGACCCGCTAACTATCTCTCCTCCTCTTATAAACACCCAGTTGGAGTTCAGAGTTGCACTGACATTGCGGTCAAAAGTAAGTCTACCCTGGACTTCAATGTAGGACAGCACAGGTGTATCCATGTCCAGGATTAAGTCCCAGTCGTTAGGAACAGTCACTATGTCTCCAGCTTTGGGTAGTTCAGAATTAGGCCAAATAGAAGGGTCACTCCATCTTTTCTCAGTTAGGTTTTGCGAAAGAGTGCCATTAGCCTCTTCTAGAACTTCACAGTGTTCTCCGTAGCACCTGTGTGCAACCACTCGAATGTCTCCGAACTGATGCTCATTTGCAGGGTTTCCGCTTATCAAGATTTCAAACACTTCTTCAGTTTCGTTGTCCCATCTGAATGAACCAGAAGTGTGAGTGCTTGGGTCTAGAGCTGTTCCTACGTCTGTTAGGTTAGTAGGGTCTACAAAGTCTTCTGCAGTTTGATTCATTGAACTGGGAATTGTTCCTCTGAAAGCTTCAAAGTTTTCTCTGCGGTCTGTAAAGTTCATTGCAATCTGCACATACTCGTTAGACTCAAAAGTATCTAGTTCAAGTTTTATCGACTCCCAGTCACGAGGAGAGTCTCCCCAGTGCACGTTATACGAGTAACCTGTCACAAAAGGAATTGACCAAGCATTTCCATGCCTTTTACCATGCCCAGGAGTTACCATTGGAAGAGATGCATACTTAGGTACTGTTTCTGTAGTGTTTCCTTCGGTGATAGTTTCAGTTGGAATCGAATCTCCTGACGTTCTTACTACTTTGAGGTCTATAAATCTAAACGGACTAGATGGGCTTATTTCGTAGAAAATAACTCTTCTGATCTTAGCAGTGCCATCGCACACTACTGAGTTGTAGGTGTCTGGTTGGTGAACGCATTCAGGAGTTTCTAAGTGGGTCCAGTGAGCTCCTACAAAGGCACCTTCTGTTCCAGTCAGTGAGTCGTCTAAAGCTTCAAACATTCCCCTTGGAGGGAATTCCCAGTGGATTCTTTTGTGGGAGTTGGTGAAGCTGAGTTGTTTCACTTTAGTTAGTCTTCCTCCGTAGTCCCTAGTTGGCTTTTTGAAGGAGTGGGATCCGTCTCCAATAGGCCACATGTTGTCATCAAAGTTGTGGAACCTAACGTTTTCTACTAGGAACCCATCGGTCTGGGGAGTTATGATACCTATTGCTCCTGCCACGTTATCTTCAGTGTTTGCAGACTTTCCAATGACCAGAGCGTCACTGATTCGGGTTGTTTTGTAGGGTTCTGAAAAGTCAGCATAAGTCACCTCAATTCCTCCTACTTTGTTGTCGGCTACTTTGAAGCCAATGAACCTTATGTCTCCGGTATCCTCACTGATAGCTCCGTTTCTCTTGTTCTTCCAGGCTGTGAGTCTGTGGAACTCGCCGGTGATTGCTGGGTTCGTCAACCACCATTCCTTCATGCTGTTGTCCTTTGCACTGGAGCAAGGGTTCTTTAGTGGAACTTGACCGTGGAAGAGTCTGAGTCCGTACTTCTGGTTGCTGTGGGCAACGTTGTCAGAGAACTCGCCGATTTGCACGAACTTAGGACACACGTCAGTCGTGGCTGAAGGGCCTGTGGGGTGGTCAGGGGGTCGTACCAGAACCCGTACCTGTCGCTTCCAGCAGCGTGGTTCCCGCGGAAGTAGTTGTCGGGGTTGGTGATCCAGAAAGTAGCAGGTGTCTGGTCGGTGTTGAGTAGTGACCAGGACTTCAGAGTGCTGATGCCTAGGTTCTTTTCGATCCTGTTTTTGGTTTCAATTCCGTCTTCGATGAAGAAAGCGTGTCCTTTGTTCCGGTAAGCTACGTTGTGCATGACTCGCAAGTAGTGGACTCCGTGCACTGTGCAGGCCCTGTTGAAGGTGTCGTGGATTGAGTTGCCTTTGATGTAGGACTTGGACACTTTGCCTACCATGTGCAAGTGCATTGCGTACCTGCCTAGAGTAAAGGCTTGTCCTGCGTTGAAGATTTCTGCGTACTCCACCCGGCCTACTACAGACTCATCCCCAGGCGAAAACAGCATGATGTGCACTCCGTGTTCTTCGTCAAGGCCTTCTTCACTGCCCCTGATTTTCACGTTTCTGGACAGTAGACCTACTTCGGCCCTCATGTCGATTTGGTCGCTTCCGTAAGTTTCAGTGGCAGCGTAGTGTTTGTGCTTGAGAGCTTCAGTGAGAGTAAGTGTGGTGCCTGAGACACTCTCGATGGTCCGCACTTCAGCTTCAGTGTGCTCGAAGGAAGTAGAAGCAATCACTATTTGTTCGCCAGCTTGCCAGTCCACAGACTCAGTCAGGGTGATTGAAGTAGCTCCTGCTTCAGCTGTGGTTTGCAAGAGAGTCCAGGTTTTGTCGCGTGGTTTGCCGTGGATGTCCAGCACTCCGTTGCGCACTGCAAGGGCTTTGTTGCCGTAAGTAGGCATTGAGGGTGTTTCTCGGTTGCCGTGCATAGTGAGGGTGAATTCGTTTTGGAAGGGCTTTTCTTCAGTTCCAACTACAAACTTGCCTCCGTTCACAAAGATGTAGTGGGCGTCCAGAGTGACTCCAGGTTTGTCTTCGACAGTCAAAGTTCCTTCCACCAGAATCAAGTTCAGCACAGGAGTGGGTATGTCCAAAACTACGTTTTGGCCTTTGGGAATGTGCACAGTTTCGCCTTCCATAGGAGGCACTTCTCCGCCCCACGTGGTGAGTTCTGACCAAAGTTCTGAGTAAGAGAAAGTAAGCCCTTTGGTGGCAGCTTTGCCCTTGGTGGGGTTGAGTACTTCCAAAGAAGGTTCCTTGTACTCTGGTCTCTGGCCTGTAGTGCACACTATCTGGGTAGTAGTAGCAGTGCTCACAACACACTCCACTCCGTCAATAAACACTTGGGCGTTGGTTTCGAAGCCTTGGCCTGAAAGAGTGAGTTCAGTGCCTCCTAGAGTAGTGCCTCTTTCGGGGGAGATGCTGTCAACTACTGGAGTGTTGGTTTCTGAGTAAGTCACTGCGTTTATCTGAGTGACACTTTCTCCAGAGGAGTGAGTGGCTGTTAAGTCGCAGGTGAGTTGGTTTGCAGTTTCAGTGAAGGTCAAGTAGCCCTCTACTTTGATTTCGTTGACTAGCACTTGGTTGGCGTCTTCGTCTTTGAAGAGTCGGTAGTAGCGGTACTGGTGGACAGGGAAGTTGTCGTCGGGTTCTTGGTTGCTAGGCACGTCCCAGGTGTTCCAGTAGTCGTTCACTGCTTCGAAGGTGTGCAGGTTCTCCCAGGTACTTGCGTCGTTGGAACCCTGCACTTTGAGTCCTTTGAGGTGTCTGTAGTTCAGTCGTTTTTGTCCTCCACCCACTACTTTGAAGGCTGTCAGTTCAAGCACTTTGTTGGCTCCTACGTCAATGCCTACCCAGAACTCTGAGTTGACTCCGTCGTTGTAAAAGGACTCCAGGTCTCCGTCAACAATGTTGCCTTGGGAGCCTTCCTTGCTAGCTATGAGGCTGAAGTCAGTGACTTGTTTGGGTTCTGAAAGGATCGAGTAGGTGCTTTGCGAAAAAGCTGTAGCTAAGGGAGGAGTTTCGCAGGTAAGTGAGTTGCCTGAAGCTAAAGTGACTTTGCAGGGTTCTCCACACACTTCCACCTGAAGCTCACTTGTGAGTGAGGTTCCACTTAACTCTACTGTCTGGCCTCCTGCAAAGGAACTTTGGGAAGCACTTACACTTGACACTTGCAGTTCTTCAGTGAAAGTTAAGTCTGGGCCTGAACTGAACCCGTAGCCTTCCAAGTACACCTTGACTGAGTAAGTGCCTGGAGCTACAGAGGGAGTGCAAGTTACCTCTGAAGTAGAAGCTGAGTCCACACCTACTTCCAGGTCGTTCAAGTAGACTTTGAAGGAAGCAGAGTCTTCACTGGGGAAGGTTCCTGCAACAGCGAGGTGGTTGGAAACTCCAGAGTGAGTGAAGGTTTTGGCACTTACAAAGCTCAGTCCGCACACTGCTGAGTCCGAGCAAGAAAAGTCTGGGTCAATGCTCAACAACTGGGGGTCTTCGTCAGAGGAGTAACTTGCTGTTCTGCACTTAGCAAAGGTGTTGCTTACTTGGAGTAACTCACAACTCACACTTCCGAAACTGAAACTCATGGACTCTTCAAAGCCTGAACCTGACACTGTAACAATGCCTCCTCCTTGGGAAACCTGGCTTGGACTCACCCCTGTTACTTTGACTTGGTTGGCTAAACTCAGACCCTCTGCAAGTTTGGCAGCTCCTCTGTCCGAGATACTGAGTGAGAAGTCTGGAGTCTTTCCAGAGACTTCTGGAAGAGTAAGTGTGATGGAGGTGTCTGTGCAGTCAGACACTGAAGCAAGTTGTCCTCCGAACTCAAACTGCACCTTAGCAGAGTCAGTCCCGAAGCCCGACCCTGAAAGAGTGACTTGGTCTCCTGCCTGGGCAGAGGTAGGTGAAAGCGAAGTGACTGAAGGCGACTTTGCACTGGACCAAGTGAACTCACAAGTGCCCTTGCACTCTGCTGGGGCCTGTATTCTTCCGTTGAGCAACAACTCACAGGCAGTGTCTGCACTGAAGTGCTTAGTGATGGCTGGAGTCACACACACAAGGGTTTCTGAGTCAGGCACTTCCTTGACTTGGCACACCAAATTGTTTTCGGGGTTAGTGGGGTTCTTGATCTGGGGGTACATAGCTCCTGGCTTGGTAGAAAAGCCCTTTCCTTTGATAGTGAGTTCAGTTGAACCGTAAATGGAACCAGAAGAAGGCGACACTGAGGAAATTTCAAACAGCAAAGTGAACTTCGAACTGTGCACTACCTTGCCCTTGCCTTCCACAGTCACTTCTAAGTCGTAGTCGCCTCCAGGGCCTCCGTTGAGGTTGCACTTGACTTCAGTCTCCGAAGCACTGGTGACGTAGCAAATCAGGTCTCCCAGCTTGACTGCAACTTTGGAAGTGTCTGTGCCAAAGCCAGAACCTGCAATAGTGACTTCAGTTTTGGCAAAGGTACTTGCCTCCTCAGGAGACACACTAGTTATCTGGGGAGTAGCTGAGGCGTCGTAAGCAAAGTCAGAAGAAGTAGCTTGTTTGGAGTTGATGGTTAGAGTCAGTTCGTTGTCGCCCAACTGGGGTGAAGTCAAGCACTGGAGCTCAGAAAGAGAAGCACTTAGTAGTTCACAAACCGCACCTCCGATAGTCACAGAAACTGAGTCTTTGCTTTGGCTGAAAGACGACCCAGTAATCGTCAACAAAGTGCCTCCGTTGGTGCTTCCAACTGCCGGCGAAACTGAAGTGATCGTTGGCACAAATTCAAGAGTGTTGGTGACTGAGTCTTGGTACTTAGCAAGGCCTAAGTCCTTAATGTGTACTTGAGGCTTCCAGTCACCAGCAGTAGCTTCGGAGGGTTTGGTGCACTGGATCTCAGTTTCGGAATTCGAAGTCACTTCACAAGACACCTCTCCCAAAGTCACGGTTAGCAAGGAAGAGTCCTGGGGGAAATTGGTACCCAGAATAGTGACAGTGCCTGCTGACTCTGAAAAAGCAGTGATTTCGGGAGACTCAGAAGAGTAAGTAAAGGAACAGTCACCCTTGCAGACAACTGGTCTGTCGTCCACAGAAACCTTAAGTTGGAGAGAACTGTGAGAAGTCCTTAAAAAGTCAGACGGAATAACAAACCAGAACTGAGTGCTCGAAGGTTCGTAGAGAGTTTCTTCTTTGGTTACAAACTGCACTTCGGTCTCAGCTCCTTCTAAATAGCCTCCTTTGGCATTGACAGTGTCTATTTGGAATTTGTTTCCTTGAGTTACGTTGCCAGGCAGCATAGTTACTAGTTGGTATTTGTCGTCGTCAAAGCTTCTGAGAGTTACAAGGCTGAAGTCCAAAGAATCAAGTTGGGAGTTAATGTGAGTACCTACAGAGTAGTCTCCAAAACTCACTTCTTCCTGCATCTGGTTTCCGCCAAAAGACAAAGTGAAGTTTCCACTCATAGCAACCGTGCCTGGAGTCTTTTCTGTGGAGGTTAGAATTGCTCCACTAGGAAGTATTCCGTTCCTCACTACGTTTATAAGTTGCCTTTCGGAAGTCAAAGCGTAGTTGAAGGTAATGTTGTAGACTAGGGTGTTATTGTCTTCCCAGGAGCCTGTGCAAAGCAAACTTCTTAGACCTCCAGTGCTCCTTAGTGAGCTTACGATGTCTGAGCACTTCCACATTCCTTCTGCTTCGTTCCAGTTGATTTCTTCTGACACTTCAGTGCCGTATACCATCTTGATGGTGCCTCCTGTAGGTCCACTTGAACTTCCGAATATTTTGATTAGCTGCACTTCCCTGACGACTTCAGGGGGTTCAATAGTGAATTTCTGAACTAGAGGCAGAGTGTTTTTGTAGCTGTTGCCGTCTGAAGGAATTTCCATCCCCATGGAAAACAAACTCCCGCCACTGTTCTGAGTGTGCCAGATTTCTAAGTAGCACAGTTGGTCTTGGGTAAGTTGCACTGCTTCAGAAACAGTGTTTGAGTTGATGAAGTAGTCTGTAGGTCCTGTATAGCCATTAAAGTCAATAATGGTTTGCTTGTTGGAAGAGTCTGAGTCAGTGCTGAGGAAGACTTTGGCTGAGTCGTCTGAAGTGATAAAGAACTTGTAATCTCCTGTTCTAGGAGGTTTAAAGAACCCGTAGATCCTTGACTTCATGTGCTCTCTTTCGTTCATAGGAATCCTCAAAGAAGACAGGTGCATTGTACGATTAGGCTCTACTACACCAATCAGGTCCTCAAAGGCATCAGAAGAGTACCAAATTTCCCTGACAAGCCCCCCGTTTCCTTCAAAAACTGTACCTGAACTTACGGAGTCAGAAACCCCTGTAACACACTTGACTTCGTTGAAAGAGGCACTTTTCACTGCACACTCGACTCCATCTGCTTCCACTGAGACTTTAGAAGTGTCCTTCGGGAAAGACCTTCCTTGGATAGTTACTTCAAGTCCCCCACCACTGCTGCTTTGGCTATGTGAAACAGAATCTACTGCAGCAATGGTTCTAAAGTGGTACTCTTCTCCAGACAAAGTGTGCATAGCTCCTGTCCATAACAAGTCACTATTTCCGTAACCGCCTAAAAAGCTGATGGAAGGACCTGTTTCACCGTGAATATTGTCTCCAAGGACTCCTGTGATGTTCTGTTGATTAGAGTCAAAGCTTGTCGAAAAATCGGGTTTGAAGAGTTCTAGAAGGCGGTTGCTGACTTTGGCTTCATTGACTAAGTCCCAGTGGTTTCCGTACCAGTAACCATAAAAACTTACTTCGTCTCCTTCAGAGGCTTCGGGAGGACTTACGAAGTAAACAGGCGAGCTGTGCCAGTAGGAGTAAGTGAGGTTAGAATTGAGGCCACTCGAAAAAGGAACTGGGGAATTATTTTCTAGAACTTGAATTTCAGCTTGACTTTGGCCTCGCTGGTCAGCAGGCGGAATGATGCACTTCATATAAGAAGAAGTTTTGTAGAACTTGACTATCGGGCACTCTTTGCCACCTACAGTAACGTTGTAGTAATCTGCATCAAAGTAGTCAAAAGTTCCTCTGATGTGGAGAGGGTTGCCTCCAGTGAAGGAAGAATGTCTCTTTTCCACCCAAGGGTTTTCCACTACTGTTGAGATCCCTAGAATCTCAGAACTTTCTATCAGTTTGGCTAAAAGTAACAAACTCAATACACGCCACATTTTATTATTTGAAATTTTGCTCTTGCAAACTAAATCTTTGAGCTCACCAGATGAAAAAAAGATTTCGTAATAAATTTCAGAATCTATCACAGAGACTTACTTTTGGTTAGTTTAGGTTACTAAGAAACTTTGGTAAAAAGATTGAAAAGAAACGTTTAATAATAAATCAGAAGTTTAGATTATAAAAACCTTAAATTCTTTTGGGATTAAGCATTTCCAGCAAGTCCTTTTAGAAGTTCCTGAAGTGGATTGACCAGCTTAGAATTCACTCATTTATACGAAGTGTTGTAAGTCATCTAGGTCCCTGGTGAACTTTTGATTTTATGGAGTGTTTTTTATGACTTGGTGAGTTTTTTCGAGTTCTTGTCGTGGTTCTTTGTGCAGCTTTTTCTAGGCTTGGTGATGGCGTTGATTCGTTTTCTAATTTTTACTAATTTTGTTTCTTTGTTCTTGTACTTTGCCTGACTTTAGTATTGTGTGCAGATCAGTAGTTGTTTTGGTTCAGATAATTTTTAGTAGCTCTATTTACCTTATCTCTTGATCAGTCGCATATTTCGCAATGTTCCAAAATCACAACTTTAGATGAAATAAGTAGGAAGTCAAAAGCTTGTCTCGAGTTCTGGAAGAATCAGCGGAATTCCTTAGTAGCCTTATTTTTGGCAGCTTCTGAGTTCCTTTCTTGTTGTGGATTCTTGTGCTCTTCTAGTTCTGAAGGTCTTGGTAGAATTGACTTCAAGCAGTGCTTCATTAGGGTTTTAGGGATTATTTAGTGTAGCTCCACTATAAGTGAGTCTAGATCTTTAGTTAGTGATCTAGAATTCATAGTAAAGGGCTGAGGGTTCTCTGAGAATATTAAGTGATTTATTTAGATTATGCTTTTGCAAAACTAATTGCCTTGTATGGTAGGTAGTAACTATGGCTGAAATTTCAGAAGTCCAAAGTCTTAGAGTTACAGACTGATATATTAAGTTATTTCAAATACGATTTAGTACGAAGAATTGGACTCGTTGCATTGACGCCTGGTGTATCTCTTCCTGATGAAGTTGTTATCTGGGGCTTCTAAATAAATTGATGGTCTGGGACTTGATTTCTCACCAGAAGACTCTTGATTTCCACTGAGGCGTCTTTCAAAGTCTTCTATTTGTTTGTGGACCGTTTCGTCAATAATTAGTCCAGGCATCCTTCTTATTGAACATTGCTTAGAATTATTTTTCATATTTATTACACTACCATCAAAGAACTTATACCTAAAACTTAACCTTAAATGGGACTTTAATTAAGCCTTAGATTGTTCAGCCTTTTTCTTTTCTTCTTCTTCTGCTTTCTTCTTTTCTTCAACTTCTTGCTTCAACTTTACAAAGTCCCTAAACTTAGGAGTCTCAGGCATAGTTTTCAAAGTAGTTCTTCCCTGAACTCCTTCAGAAAGGTTCCTGCCCACTTGGGGTCCTTCTTGAGGTGTCTCTTGTTTGCGCCAAGCTTGAATAAGTTGCCTCATACTTTCAGGAGTAAGGTCTTCGTAAATCTGCTCTCCGTTAACTTGGAGCATAGGGGCATTCACACAAGCACCCAGGCATTCAACTTCCGATAAAGTAAATAAGCCGTCTTTGCTGGTTTGGCCTTCTAGGATTCCGCACTCTTGCTCTATTACCTTTTTGATCTCTTGAGCTCCACAAACCATGCAAGGAGTAGTTCCACACAGCTGGATGTGGTACTTCCCAACTGGCTCTCTGTTAAACATGGTGTAGAAAGTTGCTACTTCGTACACGTCCATCTCTGAAAGTTCCAGAATCTTAGCTATTTTGTTCATAGCAGCTAGAGGCACCCAGTTGTCGCATTGTTTCTGGGCGATGTAGAGGAGGTTGATGATAGCAGACCTTTTGTACTGAGGAGGGTACTTCTTTAAAACGCGTTCGATTTCCTTGTAGTTTTCGTCTGTGAAGTCGAAGGGAGTGTTAGCGTTGTTGTATGCTGTTTCTCGGTGACTTGGAAGTGCTCCAGAAAACAGACGAGATAAAAAGCGGCGTGAAATCATTTATATTGACGGATAACTACTAAAAATGTTGAAGAAAATTGGAATACTGGGTGCAGGAAAAGTAGGCAGGGCTATGGCTCTAGACTTAGCCAAAAACTTCAAGGTTACTTCAGCTGACATAAGCTCAGAGGCACTTGCTTCCTTGAAGTCTTCGAATTCTGATATTCTAACTGAGCAGTTGGACTTGTCCAAGCCTGAGTCTCTAGAAAGGTTCATTCCTAACCATGACATCATTTTGAACGCAGTCCCAGGCTATATGGGCTACTCGGTTAGCAAACAAGTGCTAGAAGCTAAAAGGAACCTTGTGGACATTTCTTTCATGCCTGAAGACTTTATGCAGCTTGACTCACTTGCCAAAAAGAATTCAGTTACTGCAGTAATGGATGCAGGAATAGCCCCAGGAATTTCTCACTTACTTGCAGGCTTCGCCAACTCTAAAATGAAGCTTGAAAACTTAGTGATATACGTAGGGGGCTTGCCTAAGGTTAGAACTTGGCCTTTTAACTACAAAGCACCTTATTCTTTGTGTGACGTGCTTGAAGAGTACACCCGACCTGTTACTATAAGGGAAAACGGTTCCACTCAAGTAGTAGAAGCTTTGAGTGGTTTGGAACTTATTGAAAGCGAAACTGAGCTAGGAACATTAGAAGCTTTTTACACCGACGGGCTAAGGTCTCTGCTAGAAACTATGCCTCATGTAGGCACTATGAAAGAAAAAACCCTAAGGTACCCCGGACACACAGAGTATATCAACGTGTTAAAACACTCAGGGTTTTTAAGTCAGAGCACTCTGGAGTTGGGTGGAAAGGAGTTCAGACCTATTGACTTCACTACTAAGGTGCTTGAGAAGTCTTTTGACTTAAAAGAAGGCGAAGAAGACTTTTTAGTGATGATTTTTAAAGCTTGGGGAGGAGGCAAGTCTATGACAGGAAGGGTTTTTGACAAGTACAGAGAAGGAGTCTCTGCTATGGGAAGAACTACAGGGTACACTGCAACAGCTTGTACTAACTTAGTAGCTAAGTCTTTCTCTGAGAAAGGAGTTTTCCCTCTGGACCTTTTAGGAGCTAACCAAGAACACTATAACTTCTTAGTTGACTATTTAAAGCAAAGAAACATCCAAATCAACTGGGATTAATTAATTAATTGGTTAAACAAAGCTAACTTCTGGAATATAATACTCGTAGTTGAAAACCTTAAGTCTCAGGTCTTCGTGCTTTAGGAAATCTAAGGGAAATTCAACCAAGAAACCTTTTAGGGTGTTTTTGAGTTTCAAGTAGTCCTCATAACGGGCTTCTTGTTCAAAAGTTGTAATGTTCCCTACTCTTGGGATGTGGTCATCAGGGTACACTCTGAAGATATGTCTGTACGCATTGGTGTTTTCCTTAGCAGTTTGCTTCCACCTCCTTGTGAACTCTTCTGACAAAGGGTCACTCACCAACTCCTCGTCACTAGTTCCAAGAAACTCTTTGAAAAGCTGCTTCCTCAAAGTATGGGCAAACTTAGAAACCATTCTGGGTTCGCCTGCCATGGTACTGCTGAGCTTATTGCTGTCGTTTACTACCATAGCAATTTCAGAGTCGTTTTTGCCGAGTTGACTTCTATCGTTTATATTCGCGCTTCCAATGATTGCAATATCGTCGTCCACTATCATCAATTTCGAGTGCACGTAAACTATTTCAGTCACGGGCTTTCCGTTCAGCAAGTCATGGTTTCTGAGTCCGTAGAAACTAATGTACTCAAAAGGGTCTTCAATGTAAGGGCTCTTTTTGAGTTGTTCATACAAAGAATTAGGCCCACGACAAATAGTTTGGTACTCCCAGTGCAGCTGCACTCGTAGAATAGTGGCCTTTGGGTCGTCTACAGAGCCCTCAAAAGCAGGAAGCAAAGGTAATACCACTATAACTTTGAACTTTTCCTTTCTTTCAGCAGCCACTATGATTCTGTCTACAAGTGCTTGTGCAATGGCGTTTTTAACAGGACTTCCTGCAACTCCTGATATAAAAAACTGGTTTTCAATATAAATGAAGTGATCTGCTTGATCAATTAACTCTAAGTAAGCTTTGTGCACGGAAATCTCAGGACTGTCTAGCCCGAAAGACCACAACCCCGCACTTCTAATTATTTGGCACTCACAAGACCCAGTGTCGCCAACCTCTTTCATCTTAGGCATAGGCAAGTTGCGTGCCCAGGCTTCGTCACCTTCGTTTAAACTTTCTTGCATTTCTCTTTGAAGTTGCTCTTCTTCTTCTTGTTCCATTTTCTCTTTTATGCGGATATGAGACTCCATGTCTATGTTTTGGACTACGCTTCTTTTCCTCAAAGCAGCTGAGTTCTGGTCGTCTGGTCGCATAGCTTCTGCAAAGGCTTTTGAGACCGACTCTGAATTAGTTCTTAAAAGTTCGGAAAGCACCTTAGAAAAATTAGAACTTTCTTTCACTCTGATAGCTGTGGTTTCTTGGCTATCGTCAGTTTCGATGTTTCTTTGAAGGGCTTCTACGTTTATTCGGCGAGCAGCCGAAGCAAAAGACCTAGTGCGTCGTCTGGTGTTTTCTCGCATTTGAGTGAGTGCTCTTCTGAAGCCCCCTACATGCGAGTTGCTTCTTTGGACTTGTAGAAAGTTCATTTGGGGCTTAGGTTCTTGAGTGTCAGGAGGTTGGGTTACTTGGATGTTAAACTTTTCTTCTTCGTGGGACTCTTCGTCTTCAGTCAAGCTGTCAGAGTCTTCTTCCAAAATAGTTCTGATAGCCTTAGTTTCTTTTTGAAAAGAAGACTTTGGAAGAATCAGGTCTTTATTACGGTAGTTCCCAGAATTAATGTCAGACATCACATGGTTCCATAACTCTATAAAGTGCAGAGCTGCATCAGAAGCTACTTTCCCTGTGGCTTTCAGAGCTATGTCGTGCCAAGGCATTCTGGGCTCAGACATTCGGTCAATGCTGTCTCTTTGGTAGTTGCTGACGTCTGAAAAGTCGCATATCCTAGCGTTAGAGTAGTCAATTCCATTGAAAGTCTGCACTTCTCCACAGTCAGTCAGCTTGTGTTCAAAAGAGTCCATCCTTCCGTAGCACAGATCCAAACCTCCCAAAAAGACTGTTTCTTGGTCAATGCACACCATTTTTCCGTGATGTGACCATAAAAACTCTCCCCCAACTACTGACCTGTGGGGGTGTCTAAGCACGCGTATGTTTTTGTTGCGTTTTTCTAAAGAGTTTTTGGAGTGCAAAGAGTTCAGCATAAGCGCCAAAGAAAACTCTTTGTAAAGAACAATGTAAACACTAACTCCTCTGTCAGCCAGTTCTCCCAGTATCTCAACTACTTGGGCTTTTTTAAACTTAGAAGCAGGTCGTTTTAAGTAGAGTTCAGGACTTAACCACCAGTCAGTAATAAAAACTTCTTTTTTGGTCCTTTTAAGAGCTTCATAAACTTCATTAAAGTACTCTTTGGCGTCAACAAACCACCGCACGTGGTTGTTAGGTCTTACAGGAAAAGAGCTTTCGTACCTCAATTTAGCATTGCTCCACTGGCTTTCTTCTAAAGCTACTTGAATAGCTTCTACCCACTCATCTCGTTTAAGGACACTTCCAGCTCTGAAAATAAAGTCTCTTCGCAGAGTCACTATTCTGATTCCGTCCTCATAACCTGTTTCCTTAAGTCCAAAAGTAACTTCAAACCTTCCTCGAAACATAAGTACTTCGTGCATGTTTGACCTTGTGTTGTTAGACATGTAGCCCACCATGTTGTCTCTAATGACCAACCACCTTTTTTGCATGCGTCTGAAGTACTTAGTGCAGTTGCAGCACTTCATTTCGTTCACAATGCGTCCTCCTGTTCTTTTGAGCACGTAACCTTCTTTGCGCTTTTGACTGACTCCTTCGAAACTTATAGGACTCACTTCTAAGAACTCCAGAAACACTGGGTTCTGCACAGTGTCTCTAGGCTCAGTAAGCCCTTTCAAGTAAGTTTCGAGAAGTTCCAGTTGCTCGTCTTCTGTAGCGTCTAAAAACTGACTTCCAGAAGGCAAAACGGGCAAGTTAATCATGTTTCCGGACTGAACTTCTCTTTGGAGTCTGGTGTGGAGTCCTTTGAAGTCTTCGTAAGTTCTTCTTATGCGCCACTCAAAAGTTTCTTGGTACTCCACTTTCACGTCAAAGCTAAAAATAAGCCGGCTGATTTCGAACTTTTCAGTCATGGGCAACTCGTCAAGCACTCCCACGGCTCTTTTCTTAATGAGGGGGTAAAAGTTACCGAAGAAAGAAACTTTAAAGGTATTCATATTAAATGGAGGACCAGAATCAAATCCACCAACTTGAGGGGGAAATAGCTGCTGTAAATATTAGTGAAGAACCCGAAGTTGTTCAAGCCCAGAAAAGCCCCGTTATCTCTGAAGAACCCAAACAACAGACTCCAACTTACAAGTGCTGGGAAGCAGGGTTTTACCAACCCTATTTCGATCTAAGCACAGGTTCCTTTTTGCTAAGAGTGAAAAACTCAGTTTGGCCTTTCAGAAGGCCAGACGAAGGGTACTTTGGCAGAGCAAGTCCTGACCTCTACGGTCCTTTTTGGATAGCTTCCACGCTTGTGTTTCTGCTGACAGCAGTGGGCAAGTTGTCTAACTACACAACCCACACTAGTTTTTGGGATGCCCAGTACGAAAAGTTACTGGTAGCCTTTCCTGTAGTCTACGTGTTGTTTTCAGCAGTGCCTGTAGGGTGTTTCTGCTTATTGAGTAGTGAGCCCAACACAGCAAGTATGGTGGAAATGGTTAGTTTGTACGGGTACTCTTACAGTTCGCTGGTACTAAGCTGCTTGGTGTGCATAGTTCCAGTAAGTGCTCTGAGGTGGTTAGTGATGCTTGTCCTCGGAGGTTGGTCTGTTTTTGTGTTGGAAAAAAACTTTTGGGACATTGTTTACTCTTCCCAGAAGACCAAGAAGCTAGTAATTCTGGTGGTCCTGGGACTGGGGCATCTTTTAATTGTTTTGCTAGCCAATTTGTTTTTCTTTAAGTAAACTTAACTAAATACTGAACTCAATTATCTTAGTTAACTCAGAGTGGATTTCCATTTATCAGAAAACTTTCTAGAAGCAACATTTTATTTTTACCGGAACAAACCAGAGTTCCTTTTTGCTCTAAACTATCTGAACTTGCACCCGCAGAGCTGCCACAAGGCACTGTTGATACAAACAACCACAGTCATCAGTGCACTCAAACCCTTTACTGATTAAAAGAAAAAGCATATTATTTTAACAATTTTAAAATATCAATGGCTAGAAATATTAAAATATGAAAACTCGTCAACATATACGTGCAATCAAACGTCTGAACAAGAGCCTCAACGAAGAGAAAGACTTGAAAGTAACACCACGAGAAGTACTGAAAGACTTACAACTCATTGAACTTGAGGAAGACTCCACCAGCTCAGAAACATCATCTACAGTAACCGAAGAAGTCTGGCTTCCTCAGAAACGCCCTTCCAAAAACAAACCCAGAAACAAACTCAGGGAAGACATCGCAGTCAAAGCTCTGGTTGAATTAAGCTTCCAAGAAAAGAAAAAGAAAAAGGCAATTGCTTACCGAAATACTGGCGACAAGAACCCCAGCATAGTTAATTACAGTCAATTACCACAACTCAATCCCTACGCCAACTTTGCTATGAATTGGAATATGCTCCAGTACTTTTATGCAATGAAGCAGTACCCCGTTCCTTTCGGGGGGTTCATGTATTAAGTTAATTGATAAATTGCCAAAATCCATATTGATTACCAGCCATAAATACTTTTTTTGGGCACAAGCGGGGAGCTAAAGTCAACCTCTCCTCAAAAAAGCAGCTTCCCGGTGTAAAAGCAATGTGCTTTACTGTAGGAAAATATTCCTTATTTTTTATAATTTAAACCTAATTCAGGGATTTAGAACCCGTTTCGGACACACAAAGCTCACTGGTTAGAGTTTTAACCTTAAGAATTAAGCCGAGTCTCCCTACTCAATAATACCGAGTAATAGCAGTGACCCATTTTCATTATAAACTTCAACGATGGCCAAAAAGAAACCCGACCCAGCTGACTTCCGTTTCGAAAATCGTTCTAACGAAACGCTGACTCGGGAACCAGGTCAGATTTCTCCTTATGAATTCTCGCTGGACTCCTTATCTAACTGCAAAGTTTACCTGATGGACAAGATCTCCCAAGTCACAGCCGATAAAATCAAAGACTCCTACCTACACTTTGGGCCAACTGAAGACTCCATTTTCTTGCGAGACTGCGAAAACTGTGTTGTCACAGCAGCTTGCGGCCAACTGCGGACCAAAAACTGCAAGAACGTCAAATTTTACCTCTTCTGCAACTCTGACCCGAGTATTGAATACTCTTCAGAACTGGTCTTTGGTCCCTACAACTTTGCTTACCCTTTGCAAGACAAGCACATGCAAGAATCTAAACTCAACTTAAGCAATGACAAGTGGAGCCAAATTTTTGACTTTAATAAAAAGGAGGGAGAAGAGCACTGGCAAATCATGGACGCAGAAGACTTCGAAGAAATGAGCTGGGAAAAACCCGAACTAGGAGAACCCGTCAACCCAGTCCCCAGGCACCAAAGTTACGGAGGACAACTTTTGGGAGACATACTTGTAGGAAGCCAACAACACGGAGAACAAGGCCTTATGAGTTTTGGCTTTGATGTCACTCAGCAAGAAGCTGAAAAACAAGTCAACGAGAACCCTTTCGACAACCCATTTGACGACCAAGGATACACTCCTTTCAACGAAGAACCCCAAAATCCTTTTGGAGACGACCCTTTCAGTCAGCCTGCGCCTTCAAGCCAACCTGACCCTTTTGGAGGGGATCCTTTTGGGGCAGAACAGCCCCAAAACGGCCAAACAAGCGAAAGCTCACCCTTTGACGTAGGCGCTCAAGAGTCCCCAGAAGAAGAAGTTGACGACGAAGAAGTCCAAAGAAACAAACTTAGAGAACAAGAACACCAAGAACGCATGCGCAAACTTTACGAGTTCGAAGAAGAAGAACGCGACAAACGCGAACAACGCAAAGCTGAAGCCAAGAACGAGTTGAAAAAGTTTTACGAAGACCGCGAAAAACAAATACAGCAGAAAAAAGAAATGAACAGAGAAGAAGAGAGCCACAGAGCCAAACAGCGCAAAGGATACGGTGGGGAGAGTTGGAAGCGTGTGGCTTCAATGATCAACTTCAAAGATTCCGACAGGAAGGAGCAAGCCAGAATGAAAGGTATTCTTCTTTCTAAAAAGCATAACTAAAATGGAGTATTCAGTGGAAAGTGTTGTAGTCAACAAGACTGACAGCTTTCAAGTAAAGCTTCTTAGTAAGCAAGACTTGGAACTAGAGGGCATTGAGAACTTTGTAAGTTTTAAACAGAAAATGAACATAATGGCTGTCTCAGAGTCCTTTGGCAAATTATTTGTGGCCTGCGGAGATTTCATTAGAGTTTTTGAACTTGCTGTGAGTTATTGCTTTAAAAACCAGTTTAGAATCTACATTCCTCAGAATTCAGAAGTCCACTCAACTGTAAATAACCTCAAAATCGAAAAAGTCAACCAGGAGGAAATGCTTGTAGTAGTGACCATGGATTCTAGGGTCATTATGTACTGGTTGTACGACTTAGAAAGACCCCCAGTTGTCTTCAGTAACTTTGACAGTAATTTTTACGACAACTCTACTTGGAGTGTTAGTGCTAAGGGCGGAGTCTTGGCGGTAGGCTCTAACTCGCACACTATTTCAGTTTGGGACTTAGAATCCCAAGACTTCAAAAGACTCAACGTTCACAGCCACAACGTGCCTTGTATAGAACTAAGTCCCTCCGGAAGGTTTATTGCCAGCACTTCTATAGACTCTACTGTGTGCATTTCAGACCACACTAACAAACTCAAAGTATGCAAACCCTGTGCAGAGTGGGGTTGGGCTGTTAAGTGGGTCCCTAAAGACTCAGTTAGTGAGTTCAAAAGTTTGCCCCAAACCAACATAAACAGACTCAACGGAAGGTACTACAGTTCAAAGTACCCAACAACTTATGTAAACTTCATAAGGAATATGCCTGGGGCATTTAACATTGGAAACGCAGGAGAGTACTTTAATTTGCTGCGCAGAAGACTTGAAGGAAGACCTGACCGAGAAAACGACTTCCAAGAACAAACCTCTGACTCTGAACTAGCTAGAGAAACCTTTACTGACCCAGAGGTTGCTAGTCACTTTATTTTGCAGGCTTCTAAGTTCTCTCTGCACTTGATAGACCCTTGCATAGACCCCCAGCAGCCCCATAACAACATGCACGTTCTGGCTACTTTTGTTCCCCAAACCGAAATAATAGCCCAGAGGTTCACTAGACTTTCGCTCTTAGAGTACGTTCCTGAGTTCGGAATGGTCATTCTGGGGAACCAAGGAGGCAGGGAACTCAACATTCTGAGGATTGCGCGCAAGAAAAGGCCAGAAACTAAGCAAGAATGGAAAGAGTTTCCAAGTCTTTACTACGAGTACAGTTTCCACACTGAAGCTATGATAATGCTGGAAGGCGACTTGCTGGGAATGCACTTGAGCAAAGACTTAGGAGACCAAGACAAAGTTAGAGTTTACCTTTTGACTGAACTCATGATTTTATACATACTCGAGATTGCCAAAAGTAAAGTACCTGGTATTAATGACATTAATATTTAAAATGATGGGAGAAAGAGGCTTGTCGATGCGTTCTGATATGAACAAGCAGACCTGGGAAGAGTCCACTTTTCCTCTTTTGTGCTCCGAGTGCTTAGGCAAAGATAAGTACATTAGAATGATGAAGACTTCTTTTGACAGAGCTTGCAGAGTATGCGACCGTCCTTTTAGCGTGTTTAGGTGGCGTCCTGGCGCTAAGAGTCGTTTCAATAAAACTGAGATCTGCTCTGTGTGCTCAAAAACCAAAAACGTGTGCCAAGCCTGCTTGAGTGACCTGGAAACAGGCGAAAGCATGCTCCAGAGAGACAAGCACCTTGACCTGGAAAACAAATTCGGAGCTCCTAAAGACATTGTAAATAAAGACTACTGGGCCCAACTTAAAACTATGCAAGTTGATAGTCCTAAAAAGATTTTACCACCTAAGTAACTAACCCTTAGTTATCAGTTTTCCTCTAGCCAAAGTGGCCTGGTGATCCAAAACAAGTTCACCTCGAAGGAAAACCTTGGAAACACTCCCTAAGAGTTTGTGACCTTCGTAAATGCCCCAGCCTTCAGAGTGGCAGTTAGGGTTTATCACTGTGATGTCTGCGTGCTTTCCCTTAGCTATGCTGCCTTTCAAAGAGTCTAGACCTATAAACTTAGCTGGGGCAGTGCTCATTTTCTCCACGGCTATTTTGAGTCCTTCTTCCCAGCCCCATTCTTTTACTAGGTGGGTCCACAGTTTCTGGAAACCCACTCCTACGCTAGAGATTCCTTCTAAAGACTTTCTGAATTCCCGAGTCTTGTAGCACCCAGGAACAGGGTTGTGGTGAGAAGAAACTACTTCTGTTGTTCCAAGCTGCTTTAAAAGGCGCAACCGGTTTTCTCTAGAGCGAATGGGAGGGAATGTTTTGAACCTCGAGTCTCCTGATGGTACTTCTGAGTCTTCTAGTAGTAAGTAGTGTGGGCAGGTCTGAGTAAGTAGTTTGAGGCCTTTAACTAGTTCTATTGTTTCTGAGCATGAAATGTTTGCAAACAAAACTTTCAGGTTGGAACCCTTGAGTTTCTGTATAGTTAATTTGGCACCTCTTAGTTCCCAAGCACTAGGACAGTTCAGCAAATAAGAACTGTACAAAGTTTCGTCTAGTTTAGGAGTTTCTGTGGAAATCTTGGGTGGCCTTAGCAACTCAAGTCTTTTCGAAACAGGACCTTCAAAGGTGCTTTTTTTAGAGTAGTTAGCAAAAGAACTTTCTTGAAATCTGTAACTTTGCTTCTCTGCCTCACACAAAGCAAAGATGTCTTTTTGTTCTAAAGGAGAGTTCGGTTCACTGTCTGAGCTTCCAGCACTAGACTTGTCAATAGCAGTAACAAAAATGCTATTTAGTGGTGGTTCTGCTCCAAAACCACCTACTCTGTGAGGAAGCACTGTTTGTAGGAACCTTTCGCTCGTAATACTGCAGTCAACTACTAAACTCAAGTTTGTGTCTTTGAGTTCTTGTAATACTTCTTCTAAGTCAGTTGCTTTTGAACTACAGCTTTGAGGTAAGTTGTAAGCTTTCACTGCAACTGCTCCGTCAGCTACAGCCTTAGCTACATCCTTTGCTTCGTAAACAGGCTTGATTTGGCAAACATCAGTGAACTTAGTTGCTAAGTCTTCTTTAAACCCAAAAGAATTATCTTCGTAAGCAACTGTAGTAACTCCTGCTTTAAGAGCTTTTTGGGTGGTGAAAGCACATCCCTCCCAGTCCCCGTTGAACTTCAGATTAATATCTATTAAACCTGGAATTAAGTATTCTTCCTCGAAATAGTGTAACTGAGGAAAACAAAGGTCCTCAAGTATTTTGAGAACAGACTGTCCATCAGTAGGAATTCTAAAGACTTGGGCTATTTTTGTTCCCGATATAACTAGTAAAGCTCTACAGAACTGAGGAGGGTCTAGTGGATTGTCTCCTTTAGTTAAAACTTTTTCACCTAGTATACAATAATTCATTTAACTTTATCTAAGATTTGAGCTAACTTTTAAATCTGTTTGGAAATATGGCTCAGATTGCGTCTTATCTTAAAGAGTTACAAACCTAAACCAGCTTAATTAACTCAGTAATATTAAATGCTTTGGCTGCTGTTGCTAGGAGTTTGTGAAGGATTTTACAGAGCAACTCAAGTGGAGTGGAAGGGTCATGGCTTAAGCACACTTTTGGTAAAAGACTCCTTTGAGGAAGGACTTCAAATTCTAAACTTCACACTAATATACCAGAACGAAAGAATCCTTAGGTTCCGAATTACAGACCCCCAAAACTCCAGATGGGAAGTTCCAATGAAACTTCCAGAACCCACAAGTAACTTTGAAAGCACTTTGTACAGCTTTGAGCTAAACCCAGACCCCTTCTTCTTAAAGGTTTACCAAAAATCTAAGCTAGTTTACTACTTAGACTATCAAACCTTTTTGTATAAAGACAAAGAACTAGTTGTGCAGAACTCACTTGACAGAGAAGTCAGAGTTTACGGACTAGGTGAAAGAGCTGGGAACTTTCCTCTTAAAAAAGGAACCTACACACTAATGTCTTTGGACGCCTCAGGTCCTTTTGACCAAGGAATTCCTGGAAGAAATATGTACAGCTCACAGCCCTTCTTTTTAGTTCTGGACTCTAGTGGCCACTTCCACGGAGAATTGTTTTTGAACTCAGACCCTATGGACGCTTATGTGGCCGAAAATGGAGTTAAATTCAGAACTATTGGAGGAATAATTGATTACTTTGTTTTAGTTGGAAACACTTCTGAAGAAGTCGTCAAAGAATACCATAACTTAGTAGGACTACCTACTTTGCCTCCCTTTTGGGCTTTAGGCTGGCACCATTGCAGATGGGGTTATGACTCCTTGACAAAGCTTCAGTCAGCTGTCAGCAACTATCAGTTGCACAACTTACCTTTGGACGTTCTCTGGATGGACATTGACTACATGGAGAACTACGCCGATTTTACTATTGACTCCCAAAGGTTTCCAGAGCTCTATAGCTTCGTTAAAGAGTTGCAAAGCCAAAACCGCAAAGTGGTGCCTATAATAGACGCCGCTGTTGCTAAAAAGGACTATGAAGGGTTTGTAAAAGGTGCAGAACTAGATGTTTTCATAAAGTCACCCAGCAGAAAAGGGTATTTACTTGGAAGTGTTTGGCCTGAAACAGCAGTGTTTATTGATTGGTTGCACCCCAACTCCACAAGTTACTGGCACTCAATGCTTAGGAGTTTCTATGCAAAACTTCCTTTCAATGGGCTCTGGATAGACATGAACGAGCCCAGTAACTTTTGCAATGGAGAGTGCGGATATGAAACTGAGTACTTTACACCTTATGTTCCTGGACACAGGAACCTTAACTTCAAAACAGTCGACTTAAAAGCTAAGCACCACGGAAATATAAGAGACGTGCACGTTCACAACCTTTACGGCCACTATATGGCAGTAGCTTCTTCAGAGTTCTTGAGCGGAGAACTAAACCAAAGGCCGTTTGTTGTTACCAGAAGCAGTTTTGTTGGGACTGGAAAATTTGCTTCAAAGTGGCTAGGCGACAACTTTTCTGAGTTTGCGTGGATGAAAAACTCCATACAAGGGATCTTTAACTTCCAAATGTTTGGAATACCTCTTGTAGGCTCAGACATATGTGGGTTCTCAGGCAATGCTACAGAAGAACTCTGTGCAAGGTGGATGCAACTAGGAGCTCTTTATCCTTTTTCAAGGCAACACAACAGCATCTGGGCTGAGTCGCAAGAACCTTGGGTGTTTGGGGACACTTTGTTAAGTGTGAGTGAATGGGCAATAAGAACTAAGTACTCACTAGTGCATTATTACTACACCTTAATCTTCCTAGCAAGCTTAGAAGGAGGAGTAGTTTTCAAGCCTGTTTTTATGGAATTTGAACTAGACACAAATCTTTACGAAGAAGCTGATACCTTTATGCTGGGCCCAAGTTTAATAGTGCATCCTGTTTTAGAAGCTGGCAAAGAAACTCTAGACGCTTACTTTCCTGAGTCTACATGGTACAACTGGTACTCAGGTGAAGTAGTTCCCAACGGAACTGTGGAACTCCAAGCTCCTCTTAAGGACAGAATAAACATTCATATTCGGGGAGGCTACATTGTGCCCCTGGCACAAGGATACCAAACTGCTTTAACTTTGGAAGAAGTCCGTCAAACCCCCATTGACTTAGTTGTAGCACTCGACTCTAAAGGGTTTGCTTCTGGAAAACTCGCAGTAGATGATGGAGTGTCCCTACAAACCATACAAAAAGCTAAGTACACTCTTCTCAACTACACTTATACCTCTCCTAACGCAACCAAAGGGCTTTTAAGCATTGAAGGCTACAAAGGTTACGAGGGTGAAGCCCCCAAACTAGACAGAGTCCTTATATACGGATGCTCTTCCAAGCCTTCTTTTGTGTATAGTGGCCAACAAAGGCTAGACCTTAGCACTGGGTTTGACCCCGACATGCAGACTTGTTGGTTCTCTCTCGAAAAAGTCTCTTCAGACTCACTTGTACAGCTTGAAATAACTTTTGAGTTAGTTAATTAAAGCAAAAGATGACCAGTTCACAGTAAAGGAACATTTGGGCCGGATAACCGGAATGGCTTTCGAAAAAACAAAGTTGAAAAATCTATTGGCGTAAGTTTCAGGGTCTTTCACAGAGGCTTTTTGGGAACTAAGTGCTTTTTCTAAGCGTTTCCTATAGCCGTAATTAGTTAAAAAGTCTATGATTCCTAGCCTGTAGCTTCGGTTTCCAGCCGTTGAGTGGTAAGTGTTTTTGCCTTGCTTAAACTTTCCAATGCCTATCAGCATTGAGTAGTCAATGAACTTGTACTTGCGAAGCAACTGGACATCCAAAATCACTGTTTTGAAGAGTTCTTCAGACTCAGCTTTGCCAATGGTTATTTTTTCGTTCATCCTTATAAAGTCCATGTCTTTGAGTGGACCTATTGCAACTCCGTTACGCATCGAAGTTCTTCCTCTAGTGGAGCCTTTGAGGTCATAAGTTCTGCTGGGTTCGAAATTGTAAAGAACGTTCCTCATTACCATGATGTCAATAGGTGCAATCCCAAGTGCTTTCATTCTGAACACTCCGTAAACTCTGCACAACAAAGACTTGGGGTTCTGCTTAAGGTGCAGGTAGTAGCCTTCCAAAAACTTAAGCATTTGGGTTCTTTCTTTTTCTTTTATGATTTTGATTGTCAACAGTGAGTTACTTGTGAACAAAAAGAAACTTCCTGACTTGCCTTTGCTTTCTTCTACTCTGAAGATGCTTTCTTTGTTAGTAGCAGGGTCCAAAGATCTTAGAACTGCTTCCAAACAAAGCAAGTCCAGCATTCTGATTTCCTGGAACACGTCTGGAGCGTACTCCTTAATAGTTACTGAGCCGATTTTAGAAGTTTGGATCCCCCAAAGTTCTGAGGTTTCTAGAATGTACTTTCCCAAGCTGTGCCTTTTGACTTTGCTAAAGGTAAACTCAGTAAACTTGGCACTGGGTTCGTAGTTGCACTTAGTGTTTTCTTTAAAGACTCCGTGAAGGCTTGCAAACAAGCAGTGAGTCAACTCCAAACTTAAGTTCCCAAACACTAAACTAGAAATAGGGAGGTCCAGGGAGTCTTTGTCTTGGTAGTCTTGTATTGCGAAGTAAAAGAGTTCTTTGAGTTTTTTGCGAAAAGCTTTATCAAACATCCTCACTGATGCCGAGAAAACCCCAGATAAGCATATTGTGACCATCGCTGGTTTAATTGTCCATTCGTAGGGGAAGCTTAAGTTTTTCCCAAACCAATTAAGACCAGCAAACATCCACTGGATAGAAAACATCACTACATAAAATATATGAGTTTTGAGGTACTTTTTGGTGAATTCAGTCTGCAGGTGAAGACCCCTTCTTAACCTGAAAAGCGCATAAATTATAGAGGTTGTTCCTACTAGTAGAAAGGCTGCTGGCAGGAACTGTAACATGCCTTCATTGTAGATTAGTAGTTGATCATGGCCGATTTCACACCTATCCATAAAATTTTTGTGATGAGTTACCGTGTAAATTGTAAAGTAAGCAATTGCTAAAGCTATAACTGCAATGTAAACTACCATGCGTTTTTTTGGAGAAGCAAATGGATTCCAAAGAGAAACTATTAAGTCTAGGCAAATAGCAATGTTGCAACACAGGGATCCCACTACCCCTATTGTCAGCAACAATGCGTTGGTCTTGCACAGAAGTTTAGTGTCTTCCTCCAGTAGCTCTATCCTCACTGCTTGGGCAAAGTTTTCAACATCCAAAGCAAGCACTATAGTGTGGTAAACCATAACTATTTCAAAAACACCTAGGAGAACTATAAGTCCTGAAGGGTGTTTCCTCAGCTCCTTAAAGCTCAAGTAAGTTACTACAATAAAACAAGAACAAAGTATCCCAAAAATACCAGGAACTACATAAAGCAGGCTTTCTATGTCAGTCATTTTTACCTAATTTACTTAGAACACGCACAAACCAAAGCAATTGAACTGCAGTTTTTTGAAGACTCACCAATTAACTCAAACCCCCAGTCAAAACAGTTGAGAAGTTGCTCTGAACAAACTCCACGACAGTCCTTAACTTGGTGACTCTCCACTACTCTTATTTTATCTAGTAACTGTTGAGTAACACTTTGAACACTCTTATCAATTTCTGAAGGCTTCTTGCAGATGCACATAGATCCACTGACTCCAACTACTTTTGCCATTTCTTCACAAATTCCAGCGTAAGTGTCAACTCTTATTACTTTTTCAAGCTTCACACTTCCAAGGAACCATTTTTCGTAGTTAGCTATACCATGTAGTTCAAAAACAGCTTTAGAGTCTTCCTTGATACTAACTCTAACTCTGTAGTTTGTGCTTGAAGCTTTTTTAACTTTGGTTTCCAAAACTTCACTAAAAGAAACAGCTGTGCAGATCCCATTACTGGGTTCTACTGAGTCGTTGATATGCTCTATGCCTAAAGCTACCAAGTCTTGAATAGGCTTTTCCTTAGCTGCTTGGTCCTTTGGAACAGACTCCAGTAACTCACAAGTGCACAAAAAAGAAGGAATGTCAACGTCTTCACAAGACCTGTTATCAGGAATTTTCTCCAAAAACACTGACACAGCTTTTTGGGAGTCTGTGTGGCCCTTCCAAGCACTGTAAAGCTCTGAGTTCTTAGAAAGAACTCCGTAAGGAGACACAGCAAGGTGCTTAAAAGTTAAGTGCCAGTCCAGTCTACTCACTAGTCTTTTGGTGTTATGTTGGAGTATTTCGTGAGTTTGTGGTCCAAGTCTAGAAATGTACTCTTTGTTAGAAATAACTAAGTGAACAGGAAGCAGGTTTTCATAGTACCCCTCTACAGAGTTATCTTGATCAGGGGGTTGTTTGCCGTGATCACTAGCAAACATAATCACAAAGTCTTCTTGGTTACTTCTATAATAATTTAGAATCTCCCTAAAGAACTCCTTAACATCAGAGTCGGCAGTGCGAATCACAGTCCCAGTTTTTTCGTGTCCAGGAGACAAGTGCACGTACCCAAACCTATTGTGGCCTTCGTAGTTCTGCAAAAACTGTTTGGAGTAGTTAAGCATGAAATAGTGCGAATGGTGCTCTCCCAAACATCTCTGTTGCTTTGTTGAGTCTTCGTACCCAAACACCTTTTTTGCAGCGTGCCAGAAATTAGTAGCTACATGGTCAGTTTGGACTTTCCTGCCAGTGCACTTTGAAAGGAAGTCCCAAATAGTGTCAAACCCAAACATAGTTACGAACCCCATTTGCTCATAGTGCTTCCAAAGGGCTTCTTCTTGGAGTTTGTGGAACTTCCACCAGTCTTCAGGGTCTTGATAGTTGAAGCCTTTAAGTCTCATTAGGTGACTTTCAAGCTTATAACCGTAGAGCAGAGGAACCATGTTAGGTATTGTGTTTTCTCCTCTTGCGTTGTTAACTAAAAAGTCGTAAACCAACAAGTTACTTTGGTTAGCTATTTCTTGGTTAAGGTACTCAATAGTTTCTGGAAAGTTTCTGTAAAAGTGCTGTCTTGAAACAGAGTCAAACACTACTAAAAAGACACTTAGTGGATTGAACTCAGAAGAAATGCTTTTTGAAACCCCAAGTGCCCGTTTGGAAGCTGTGGAGTTAAACCTGTTGAAGAAAAACCCTTGCTTAGAAGCTCGTTGTCTAGTGCACTTTGCAAAAGCAAACTCAGTGGTTCCTAGGTCTACAGAGCTATTGTACTTTTGCCAGTGTAAGGGGAAATCCACATTGCCTAGCAATTCTTCTTGGGGCTTTGTGCCTAAAAGGTAGGCTCCTCTATCACAGTTTAGAGTGAGAGAGTTGTTTTTTACACTGCCAAGGTTTCTAGGGATGCAGTTTCTGAACTTTCTGTTTGGGTTAAACAACTCATCAGCTTGGGCTTGAGTGTAGCCTAGTACACTAGGAACACAAGCAACTTTTTGAGAGTCAGGAAGCAAAGGGTACCTTTCAAGAGGCAAAGACTGAAGGTTTGCCAAGTAAACTCGTGAGTAAGGCTTAATGGCATAAGTAATGTTTGGAAAGTTTAGTTGCCTTTTTAGTTCTAAAGAAGCAACTTGCAGCTCTTCTGTTTCTTTTTCAGAGTACAGGTCTAGAAGTAAGTAGTTAAACACTCCAAACAGCCATATCAAACCGCCTACAACTAGCATAAACTTAACTTTAACTTCCATATTAGTTAATTAGTATCTCATTTGGGTGTCATCTTGGAACCGGCCTTCCCAGTTGATGTAGTCTTCTTTTTCAGCAGCTTTGTACTCGTCTATCAAAGACTTAACTACTTCTTCAGAGTCGTCAAACTCATCTAAGTTTTCAGCAAACATTCTTTCTTTTTTGTAGTTTTCTAAGAAAGCGTGTCTGGACTTGAGCTTGTGGTACTGAGACACTATTCTGTCAAACAAAGTGTGTATGCTAGTGTGGTTCGCAAGCATGAGTCCTGAAACTTTGTGGGAAGTCTCTATGTAAGGACTCTTCTTAGAAAGGGCAACTTGGATAGAAGCAGGCCCCCAAGGGATAAAGTTAGCAAGTTTCCTTTCGCGGATTCTTTGCAAACTTTTGTGGACCTGAGTAGGGTCAACGTCTCCCTGGATAATGTTGAGAATGCTCATGTAAACTCCTTTTTTGGTGTTGGTGGACATCATAATGTTTTTGGTTTGAAGAAGTCGTCTCATAACGTCCAGTACAGTGGTCTTTCTAACAGAACTTACGTGTCTGTCAACTGTGAGCGGTGTGTAGCCAGTCATTAAGAAGTGGCACCGAGGAGTAGGAATCAAAGAAGCTACCAAGCCTACTAAGTCGTTGTTCATGTAGCCTGGGTAGCGCAAAGTCGTTGTTGAAGCTGACATAACTGTGGAAACCAAAGCGTTTGTCTGGGCAAAAGTTGGGTTGGGTATTTTAAGTCTGTCCACAGCAATGTGGTTTAGAGCAGCATTGTCCAGAACTACCACGCAGTCTGAATTGAGAGTGAGTCGCTTTAGAGTCAGCAAAGAGTTGTAAGGCTGCACAACTACGTCTGAAGTCCTTAGTTGATTAGGAAACACTGAGTAAGTCTGAATTAACTTTTTAGGAAACCGGTCATTTAGTTTTTCAAGCAAGTAAGACCCGAACCCAGATCCAGTGCCCCCTGCTATAGAGTGAAGCAGCACAAACCCTTCCAAAGAGTCACTGCCGTCTGCTTCTCGTTCTATCATGTCAAGAATCTCTTCTTGGATGCCTTCAGCTTTGGAGTAGCCTGCAGCCCAGTTATTGCCCGCGCCTCCTCCTTCTTTACTTACGAAGACGTTTTCTGGGTTGTAAAGAGAAGCGTACATAGAAGTTTGGATGCTGTGTATGACTCGGGGTTCCAGGTCAATCAGCACTGCCCGGGGAATGTAGTGTTCGTCGTCAGCTTGGTAGAAAAACACATCTTTGCGGTCGTCCCCAGAAGTAGCGTACTCTTCAAGCACGCCTTCATGGTTGATTCCGTGCTCCATGCAGAGTTGCTTCCAAAACTCCATGCCTATCTGGTTCCCGCACTGGCCTACTTGGATAGTTATGATTTCCCTTGGCATTTTTTTAGATTAAGTTACAAGAGTTTCCGAATAATATCTATAAGGATGTTGGCTTTAATGGGCTTGACTAGGTGCATCACCATGCCGCTCCTTCTGGACAACTCTACTTCGGGCTGACCTGAGTTGGCACTGTACCCTACAACTACTGGCAAGCTGTTTAGTTTTCCACACAAGTAGAGTTCGTGTACCTTCTTGGAAGCACTCCACCCGTCCAGCACTGGCATTTCGCAGTCCATTATGACGAGTTGCACTGGTACTTGTTTTTCGTCTTCCTTTTTGATGATTTTCACAGCTTCTTCTCCGTTTTTGGCTTCAATGAGTTCAAAGCCTTGTCTTTCTAGGTTTTGAGTGATGATGCACCTGTTGAAGTCGTTGTCATCCACAACTAAAACTTTAGGAAGTCTGTAGCAGTGCTTCCGCTCAACACAAAGAGCGTTTAAGTACAAAGGGTGAGTGATTTCGTCCTCTACAAGTGCAGAGCACTCCTCAACCTGGGCCACAACAGTTCCTTCTCTGAAAATGTCAACTGAAAAGCAGAAACTGCTGCCTTTGCCCAAGGTAGACCTTACTTCAATAGGGGCTCCGAGTTCTTTTGCTAGTAAGTTTGAAATGTGAAGTCCCAACCCACAGGCTGAATTGTTGGTTTGGCGCGAGTGTGCTTCGTTGAACAACTCGAAAAGCCATGGAATTCTTTCCTGGGAAATTCCTATTCCTGTGTCACTCACACAGAGTTTTAGTTTGTTTTCTGTGCTGAGCAAAGCACACACTTCTATGCGGCCTCTGTAGGTGTTCTTCAAGGCGTTAGTGAGTAAGTTCAGAAGGATTTGTTCAAAGCGGTTTGGGTCAGAAAAAGCCTTTTCAGGAAGGTTTTCGTCAATTCTCAAGAGGACTTCGAGGTTTTTCTTCTTAGCTTGGATTTCTATAAGCTTGACACAGTCTTTGATGCTTTTGCGGATAGAAAACTCTTTTTTGTTGATAGAAAAAGAGCTGGCTTGGAGTCTTGTGTAGTCCAAAAAGTCGTTTACTAAGTACATCAGAAGCTTACTTGAAACCTTTAGTATACTTAGTTTTTCGCAGAGTTTTTCGTCTAGAGACCCAGAGTATTCCTTTAGAATCTTGTCAGCCATGCTGATTACGGCGTAAGTAGGCGTTTTGAGTTCGTGTGAAACACTTCTTAACATGGAGTTTTTGCACCTGTTTTGAGCAACTGCGTTTTCTAAATTCACTATTTGTGTAACGTTTTTGATGTTGAGTGCCAGTGCTTCAGTGCTTTCCCACTTGACTTTTTTGGCGTCGATTTGGAGCATCTGTCCACAGTGCTCTACAATGCCTAAGTTGGTTTCTTGGTTGAGTTGGAGTCCAAAGCACTCATCTACGTCTTCTTGAAAACTGGTTTCTTGTCTCAGCTGGAAGTGGATCTTCCTTTCAGGCGCGTAGGTCATTGTGCTTAGTGTCTTGACGATTTCTTCGTCTGAGCTGCAGTTCAGCAGGTCTTTAGTGCCATTATTATACAAAAGCAAACTTTTGTGGTGGTCAATAATCAAAATGCCGTTAGGAAAGCAGTCAAGTAGTGTTGAGAGGCTCTTTTTGGTGGACTCAAGTTCGTTTAGGTACTTGAACCTCTCGAAGTTGTTGCTTCTGCGCTTGACTTCGTGTTTGCTAAGTATAAGCACAAACAAAACAGAAGAAGTGTAAGGAAGGATGTCGTCAGGCAAAGGAACACTGCCCAAAATCAAATGGAAGTAGTACCACTGGAAAACGTACTTCCCTGTAAGTATCAACAGCCACACAGGCGAACGGACAAACTTGAACTGGTGAAGCAACATACAAGCACAGGTCAGCATGCAAAGTGGAACTTGGTGCTCGTCCAAAATGGTGACTGAAACTACCCAAATGAAGTTTCCTAGCACCTCTGCAAATATAATTGCTACCCAAGCTTTGTAAGTGGGGTTTACGTTTTTGGTTTTTTCGAATACTGAAACCATGCCTACTGACAATACCAAAAGGAGAAATTGTACAGGACATGGCATTTGAAGAATCCCAAAAATGCCTAGTAAAAATCTAAAAGCTGACACTAAAATGTAAGGTTTGGTGGTAACACTCTGCATGAACTCAAATTGCTCGTTGACTTCTTCATTCCACCAGGTATCTACTGCGTGCATTTTTATTACTGTAATCACTGCACACCTATTTAAATTCCACCTAACAAGTACTGATATTTCTGAGTTCTAGTTGTTTAATTAACTTCACAAGTAGTTCTGTAGTTGTTTTAAAGGGTAATACTACTAGAAGAATACCGAAAATTCTAGACTTCCTTATTAAGTTGTTAGTTATATTATGTACCAAAACTTTTAGGCTAATTATTTAGGGTTGCTTGAATAAGACTACACACTGCTCTAGTATTGAGCAGTTTTTGTTCTAAGCTCATTATTACTCTAAAATGGATAAGCAAAAGTCAAACCCCCAACTCCTTACAAGTGAAGTCCAAGTCGACAGACTTTGCTCCCGCGAAAAATGGGTAAACCCTTACGAAGTGCTCCTAATCGGCTACGACGCCACAGAGCAAGAAATCCGTTCTAAATTCAGAAAACTCTCAGTGCTTGTGCATCCCGACAAGTGCCACGACGAAAGAGCCGTCCAAGCCTTCCACATACTTGAGTCTGCCTACAAAACCCTTTTGGATCCTGAAAAACGCAGCACTTACCAACGCATTATGCGCGAAGCCCGTGAAAGAGTTGAGTTTGACCGAAGAAAAGAAGACCAGCGCCGCCAAATGCTGGGTTTAGGCAAGCTGCCCCTAGACACCTTTGAGTCCGAAGTAACTGAGATGTGCAACAGGATCTTCAGAGAGATCGAAGAAAGGAAGTTCCACTTCGACAAGTACGAATTCATGGCTCGCAAACGCCAACGCGAAGAAGAAGAACACAAACGAGAAGAAGAAAGAGCCAAACAAGCCCAAGAAAAAGAGTGGGAAAGGTCCAGGGACAAACGAGTTGCCCAGTGGCGCAAGTTCACTGTTAAAAAAGACAAAAAAAGCCACAAGAAGCGCATGAAAGGATTCGAAATCAGGCCTCCTGGAGTGAGAATGGAAGCTAGGAACCCTTCTAACGTTTAGTGTATTATTCCATTAAATCTTTTGCCTGAAGCATACTGCTGGTTACATCTTCAATTCCTTCTATTGGAACTCCAAACACAACAGAAGCAGTAACTGCTTTCAGGAAACTCGAGTACTTAGCAAGGTACTTAAAGCGTCTTCTGCAGTGGTTGTCTGTTCTTCCACTTAAAAGCCTTGAAGTTTTGGCCCAGTTCCTTCCGTGCACTGCAGTTCCTAGAACAACTCTGACGTCTTCGTTGAGACTCCAGTTCTTCTTAGTAACTTCTGGAGTTAGTATGTTGCAGTACCTTTCTCTGCACTGAATGTCTGTTCTGTGGGGCACTTGTTCAGCCACCAACACCCAGTTGCTTCCAAAAGCTTTGACTGCCAAAAGAAGGGCAGCGTCTTCTTCTAGAGACCACCTGCCTCGTTTGATGTCTGGGTGGATGGTTTTCATCCACCTGTGGTAGCACTGCGAGTTACTTTTGCCGTCTAAGTAGTTGGATATCTCCAGCCAGTTTCCATCTCCGTGTTTATTAACAGCTTCTTGGAGGATTTGGTCTTCTTCTTTGGTCCATTCAAGTTTTTTTTGGAAGCGTTCAGACTTAGCAAGGTGTTTGGAAAACATTCTGTAGCAATCTACAGGGGACTTGCCCATTTCTTTGGATATTGCAGGCCAGTTACGTCCGTGGGTTTTGTACTGGTTTTGGAGTTCTAGGAGTTCTGTTTGGGTGAACTCTTTGGTTTTGGGCATAGGAGATGCTTTCTTCCTTTTGAGGTTTGCAAGCAGCATGTAAACAGGGTGCGAGTAAGTTCTTCTTTTGACCTTTTTGGTAGGTTTGGGTGCTACTGAGGTTTTGTTTTTCAGGTAGCGTTTTGAGAGTTTGATCCACTTGATTCTTGACTCTATTTCTATCAAGCAGCCTTTCAAAGAGTTTTGGTAGTTTTGTGAAAACCTGATTCCCTTAAATAGAAGTCGCAAATGGCCCAAATCACTATTTACTTCTTCTGAGGGATAAATAGACATATTTACCTTTTTAAGGGTCAAACTAATTACTTAGACTTAGATCCTTGAAATAGAACTTGAGGATGTTCCTGTCCACAAGCTTTAAGTGCTGGAAAAAGGTCCAGTGAGTTGCTTTGCAAAGCTTGTCAACGGTTCTGTAACTCTCACTTTCGTAATTAAAACTCTCGAGCTTCCTAGAAATCAACCTATAGCTTTTCAGACACCTTGAAACCGAGTTTCTGGAAATGACAGATCTGTAACTGTTCAAGCTCTTCAAAGTTGCTGGTCTTAAGTCAGGGTACTGTTCATAAAGAACTTCCAAATCAATGTTCCCTTTGACGTTTGCATTGCCATAGTTCAGAATTAAGTACTTCAGTAAGTACTGGTCCAACTGGTACACTGGTGGTTCAAAAGTGCACTTGCCTTCTACGCGGTAAGTGATTTTGTTTTCAGGACAGGGGTGGTTGCCGTTAACGTAAACAGTCATTTTGTCGTCAATGTTTTCTTCAAGTATAAATCCATAGTTCAAAAACAACTTAAAGTTGTCGTAGTCATTGTACCTCCAGAAAACTTCTTCTCCTGGCTGGAATTCTCTATCCGAAAACAAAGTTGCGTGGCCTGGTGGAGAAAAGACTACTCCCATGTGAGTGTCTACTTTTCTGGACCTAAAAGGCCTTGGCATGTGGTTGAACAACTCCAACAAAGGTAGGAAAGCACTTCCTTCAATGTTTTTTTCGAAGTCTGAAAAAGCGTAGTTGTTGATGAACTTCCAGTTAGCTTTGGTAATACTGAACCTACGCGAAAGGGCTGTCATGAATCCCCACATCCAAGCCTCTTCTGTCAAACACTGAGGGCATATAGTGTTTATCTCAGGGATTCGTTCAACTGTTTTTAAGTAAATATTTTTGCCCTTTTCGTAGTCAATTGGACTGGTTATTCTTAACTTGATCTGGAAACAACTATCTAGGTAGTCTTTTTCAGACTCAGTCCAATTGTGAACTGTTTCAACTTGAGAAGGTGGAAGATGTGCAAAGAAGTTGGAGTCCGCGTTTTTGGTGTTCACTAGTCTTTCGTAAACTAGTCTACCAACTACAAGCACTATCTCTTCTACGTCTGAAAAGTAAGGGTACCACTCAAAGGTTTCAAAAGTCACATGTTTGTTGTACTTGATTTCGCGCGCAATGGGTTCGCCTACTTTGATGTAATCGGTTGCGACTATTCCGAATCCTTTGTGTTCTCCGAAGTGTTGTAGTTTTGACTTGAATAGGCCTTCAGAAAAGCTTTCAAGTATCTCTATTTTCCTTTCGGGGCTAAAAACCTCTGGAATTGCTGAATATGCACTCAGAGCTAGGAGTGTAAAAAGGGTTAGTTTTTCCATTTATGATATTATGTTTTGTAAAGGTGAGTTTAAGATTTGTGTTTTGCAACCTTGATCAGTTATCTATAATAGCAGTTTTTCTGCAACTTAAAAGAATCAGAAAATCGTCGAAGGTCTTTCTTACAGAGTCGTTCATCAGTGTGGGGTTAATGCCTTCGATTAACTCCCAGTTGAGGTTTTCGTAAACTACTTCTAGGTGGTTCTGCACAGGGTTGCCGTCTGCGTCCTTCATCAAACTCACGAGGCACTGAGTTAGTTTTTGAAAAGACTTGCCTCGCAAACTGACCACTGCAATGGCCCTGACTAAGGCAGCTACTCCTCCTTGCTGGATGAACTTTTCTTGGGCAGGCAAGTTCCCTTTGTAGAGTTCTTCTGCCAGGGCAGCAGTTTTGTGGCGCAAGTCAAAACTGGGGAAGTTAAGGCACTCTACAAGGCGTGAAAAGACTCCTAGTCTCAGGAGTCTAGCTTTGAGTTTGGGAGTTTTCACACAGTGCTGCAGAAGCCCCACTGTGATTTCTCTGAGGTCCTGGGAACCCACTTCCAGAAACCCCAACAAGGAGTCTAAGTAGGGAAAACAAGCCATGCGGGCTACTTCACTGCGCTTGCAGGCTTTGCACAGGTAAGCAACTGCCAAAGCTCCTAGGGTTTTGGGTTTGGCTGCCCACTTGGGGTAAGTAGTTTCTGTTGCAAGTGGTTCAGTGCAAGAAATACACCCAGCTAGGAGTTCCCACTGCTGGGTTTGGAAGTAGGTTTCTATAGAAGCTTTGGTGACGACTCCTAACTCAGGAGTAAGGTATTCCTGGGTGGTGTCTTGGAGTTTGGTTTTGAGAGTGGTCATTCCGCCTGGGGAGGAATCCCTTGCTTGGCAGCACCCCATTAAACAGCTTATAATCCAACATGTTCATATTGGCTCTGAGCTGGATTGCAGCTGTGTCGGCTAACTGGTGGGAGTCTTCGAACACCCTGAGTGTCACAGACAGCAACTTCAAAAACATCATAGGCCAAAACAAGCACTTGGTGTTGGAGTTTTACTCGCCTTCTTGTGTGTACTGCAAACAAATCAAACAGGACTACGAAGGGCTTTGGAGCCACTTCAACGACCCCCAAAGCAACTGGTACAGTGGCAGTGTTTCTGTAGCGCGCACCAATTCTTTAGAGAACCCCAAACTGGCCCAAGTTTACTCCGTGAGTTCATTTCCTACAATTTTGTTTTTTGCTGCAGGAAGCACAGAACCCCTTTCTAAGTTCAGTGGTCCGAGAAACAAGTACACCTTTATCAAGTGGGTCAACCAGTTACTGCCTGCAGAGTCCAGTCCAGAGGAGTCAACAGAACTGGCAAAGGAACTGAGGCACATTAAGTCAGTCCTCAACGAAGAAGTGCTCAACAACCTGCAAAGAACCCAAAGCTTGGAAAGCAAACTCGACAACCTGAACTCCAACATCAACCACCGGAACAAAGTAGAAAGTGCCCAGGTAAGACTCAACCCCACCCACGCCCTAGTATTTGCTTTGCTAGGGTTTGCAGTGGGCTGCGGAGCAGGCATGTTGCTGCTTAAAATAAAGTTTAAAAACTATTAATGGGCCAGCAGTTTTCCAAGCTCTGTTGCGAGTGCTTCTACTACTCCCCAGAACCCATGTTCGAACTCAAAGAAACCATGCTGGAGGGCTGGAACCCCCACATACTCAACGAGTCTCTTGAGTCTGCCAAAGAAGAAGTACTGCAGCACCTAAACACACCCGAAGACCAGTTCCAGGAACTACTCAACAAAGACGGCTACAAAGTACTTGTCAAAGAAGCCCAGGGAGGACATGCCTTTTTGTCAGAGTTCAGTTTGCCCTTCAAAGCACAGGACATACTTGACTTCCTCAGAAACACCCAAGAAAGACAAACTTGGGACAAGTACATCCAGGAAATCGAACAGGTGTTTGTGCACTCAAACATCGAAGTAGTTTACGCCCGCATCAAAAAAATCCTGCTAGTGTCTTCCAGAGACGCTTTAGTAGCCAACAAGTTAACCCAACTGGAAAAAGGCCTGCTGTACGTTTCCAAGTCAATCGAACACCCCAAGTACCCCGAAAAAGCAGATGCAGTCAGAGCCCGTCTAGAAGCCTCTGGGTACTTTTTAGAAGAAGTACCTGGAAAAACCCTAACCAACGTGCACTTCTACGCCAGAGGCAGTTTCGGAGGGTCCTTTCCCGAAAGCATGATTAAGAAGCTTGCAGGAAAAGCCATCCCCAAGTACATGTCTCTGTTCACTAAGTCATTATCTAACCGTTTAAGTAGTTAAAATAAAAGACACTTTTTTTTCCGTCTTCTGCTAGAGTTAATGCGTTGTTGTTGGATTTCTCTTTCTCGTTGGATTTCTCTTTCTCGTTGGATTTCTCTTTGTCTTCTCTCATCAGCTTCCCGGGCCTCCCTTTCAAGTCTTTCTTTTTCTTTTTGTCTTTCAGCTTCTTTTCTTCTTTTTTCTTCTTCTAACTGCCTTTCGAGTTCTCTTTTGGCTTGTTCAGCTTCACGGATCTTTCTTTGCTTATCTTGGATTTGATTTTCGATAGACCTAAGTTCATGTTGGGCGTTTGATTCGTAGTTCTGCTTTTTTTGGTTGATGAGTCTTAGGTTGTTTTGGATTTCTCTTTCGGATTCTTGTTTTTCTCTTTCAAGTTGATTTATCTTGGCTATTTTTTCGAGTTCTAGTTTGTGGGAAGATAGTCTTTTTTCTTCTTGTTCTTTTTCTATTTCTCTCTGAAGTCTTTCAATTTCTTGTTGGGATTCTATTTTTCTCCTCTCAGTTTGAGCTTTCAGTTCGCTTCTAAGAGTTTCTATGGAGTATTTGTTATTTTGTCTTTGTTTTTCGATTTCTTGGTTTTTAGAGGCTTTAAATGACTTCAACTCGTGCTTGTTTTCAGTTCGGATTAGTTTGGCTTCTTCTTGGATGAGTTCTTTTTTCTGGTTCAGAGTTAGTGAGTGCTTGTGTTGCAAGCGAACTATTTTTTGTTTTTGGATTTCTTTTTCTTGTTCAAACTTTAGTTGGATTTCTTTTTCTTTGGTCTCTTTTGGCATAAACTTTACTTGGTAACTCCCAGTGTCGAATCCGGTCAGTCTGCCATCTGCGTTGAAGTTGTAGTTGGGCCTTTGTATACTGACACTTCCAGAACCTGCGTTTTTTGGGAGTTTTGAGAGAAAGTTGGTTTTAAGGTCTTTGATTGTGCTCAGGTAGTTTTGAAATCCTTGCTTTGCGGCTTCGGTAGACCGTTTTTGAATTGTTTCGAGAGAGTCACTATTGCTTTCTTGGGGTTTTCCAGGAGTCGAGAAATACTGTAGAAGTTTTATAGGCTCTCCTGGGTTCTTCTGGCATACTTTAAGTACTCCTTGGCTGAGTTCTACATCTAGGGTGTCAGATTGTCCATACTCAGTAACTTTAAGTATAAGATCTCCTAAATTAGAGTACTCAAAGCTTACTTCACCTGGTAGGTCGTGCTTCTCCCCTGAGAACTCCAAATTCACCAAAAGTTCGCCGTAGCTGATGTAGACTATGCAACTTAAGTTCTCATCTTGATAAGGAAACACAGTTTTAAACTCACTATTCAGGCACATCTCTTCTCCTGCTTGCTTCTGGATAATTCTGAAGTGGTTGTTTTCTTGGATCAAGTCTAGCATGTCTTCACCATGCATATACACAAGAAATTCTTTCAACTCCAACCCTTCAGGCTTCTGTGTAATGCATTCAAACATTTCACCTGACTTTCTGACTTTCAATTCTTCATTGCTGTTCACTAGCACTTCGTATTCAAATTTAGACTCGAATGAAAAAGCCTTTTCCCAGTCCATTATTTTTATAGATAAGAAATGGCTAATGAATAAGTATTCAAATTCTGTATGTACTAATAGAATGAATCTGTTGCTCAAATAAACTCAGTGGAGCTATTTAACTTTAGAGTCTAGTAAAACCAAACTAGTCTGTAAAATAACTTAGAGCATGCAAGAGCAAGCTTTTCTAAGATTACTTTCTGAGCTTTCTGACTTACGACTGATCTAGCTCCTAGAATAATAAAAAGGATAACAAGCGTAAAAAGATGCAGCCTAAGCAAAAAGATGACGTAAACGACACAAAAGGTCAAGACCCATATAAGAAAACTGGCACACAAGAGATAAACTTCACAAGGACTTCTGAAGAGTAGCCAATACTCTGACTAAAGAACCCAAGACTTACACGAAGCACAACACCAAATAAGCCACTCCGTAGCCGCTCATATAGGACAGTTAAAACGTTTGGCAAGAATTAATGCTTAAGACCGACCATATTGCACCTAGAAACAACTATATACCCACTTTATCAATTGGACTTTAGTTTTTAACACCTTATTTATAGTTAAATTGCTATTCATGATATTGCTCGTGACAGAATATTTTAATCTATTCGTCCAGTGACTTCTTGACTTCTTTAGAATCCTTTGCTCTTAGTTAGGGTGGTCTCAAAGATTTATTTTGTCAAAAAAAATTCAAATAATAAAATGTGGTATGTATTGAGTTTGTTACTTTTAGCCAAACTGATAGAAAGTTCTGAGATTCTAGGGATCTCAACAGTAGTGGAAAACCCTTGGGTGGAAAAGAGACATTCCTCGTTCGTCGGGGGCAGTCCTCTCCACATCAGAGGAACTTTTGACTACTTTGATGCAGATTACTACAACGTCACTGTAGGTGGCAAAGAGTGCCCGATAGTCAAGTTCTACAAGACTCCTTCCTACATCCAGTGCATCATTCCGCCTGCTGACCAGCGAGGCCAAAGTCAAGCTGAAATTCAAGTCCTAGAAAATAATTCCCCAGTTCCTTTTTCTCAGGGATTGAGTAATGAATTCACTTATTCTGTATCTCACACCTCAAGTGTTTACTTTGTGAATCCTCCTGAAGCCTCTGAAGGAGACTCAGTCAGATTCTACGGATACTGGCCTGGGAACCATTGGAAATTAGTTCATGAACTAAAAGTTAACGGTCGTCTCATGGAAGTTCCTAAACCAGATCCCTTAACTAGCTTTAAGTCTACACGAAACATCAGAGGAGTGCTTGGAGATAATGTCCATGGGGAAACTGGTCCTTCCATCGGCTTTTTGGAGGGCTATGGAGCTGGTGACTTATTTTGGACAGGAGCTATGTACACTTTGTCTGGAGAAGAGTACTACTTCAGAACCATTGCTGTAGTAAATTCTATTTCGCATAGCCAAAGCAGCAGTGGTGGGGGACTTGAAGTAACTATCCAAGGAAGGTCTTTTCCCAATGACACCTCTAGAGTCTCAGTAGAGGTAGGTGGAGTCGAGTGTGTAGTGAAAAGTGCTTCTTTGAACGAAGTCAGGTGTGTCACAGGAGTTGCTAGTTTGAAAGCTCTGCAAAGCTCAAATACTTCAGAAGAAATTGCAGCGGACCTTGAGATAGCAGAAGAAGAAACTATTGAGCAAGAAACTTCGGAAGAAAGTGTTTCAGAGGAAGAAGAGCTTGCAGAAGAAGAGGAGATTTCACAAGAAGAAATTCTAGAACAACAAAGTCTAAATTCCGCTTTTGAAGGAAATGGAGGCCTTATCAGGGAGATTTGGTACTCTTCTAGAGGCATCCATACCCTGGTCGGAAGAGTGCGCCCACACCGTACCATGCACTTGTCTTCTTTGAGGATTCCTATGAACGAAGGAGCAAACATCAGGTCAAGGATCTATGGGCTTTTTAAGGCCCCTAGAACAGGAGATTACAAATTCTTCATTGCCTCAGACGACTCAGCTAAGGTCTTTCTAAGCACTGACACAGACCCTTCCAACAAGCAAACCATTATTAACTTCAATGGCCATACAGGGGCTGTAGAGTACTTTATCAACCCAAGCACTGTTTCTGACTCAGTCTTTTTATACAAGGACGAGCTTTACTACTTAGAAATCTGGCACACTCAAAATATTGGTGAGAGTTTGTTTTCAATGGGGATGGAAATTCCTCCAGATGGCAACAACACCTACAGAAACGCTATGCACTTAGTCCAGAAGTTCAGTGTTGCTGTTCCTCAGTCAGAAATCGTAAGAGAAGTCCAGCAAATAAAGTTCTTCGGGTTCTTCAGTGGGCCCACAGGAGGAACTATCAAGATGATATACGGAAAAGAAGTTTCAGAAGAAATAGACTGGAATAAAAGCGTGGGGATGTGGAGGTGCTCAGAGATGGTTTACTGGTTAAGAAGGATTGGGGGTCTGGGAAGTTTGCTCTGTGATGGTTTCTGGGAAGATGAAAAGACGCTAGTTTACAACATCACTTTCAACCACCCTCGAGCTTCTCAAAGGAAACTCATAAATGTAGTGAGGGACAAGATACTTCCCTTCGGAACCATCCTAGCCTCTACAGAAAAGACGGTTCCAGGTACCGTTGGCATGACTGGCAACTTTTCTTTGTCTTTCAAAGGAGAAAGAATGGCCAAGGAGATTGGCTTTACGGATGACTCTGTTTCTACAAGGATAAGGCAAAGACTCCCTTCACTGAACTACGACCTGATTGCCTATACGAGTTTCAACTACGAAAGATTCAGCTTAGTTACTGTTCTCCCTGGCTACTTAGGTGGGAATGATAAGCTTCAACTGGATGCAATGAATCCTAAAGGAGGCTATATAGAAGGAACTGAGATTGACTTGCAGGCAAACCAAACTGAAGTGGACTTTGTAGTTAAGCAAGAAACTCTCTACGAACCCTCGAGCACTCAGTTCTGGTTTGTTATTCCGTCTGACTTTTTAAGGACTTCTCACAGTTCTCTCCAACTTAAGGTTTCTGTGGACGACAGACCAATTATCTGCAAGGGTGACTGTTCCTTTACTTACTCTTCTGAGTCTCCCGAAATCACTGCTTTTTCAGAGTCAGCAGGCACTGTCACTATCCAGGGTTCTGGCTTTCCTCAGAATTCTTCTTTGTTAATTCCCGAAAACTCTTCTCTGCTAACTGTAACTTTGGGAAGAGTTCCTTGTGAAGTGACTTCGGCTAATGAAACTGAGATCCAGTGTACTAAACCCTCCGAAGCTACTGCTGGTGACTGGAAGCCTCAAGTACACATTAAAGACTTAGGCCTTGCTAAGTACAAAAATACTGGAAACACCCAATCTAGAAGAATGCAAACGGCGGCTAATAACACTCTTGAATTTGTGCCAACGATCACTTCAGTTTCGCCGGCAGTTGGAAGCACCAACGGAGGCACTTTGTTGACGATTACTGGGTCATCTTTCAGCCAAACCAAAGACTCAGTTTCTGTGACTATCGGAGGTGCGGTTTGTGAACTACTAAGTGTTTCTCTTTCTGAGCTCCAGTGCTTGACCTCACCCCAGTCGGGCAGCAACGAACTGACTCTAACCATCAACTCCAAACAAGCTACTTCTTCTGACTTTGCTTACGACGCCTCAGCTACTCCCCAGATAACTAGTGTGTCTCCTGAGGAGGCAAGTACCTTTGCCAAAACTGAAGTCACCATTGCAGGTTCTGGCTTTGGCACAGACACTTCCAAAGTTGCAGTTAAGCTGGGAGACCTGATTTGCTACGTCACCAGTGCTTCGGAGACTGAAGTCAAGTGCAACCTCAACGGAGGCAATGGAGGCGACTACGACTTAGAAGTGACTGTGGAAGGCAAGGGCAAGGTAGTGCACAGTTCGAAGTTCACTTTGCTGTTTGAAATTTCCTCAGTGTCGCCTTCTTCTGGTTCCATTTACGGTTCAACTGAACTCACTATCAAAGGAAAGGGTTTTTCTACCAAGCCAGGAGCTATGTACCCCCAGATCAAGAACCCCACTAACCCTGAAAACAATTTGGTGTGCCAAGTCAAGGAAGTGCCTGACTCAGAAACCCTTGTGTGTGTGACTCCAGCCATCACTAAGCACTTCAGTGCAGACACTGCCTGTGAGTTGTTGCTCAACGGAAGAATACAGGCCCCAGCAGAGTGCAAGGGCACTTGTGAGTTCACTTGGTCCAATGCAAAGTCGCCTTCAGTCACTTCGCTTTCACCTACGTCTGCCCAGGCAGGAGACCAAGTCACTCTTTCAGGGTCAGGCTTCGGCACTGACTCTGCTAAGGTGCAGTTTGAGTTTGGAGGACAACTTGCTTCAGTGTCTGACTGCACAGGCACCTCCATCACACTTACTCTTCCAGAAGTCTCTGGAAAGACTCCAGACTTTTCACTCAGTATCTCGGACAGAGGAGCTGCCAAACTTGCAGAGGGTCTGAGTTTGACCAACCAAGTCAAAGTAACAGGAGTGAGTCCGAGTCAAGTTTCCCAAGGAGGAGGCATTGTTACAGTGTCAGGTTCAGGCTTTGAAGAGTCGATGAGTTTCAGTTTCGGAAGTGTGAGTTGTGAGTTACTCCAAGTAAGCAACACCTTTGCTAAGTGCAGAACAGCAAGTTACTCCTCTGACGAAGACCCCCAGTTGTTGAGCATTGACCCAGACTTTTCTTGCTCGGACTCAGCAGTGTGCGGACTGAGCTTTGTAAGTGCCAAAACCTTCACTCACTCTGGAGTTTCCAACCACCTCGCTGTTGCAGGAACCTTCCCCAGTGGAGATTCTGCTTCCTTCAAAGTCTACTTGAACGACCTAGAAGTAAGTGCAGACTCAGCTTCTGTTTCAGAGGTAACTTGCACTCCCTCTGTAGCTCCAGGCACTTACTCAGTCAAGGTGTACTTGGAAGGCTACGGGTTCAGTTCAGGCCCAGACTTAACTTTCACTGAAGAACTGCAAGTGTCAAGTGTAAGTGCTTCCCAAAGTTCCTTTGCAGGAGGCCAGACAGTAGAGTTAAGTGGAACCTCACTCACAAGTGACCTTCAGGTGGAAGTGTGTGGAGAACCCTGCAAAGTCACTTTAGCTTCAGGCAACTCACTTACTTGCGAAACTCCTCCCTTAGCTACAGCCTTTTCGCAAAGCACCTACTCGATCCTTTCAGAACCCAAACAAGTCACTGACTTCAGCCTCATAGCTAGCAAGGAAGGCTCCCAAGGCAACATTGTTGACGGAGACCTGGAGTCCTTTTACAACGACGGAGTCAACTCAGAGTTCTGGGTAGGCATTGACGTAGGAGCCAACAAAGTGCTTGAACTGACAGCCTTCAAAGTAGTGGGTGGAGGACAAAAACGACTAAACTACAGACACCTCAAAGGACTCAAAGTGCAGGGTTCCAACGACGCAAGTACCTGGGAAAACCTGCACACCTTCGAAGCAGTGAACGACTACTGGAACACCTGGGACGTGCCTAGCAACCAAGAACCCGACGACAACTTCCCTGTCCACCAGTACCGCTACTACCGACTCTTCAAAGACGAAGACGCCAACCAAGTGCTAGTCAACGAAATCAAAGTAGAGGGCTACTTGACCTTCACTGAAACTGCAAACCAACTCACCTGCGACTTAACAGCCACTCACTCCTCTGGAGAAAGTGTCACTCAGATAAACGCAGTGACTTACTCAGAAACCAACACTCCAGTAGTTGACAGCATCTCCCCCGAAAGAGGCACTACTCTAGGAGGCACTGAACTCACTCTTTCAGGCCAAGGCTTCGAAACCAACGCCCAAGTGTTTATTGACGGAGTGGAGTGTGTTGTGAGCACTGCTACTACTACCCAGATAGTGTGCACTACAGGCCAGAGACCAGAGTACAAGGAACCTTCTTTGGAAGTACTCAACCCCACCAAGGGCAAAGCTGCCACCAAAGGGCTTACTTTCTCTTACTCAGAACTTTGGTCAGAACTCACCACGTGGGGCGGAGAAGTGCCTCCTATGGAAGGCGAAACTGTGCACATTCCCAAAGGCCAAAACGTAGTTTTGGACATACCCACTCCTGTGCTGAACTTGATTCTGGTGGAAGGAACTTTGACTGTCGAAGACAAACCTGGAGTCACTCTGGACGCCCACTACATCTTTGTGAACGGAGGCAAGTTTGTAGTTGGAACTGAAGAAAAGCCCTTCCAAAACGAATTCACCCTCACTATGCACGGCAACCGAGAAACACCCTCAATGCCTACTTACGGCAACAAAGCCCTTGCAGTGCGCAACGGAGTGCTGGACATCCACGGCAAACCACGCGACAAAACCTGGACTCTCTTGCAAACCACAGCTGAAGCAGGAGCTACTTCAATCACCCTGACTGAGTCTGTGGACTGGCAAGCTGGCGAACAAATAGTGATTGCTTCTACTTCCTTCGAGCACACTGAAGCTGAAGTGCGGACCATCGAGAGTGTCTCAGGCACCACACTTACTCTCACTGAAGCTCTCAAGCACAAACACTACGCTGCCACTGAAACTTACGGAAGCGACCAAATCGACATGAGGGCCGAAGTAGGTCTACTGTCCAGAAACGTGAAAATCAGGGGCAGTGAAGAAGGCCTTGACGAAGAACACGGAGTGCACATCATGCTGTTTTCGCCTGGGGATGAGTCTGTAGTAGGCCGGGTGGAGTACGCAGAAATCTTCAACGCAGGACAAGCCTTTACTCTAGGCAGGTACGCAATGCACTTGCACATGGTAGGCAAAGTGTCCAAGTCCTACATCAAAGGCAACTCAATCCACGACACCTTCAACAGGGCCTGCACAGTGCACGGAGTCCACTACTTGCGAGTCATGCACAACGTAGCTTACCGGAACAAAGGACACGCTTTCTTCATCGAAGACGGAATTGAAACCAAAAACAGGATCGAAAAGAACCTAGGCATCAGCACTCTGAAGTCCTGGTCACTACTCAACACCGACCAGACACCTGCTACTTTCTGGATCACCAACCCCGACAACTACTTCCGCGGGAACCACGCTGCTGGAAGCGACAGGTACGGGTTCTGGTACGACCCCCCTGACCACCCCACAGGCCCTTCAGCCACGACTGACGTGTGTCCTAAGTTCGTGCAAATCGGCGAGTTCTCTGACAACGTTGCCCACAGCAACCAGAAGTACGGACTCAGACTCTTCCACGGTCAAGTTCCACTAAAGAACCCTTGCTCCAGTGCAAAGGACAACAGCATGAAGGAATGGTGGTTGACGAACCCAGCAATCACCGGCGAGTTCCACAGACTCACAGCCTGGAAGAACAAGAGAAACGGAGCTATCAGTGAGGATACCGGAGACATAAGGTTCATTGGCTTCAAAGTAGCCGACAACAAAGTAGGAGGAATTGAGGTGACTTATGCTGACTTTTCAGAACCCTACAAAACAACCCGAATCAGTGACGCTCTGGTCATTGGAAAGTCTGCAAACACTGAAGATAACGTGGCAGGAGCAATAGGTATCATAACTCCCCAGACCGATGGGTTCCTAGTAGAAAACGTTAGGTTCCACAACTTTGATGACAACATGTGGCCTATTGGAGACGGATCCCACTCCTTCAAAAAGCCAACTAGGGACTACGGAGGAAGACTAACTAAAGTGAAACAACTCAGCTTCACCAACTCCCACAAAAGAATCCACTGGGAATTCCCTCCAAGGGGAATGTTTGAAGCTTTAGACGACTCACTGACTGGAACAGAAGGTGCCTTTGTAGGAGCTCACTGGACCCACTTAGAAACTCCTGAATGCGTTCACCAACCAGACACCTACAACTCAGTAGTGTGCGATGGCACTGCTAAGATCAGAAGAGTTATGTTCTATAACACACAGCCTTTTGCGATCTTCAACTTCGTACCAATGAAAATATTTAGAACGTCAGGAGAAGACATTCCGAGTAGAAACATTACTATAGGAAACTCTACAGCAATAGTTCCTATCAAAAGTTCACTGTCTATGGTATCACCAGGGCATGGCAAAAGGTACGGTGATGCCTGGCCAATTCCTTTTGTGACAGGTCACTCTTATAACGTCAGATGGGGAAACCACCTGCGCAACTGGGAATCACTCCAAATCGGGTTTAGTAGTTTTGAACCTGGAGACCACATACAGATTGCAATGAACTTTACAGACCGCAGAGAACACTTTGAAGCTTTTAGACAAGGCACTCTTAACAGAGTAAACGGAACTTTGGATCCAGATACACACGATTGTGGGTCTTTTAGATGGGACAACGAAACTGAAAGAGTGTTTGAAATCTTGATAAGTGGAGACTCAAACCGAACTGGAGACATTAGACTTGTTGGACATAGGTGTTATGGGAAACATTGTGTTCTCTTGAACAAAGCTAACGACACAAAACCTAACCAAATAAATGAAAGGAGATGGAGTGACCCAAACATCTGGCCGTATGGAAGGCTGCCTCAGATCGGAGCTATAGTAACCGTGCCCAATAGCTGGGATCTAATTCTAGACGTGGAGACACCTGAACTATTTTACGTTGAAGTTCAAGGAAGACTCATTTTTGACCGTGAGGTTAACGTGACTCTGAACTCCAACTGGGTGTTTATAAGAGGAGGAGAGATAGTCAGCGGGTCTCCAGAAAGACCTATTCCTCCCGAGATCACTCATACTATACAGCTTCATGGGGACCGTAATTTCCCTTCCTTTGCTTTTGATGGAAGTATAGAAGCAGGCAACAAAGTGCTGGCAATAGCTGGCAAACTTCAAATGCACGGATACCCCAAAAAGTCCTGGACTTCTCTAGAACAAGATGCTCATCCTGGAGACAACTTTATCTTTGTGAAAGCAGCTGATTGGAAAGTAGGCGACGAAATAGTAATAGCTCCTTCTGGTTTTGATGCTTCAGAGCACGAAACCTTCACCATTACAGGCATCTCTGGAAACTTGCCTTACTATGAAATTCCTCCTCCTCCTCCTAAAGAAACCAACTCGACAACTAACTCGACGACCGATTCAACAACTAATTCAACAACTAACTCTACCAGAAGACTCCAGACAGTGGACTTCTCCTCAGACTCAGACTGGACAGCCAAACAGTCCAAACGCAACTTAGGCAAAAACCCCTCAGAAGACCCAACCATCACCCACCAAACTCAGCCTACTTCCGCTAGCTCAGTGAGTAAAGTATGGCTCAACAAGCAAATAAAGTTCTACCACTCAGGAACTATCCTTAACTTCCAAGACAAACTAGTGGACATGAGGACTGAAGTAGGAGTGACCTCACGCAACGTAAAGATTCAAGGAAGCGACAATGGTTGGGCTTGCAATATAGTGGTTTCTGACTTTCTGGACGTAAACACTGCTAGTGGAAAGCCCAGAAAGCGATCAGGCTATGTAGAAATGAGCAACGTAGAAATCAACAGATGCGGACAAAAAGACCTGCAAAGAGCAGCCCTGAGGTTTGAAAACAGCAACACCAAAACTTCAAACGTTTCAAACATCGTTATCAAAAACACTGAAACTTGGGGAGTTTACCTAAAGAACTCAGCAAACATCCAGTTCACAGAAAATGTACTGTACAACATCCGGTGGAGAGGAGTGATGATAGAAAATTCCAGAAACTCACTTTTCAAGAAAAACTTAGTAGTGCATGTTTACAGCAGAGGCTTGGCAAGTTCAG
>JALIHJ010000084.1:0-50797 GCA_022984795.1 Fabrea salina | reverse complement strand
AATTGCTTGGGTGTTTAACCTAACACCCTAACACCCTTTCTAACACCCTAACACCCTAACACCCTAACACCCTAACACCCTAACACCCTAACACCCTAACACCCTAACACCCTAACACCCTAACACCCTAACACCCTAACACCCTAACACCCTAACACCCTAACACCCTAACACCCTAACACCCTAACACCCTAACACCCTAACACCCTAACACCCTAACACCCAACACCAACACCCTAACACCCTAACACCCTAACACCCCTAACACCCTAACACCCTAACACCCTAACACCCTAACACCCTAACACCCTAACACCCTAACACCCTAACACCCTAACACCCTAACACCCTAACACCCTAACACCCTAACACCCCTAACACCCTAACACCCTAACACCCTAACACCCTAACACCCTAACACCCTAACACCCTAACACCCCTAACACCCTAACACCCTAACACCCTAACACCCTAACACCCTAACCACCCTAACACCCTAACACCCTAACACCCTAACACCCCTAACACCCTAACACCCTAACACCTAACACCCTAACACCCTAACACCCTCTAACACCCTAACACCCTAACACCCTAACACCCTAACACCCTAACACCCTCTAACACCTCTAACACCTCTAACACCCTAACACCCTAACACCCTAACACCCTAACACCCTAACACCCTAACACCCTAACACCTATCAAAAAACACTGAAACTTGGGAGTTTACCTAAAGAACTCAGCAAACATCCAGTTCACAGAAAAAATGTACTGTACAACATCCTGGTGGAGAGGAGTGATGATAGAAAATTCCAGAAACTCACTTTTCAAGAAAAACTTAGTAGTGCATGTTTACAGCAGAGGCTTGGCAAGTTCAGAAGCAGATGAGTCAGTTTCTTACTCAGTATGTGGAGGCAGCTTCTGTAAAGCCCTAACTTTCAAAGAAAACGTGGCAGCTGGGTATCCTTTTGGAGGTTACTTAACTCTGGGAACGAGTTGCAACTCAAACTCGCAATACTTCCTCAACAACAAAGCTCACTCAGGACCAAACGGGTGGGTAATTCCTTTGACTGGAGGTTGTGTGAAAAACGAAGGATTTACCTCTTACTTCAACTCAGTAGGAATAAAGAACAAAAATGGGAGCTTTTAAGTTCGAGTCAATGACTTTTACTGAGAACTTTGCAGTTAACTCCCTAGCATCCACTTCAAGTGGAAGCCAAAGCATAAAGCAATGTTTAATTGTGGGAAAAACACAACATAGCTCATGCACAAAAGGTAACTGCCGAGCACTTGAATGCTCTCCTAGAAGAGGAATCAGTGGCATAGGGGCAGAAAACTATTACTTTGTTTTGAATAACGACACTTTTTACAACTTCAGGTACAACCCTGTGTGTGGCACAACCGACTCTGCAATCAAGACCGCTAGGGCCCCTGATTACGTACTGCCAACTTTTATATCGAATTTAAAGTTTGTTAACGTTTCGTCAGATGCTTTAGTGCATGCAAGTGACCCTGACCCTAGTTGGGCCAATGACGAAGACTGTGGCAACTGGGTATGCACTGGTCCTTGGAATGCCTTAGTTAAAGACAAAGACGGAAGTGTGCTGGGGAATGAGTTTGGAGGAGACATAATTCCTAACAACCCAGGAGTAGCTAAGCAAAGCAAGTGTGAGTTTGTTGAAAGGCCAAATGCTTACTTCTGTCCAAAGAGTTCTGAGAAGGACGACCACTACTTAATGATGATCTTCGAGAGTTTAGACCCAGACAAGATGGATAGGACGTTTTCTCCCATAAACATTGCTTCCTTCAAGTCATTTGTCAACGTGTACAACAGGAACTTTACAAACGACTTGAATTCTTACATGGACCATGTCTGGGATAGGTTCTACACTGGCCAGAAACGCCTTTCAAGGTTCCCTTCGCTTTTGTACACAAGTGTTATCTACAACATTACTTCTACCGGAACTCTTCCTCAGAAAATGAAGTTCGAACTTAGAGCCACCAACAACTCAGATAAAAGTGTGATCCTTACTCTTAACTACAACGACCCCAAAAGCATCCATGTTTATTCTAACGGAAAAAGAATCCTTCCTATTGAGTACAGAGTAAAAGATAACCCTGTGTGCAGCTTCAGTGACCTTCACGGAACTAACAGGTGGTTCCACGAAGACGCCAAACTCCAGTTTGTCATGAGAGGAGAAACTCAACTAATCATTAAAAGAGTCAACTCTATCCGACTTACTATGGAAATCAACATGACAGAAGAAGAGTTCTTTGCAGATGACGGTCAAACTAACTTTATTGACAGGCTAGCTGCAGTACTTAACATTCCTACTTACAGAATCCGAGTGGCCTCAGTAAGGTACGGGTCAATCATTCTAGACATGTTTATTGACCGAGATGAGAGTCTTGAAGACCAGCCAGGAACATCACCTGACTCCACAGCTGACTTAGAAGAACTTGAACAACTTAACCAAAGGCTAGCATCTTTAGCTCAGTCAGGCGAGTTAGAAAAGGAACTAGGAGTTGACATCATGAGTATGGAAACTAAAGTAGACTCTGAAAAATCTACTGAAGGAGAAGAGTCAACTGAAGAAGGAGGGAGTTTTGAGTTTTCAGACGAATCAGAACCAGAAACTAACCCAATCCAAGAAAGCTTTTCAACAAAAGGGCTTTCAAGTGCCGACATGGTCATCATAGTTGCTGCAAGTGGAACGTTTTTGCTAGGAATTAGTTTACTTGGTTTATGGATAGCTTTTAGGTACCAAAAGACACTGCACGAGCAAAAAGTAGTTCCTGACCCAGTAATATCTTTAAAAGACAGTGCATACAACCTCAAGAAATAAGTCAAGATTCTTACACAGACGACAAACTATTCAGCAGTCCCAATAGAAACACCTTTACAACTAGGTCAGGCGACCGGCCCCAAATCGAAGACTTAGACACTCTTGAAGAAGCTAAAGAAGGCTTTTATCAGAAGAAGAAAAGTTACTCAATAATACAATAACTAAACTTGAATTCCCAAACTAAAAAGACATGAGTGCACTAAAGGCTTCAAACTAGGATGCAGCTGGTTTGCGTATTCCAATGCTTTTTCAACAGCGCCTGCATCTGCAAGCATGCAGAACCTCAAAAATGACCCTTTTAAGGGCAAAGCTTCTAGTCTGTAGCTGCTGTTCATAACACAAAGGTACCCAGAAAAAACCCCTACCACACTGCAGATCTCGAAGGGTTTCCTTTGGACGTAGGTGACTTCGCTGTCTTCTATAAGCGTTGCAGAGGACTGCAAGTCCAGTTCCTCACTAATGTCTATTCCGTGGGAAGCCAGTAAGTAAGGCCTTCTAAGAGCAGCTAGCATCCACCAGATCTCCGTTTCAGTTGAATAAAAAAACACCGACTTGCACCAAACCCCTGACTTCACAGAGTGATTAATTTTGCACATGTAAACTAAAGTCTGTTCCACTGCGTAGAGGTAGAATTCGTTTTTGTAAGCAAACACTGCGAACTCTGGACCCCAGTAGACCTCAACTGGTTCTGGGATCTCTGCTACTTGCTGCATGTTTTCCCAGTTGTAAAGAGCTGTGTTTCCTCCTTTTTCTGGAGTTACTCCCAAAAGTCTTCCTCCAAGTATTCCGTAAGGGTCCACAATAGTGTCTCCCCTGTACACCAGAGAAGCCTTTTTTGACTTGTTCATTTCGTAAACCAACAAAAGCACTTTGGAAGTTATGTTAGTGAAAGACCCCCCAGTGTCGTCTTCGTTTATAGGTGAAACCACTGCAAACCTGTCATACTCCGAGTGCCACACTAAGTTACTTGCGTAGCCACTTTTGACTTTCTGGGGAGGCTGTAAAGGGTTGTAGTTCTCCAGGAAAATACAAAGTATTTCGAAGAACCCAGTTTTGGGCGAAAACAGAGAAATGTAGTGTCCAGAAGGAGACACTTTAATTTGGACTCCTTGGCCTAGTGACTGGGAGGCACTGGCAAGTCTGCACACCTGAGAAGCCACTGTGTCTTGGGAGTCCACAGCAAATATCATGCTCTGGAGCATGTCATCTTTGTACAAGTAAAGAAAGTTACTTGCAACGCGCTCTTTCATAGCCCGCGGAGGAATATTGCAGGTGAAAAGGTTGCTGTAAGCACAAGAAGGCAGTATTCTTTTTTCAAAGTACATAGTGTGTAGACCCCACCAGCTGTAACTACAAACACTAAGTAAGGCCTTACGGGGTGGACTTTCAAGTCTAGTATTTGGAAACTTCCGTTCAAAGCAAGGTTAAGGTCAATCAAGCACTTGAACTGGCGATGTTCTTTTGGAAGACTCGCCATTGCAGTGTCGATTGCAAGCACTTGAGAAGTTCTGCAATGAGCAAGCACTGTGCTTTCCCCAAACAAGCAGTGCTGGAAGTAGCACGCACCCACTACAGGCTTTTTGTTAGAGTCTTTGAGGTTCCTGTACCGAGCTACTTCGTTGGCGTTCATAAGGTTCCAGACCATCATGAACTTGTCCTGGCCAACCGTAACCAACTGCATAGTTTCTGTGTGGAGTGAAACTGAAAGGATTGCAGAGTTGTGAGCAGCAACTCCTCCTGAAGGAACTAAGTAAGCAGGAATGTCAGAAGGAGTGTCTAGGTTCCACACAGCTATCACTCCGTCAGCCCCAGCACTCAAAAGCACTGGTCTTTGTCTGAGGTTTTTGGAAAACGATAAGAGCTTAGTAACTGAGCGGGTGTGGGTGCCTTTAGGAATGACTCGAGTTAGCTCCCAAGCTTCTATGTCCCAGAGTCGGATTCCTCCGTCACTAGTTCCTAGTGCTAAGTAACTTCCGTCCAGGTACTCCAGACAAGTTAGTTGTTTTGCTTCTGTTTCCTGCGCCAAAATAGTTTTGGTTTCGCCTGAAATGTAGTCGAACAAGCACACTTTCGAGTCCATAAGCACAGAAACTAAGTTTCTGCGGGTTCCTTTGCCCTGGAAAGCTTCAGTGTTGCAGTCTACGTCTCTGTTGATCCACTTCCACCGAAGAACATGTCTGTCTAAGAAACGGACTTCTTTAGGGTTGTCGTCGATGTGCTGAGTGAAGGTTTGCAGCACTGACTTGGACTGGTAGTCCCAGATGTTAACGCTGCTGGGTTCTTCAGCTAGAAGAATCCAAGAATGAACAGGGTGCACGTCCACACTTAGGATTTTGCCAGAACTAGGAACTACAAACCCAAAAGAAACGTCAGATTTACCTATTTTCATTATTTTTAGTGAACTCTTGGATGTTAACGGGCATCACGTCCATTTTGGTCTTGAACTTTAAGTCAGGGTTGCTTTCTAGCTTCTGGCGCATGCGTTCCCTGTCTACGTATATGTTTTTTTTGCGTTCTATTTGTTTTTGCTTTTGGTCTGCTAAGATCAAATATGGAACACTGAGGGCTGGAAGTATGCCTAGACACATTGCTATTTTGGCCCGAGTTATGTTTCGTTTTTCCATTTATTTCCAGAACTTACTTGGCTTAGTTTCTGAGTAATATACAGTAATTTAGTTAGAAATTAAGTGTAAGTTTTATTTAAGCTGTAGAGTCTGAAAATAAGGGTGCTGGGATTCACTTGCCCAAAGTAGCGAGTTTAAATGCGTCCATATTGAAGTTACAAACACAAAGGAGTAATTCATTTCTGGCAAGGTAAAGATACTTAGATGGTAGGAAAAATACCCAGGCTTGCAGAAGCCTTGTTTTTTGTGGTATGTTGCGCAACTGCAACAGGAATGTACATAGACAGCTCCAAGTATATGCAGCACCTTGAGTTTCCTTTAAAAGGAAGGGTGCTTTTGGATGGTGGACCCAACAACCTCCGTGCTCTTAAAAGAGAGTCTGAAGATGTCACTCGCACTGAGTACGAGTCCGAAGCTAGTTCAAGTTCCACAACCCAAACAGCCAGCGAGTCAGAAATGAGTTCTGAAAGTTCAAATTCAGACTCAACAAGCACCTGCACCAAGAACGACCAGGGCGAGTGCGTGTACTCTTATGAGAACTCGTGGGAGTACGACAGCAACACTGACACAAAAACAGACTCAGACTACACAACAAGCAGAGACTCAGACTCAAAGTACAAAAGTGACTCAGTGACTAAAAGGAGAGAAGGCACCGAGGATGACGGAACAAGTTACTCAGACGTCAAGTCAGACTCAGAAGTTTACGCTGAAAACCAAGACACATACTCTTACTCCAGTGAGATAAACACTGAAACTGAAACCGACTGGAACAGAGTAGACGACACTTCAACTTCAAGCAAGTCCCCAGGAAGAACTTACAACTATGACAGCACAAAAGTTTCTTCCGGGGAGTCAGACTACGACTCCAAAAACAATTACGACTACGAGTACCAAACAGACACCCAAACCGCTACAGATTCAGAAAGCAAGTACTCCAGCCAAACCAATCCAGACGGAAGTTCTGAGTGGAAAAGCAAAGGCAACTCTGACACAGCAGCAAGTTCAAAAGTGTCTTCTAAAAGCTCTTCAACTGGAGAGTACGACTCTTCTGTCTCAAGCGAATCAGAAACTAACTGGGAAAGTTCTACAGTCTGTGATGATGGAGTTTGTCAGGACTCCTCAGACTCAGGAGTGTTTACTTACCAAGTAGAAACTGACTCTACAGGCAAGAACAAGCAAGAAAGTGAGTACCAAACACAAACAGACTCGACTTCTTCAACACAAAACTTAGCTTCAGGAGGCGTGAAGGACGGACAGTCTTACTCAAATTCACAAACTAACTATGAAAACACTTCTGAAAGCAAAGGAGAAAGCAACTTCTCTGCTGAGTCTGAAGACCAAACAGACTCAAGGTGGAAGAGCACCTCGACCTCTGGAAAGTCAAAGTCTAAGTCAAAGGGAAAAAGCTCAACAAGAACTACCAGTAACTCTGACACCGACTCTTCTTGGTCAAGTTCTACATCATCCAAAGGAAGTTCTAGTACTCTTTAAGCTTTGTGCATTTTGTAAATAAATTAACTTATTAGTCATCCAGTTGGGTCAAAAGAGCCACTCCTCGCTTGATCCAGTGGCTTTGAGGTTTGTCAGTAGGGAGTTTAAAGAACATCACAAAGTTGGTAGAGTGCCCTGTAGTGCTTAGTTCGCCACGTCTTTCGCTGGTTTTGTAAAGAGGACAACTGTAGTGGGGGAACTCTTCGTCCTGAACTGCAGGCTTCAGCCACATCATCGGGGCTTCTGAAAAAAGTACTTTGGGTTTGGACTCTGCAAGCATTTGGTTCTTGGCACTCCAGCGAGCACCCTCTAAAAACATCCCTCTGACCAAAACTCCGTCTTCAGGTCTTTCAACTTCGCCTTGGACTACTTGGTAGTTAAACTTGATTTCGTCAATAGGAATGGTGTACTTCCTTGCGTAGTTTTGGAGACTGCCAGTTAAGAAGCCTTGAGTGAAGAAGAACTTAGAGATTTCAAACACTACAGGTTGGTCGTGGTTGAGCCAGTTCTTAAAGAACTCTATTCTTTGTTTGAGGTCTGCAATGTAGCCTCCAAGTGGCTTCAAAGAAGGGTAAGAAACCCCCATCCAGGCCTTTGGAACTTTTCCGTCAAAAAGAGTGCGCAAAGTAGTTTCGATAGCTGTGGACATAGGGATCTGGCCTTTGATGGCTTTGAGAAGGTCTTCTAGAGAAGCTATAATAGTTCTTGAAAGGTTGTTGAAACGAAGTATTTCTTGAGTAAGTACAGTGTTCATGCTTTCTCCATAAGTAGGTTTGTACTTTTCTTGAGCAAGTTTTTCGTCAAGGATTTCTGGAGGCTCAGCCAGAAGCCCTTCAGCTATTTTGGTGACTGTGCTTTCTACAGAGGAACCTCCTCCGCCACCGCCTCCTGAACTGTGTATCAAAAGCATTGCGTTAAACATCGAAGTTGCTTCGTTTTGGTTCTTAGTGATGTTGGCGTTGGGGTGGAACCCGTAAACTTCAGGGGGCGTGTAGTCAGGAAGCGACTTGATGTAATCAATGTAGTCTTGGTGTTCTCCGTTGGGAGGTGCGTAGTAAGCATCTAGTTCTGTGAACTTGTAGGCATCTTTGAATATCTTTTCAGTGTAGTAGTCGTCAAGCAGTGTCAGGATTAAGCGTCTGTCTTTGTCATCAGTCACTCTTCCTCCAAAGTTGCATTCACCCGTTAAGTACTTCAAAGCCTCAAAAGGAACCTTTTCGTACTGGTTCAAAAACATCTGTAACTGCTGAACACTGATTCTAAGGTCGCTTTCAGAAAACTCGTAAGGAATGTTCCACCCCAGTGCTCCGTACAAGCGTCTTTCTTGGATTACAGCGTTGAAGAAACACAGTCCAAACAAAAGTTTCTTCCACTCCCTTTCCTTTTTGCAAGCGTTGAAGAACTGCTGGTCCGAAATAAAGTCTTTCATGTAAGACCCAAACAAGTTGTTCTTAAGTCCTTTGGGTGGTTCGTTAGTCATTTTCAGTCCGTTCTGGAGCAAAGTAACTGGGAAGGTTGGTGAAGGGTAAGAAGTCAGCCACAAACGGAAGTCTTTGCCAGGCCCCTTTGCTTCACTTGAAATGCTTTGTACGAGGTACTCCAGTCGGGGCATGAAGCTTTCAGCCAAATGGCAGTTCATCAACAACACCCAGTCGCCAGTTTCCAAAGCAGACTGAATCATGGCTTCTGCGTACTTGCCTTGGCCCTGTCCTAAAGACCTAGTTTCTAGTTTCTTCCTTTTGCTTTCAGCAAACATCTGCAATGAGCGCAGGGGGTCTGAACCTGGACTCAGTATAAAGATCAAAGGAGAAGCTCTGTTGGAGTCTTTGTAGATACTTTTGAGTTCCAGAGGCACATTTTCTGTGAACTCCCTTCCTAAGCTGTTTGCAATGAACTCAATTATAGCAGAAACCACTACGTCAGGCCGAATGCACCTGATCACTAACAGCCTTTCAAAGGAGTTTAAGTGGGATTCCCACTTGCCAGGGAACTCTGAGTTGTGAGGTTCGCTGTTTTCAAACAGCATCTGCCAGTCCTTTACGTTTGACCTAAAATCTTGGTAGAACCCTTCGAACTTAGGCAAGTCAGAAAGTCTGCAGATCTCAGCCCACATCTTGTCAATCACCCAAAAAGCGTCAGGTTTGTCAGGGAGTTTCTCATCAAGACCAATACCACCTGTCATGAGGAACCTAAGTTCAGCAGTGTCAAGTTCGTTTCTGTACTCCATGAACTTCAAAGTCAAGTTAAAAGCAAACAACAGTCTGTCCTTCTCAAACAAAGATCTGCAGATGTTTTTGTACAAAGAACGACTGAAGTGCTTTTCTAAGTTGTTAAGTCGAGTTTCTAGGTCTTCAGAGGCCTCTGACTCCCTTATGCTTCTCACAAACAAGTTGTTGAAGAACTCCAAAGAGTACTGGTACATAGGGTCGATGTTGCCTAGGTCAGTAATGCAGAAGAATAGAAGCGACATGCAGTCTGAAAAAGGTTTATACTCCATTCTGGTGTTGTCAATTTGCTCTTCAGTCACTCGGGCGTTTTCTTGTTCTTCAGTGATTTGGTCGCCCACCACTTTACTTTCACTAAGCACTTGCACAGCTTCGTCGTCGTCCAAGATGTTGCCTGCACTACTCATAAGTTGCAGAATCTTTTCTTGGATTTGCTTGAGCTTAGCTTGGTTTTCGGCATTTTGAATTATAAGTTTTTCTTTAGTGCGGGCTAACTCAGGTTGTTCCTCAGCCACTACTGTGACAAGCATCTGGTCTGCAAGGCCTTCAGGAGTAATCATGAAGTTAAGCAAAGTCACTTTAGTTGAAAGCTCAGGCAAGTAGTGAGGGTTCCTCATGCGGGTTGTGATGTACAAGCGGAAGTGTTTGTGGTACTCAATGTTGTTTTCTCCGAGCTTGATAGAGTTCTTGACTACTTGCTTCAGCAGAAGGGGTTCCAAACTAGGGTCAAGTTCTTCACCTACGTCTTCAATGAGCACAGGGTGTCCAAAAGGAATCTTGTTTTCAAGCATCCTTAAAAAGTTGCTGGCAGTAAGTTTCACCACAGCTAAGTTGCCTTCTTTGTTTTCCATCTTTTTGATCCACTTGTTGGCTTGCGACTCAGGGTCTATCATCAAGGGCCACCTGCTGGCTTTCGAAACTATTATGCCATTTTCAATCGAAAAAGAGTCTTTTGGAAGTCCGTCGATGTTCCAACTCCGGATCTTCACAGGGTCTCCAAGAGAAGCCTGCAGAGAAAAGATTTCACTGCAAGGAACTTGTTTGTCTTTGCACTCAGTGTTCCAGGACTCTATAATTTGTGACCTGTAAGCTGCAGTGAAAGGACCTAAGTAAGCAATCATTCCTGAACTCAACAAGACATCTCCAGTCACAGCAATGTAGTCCTCTGCAAGTTTTTTAGACATTTCTTTCCAAGAAGCCTTTTCGCCGCCTAAGCTGTCAATGAGTTGTCTGGCCCTTTCAAGTTTTTTCCGGCAGTTGTCTACTTTGGCTTCGAGTTCGTCTTTCCTTTTGATTGTTTGGTCAAGGTCTGTTTGCAAAGCTTCTACTTTGTCTTGGGCTATTTTGAGTTCTGACTGTTTAGCAGTTAGGTTCTCTTCAAGCACTTTGCACTCAGCTTCAGCAGTTCTTTGGGCTTCTTGTTTGGGTTTGACGTCTCTGTTGACGTGGAAGAAACGCTCCATAGCTAGCACCCAGTTGCACAGTCCAGCAGCAGCACTACTGACTTTGTCTCGGATGTAGTCAGGGTCGAAGTTTTCGTCGTTTTTGAACTTTTGGAGTGCCTGAACGTGTTTTTCAGTGACGTCTTCAGTGTTGTAGTTTTTAAGGGTTTTGAGGAAGTCTGCCCTGGCAAGTACCTTTTTGGAGGCTTCCCACCACTGAGGTTCCATCTTCATAGTTTCGGGGTTTTGTTTTTTAGGAGGTGTTTCGTTTAGGAGGATGCAAACAGCTTCCATGACTTTCCTAACTAGTTCAGGAGGGTTTGAGGAACCTTTTACTTTGCTGATTTCGTCGTTGGTGAGGGAATCTAGGTCTCTTTTGGCTTTTTCCAGCAAAGGAAGGACTTCTGCCAGAGAAGCGTCGCATTCACGCTTGATTTCAGCTGCTTTTTCAAAGGCTTCTTTGGCGACTGCTTCTTCTTCTTTAAAAGCTTCTTCTTTGATTTCGGCTTCTTTCTTTTCTTTGTCTACAATTTCGACCTTCCTAGTTGTTTCTTTTTGGGCTTCTTCAAGTTTGGGTTGTTCTTCTATGAGTTCTTGCTTCATTCCTTCTACTGAGTTTTCGGTTTTGATGATTTGGTCGTAACCTATTTCGAACTTCTGCTTCTCAGAAAGCACTTGGTGCCTCACTTCTCCTAGCAAAGACCTGAAAGTAGTGATCATTTGCAAGTAAGAAGTAGGTGTCACATAGTAATGACGTCTTAGTTGCTCCAGCATTTTAGACGACCACTCTATTGTGCTTTTGTGGAACAACTGACACATCTCTACACAGCTGTTCTTAACTGTTTCTTCCATATCCACGTTGCTCAGGAACTTGCGAGCCACTGAAACCAAAGCGTCTTCAGGCCAAGCTGAAAACCAGTCAATAGTGCAACAGTTAACTAAAGAAGGAAACATTCTGAGTCTTGTCCTAAAAGCTTCTCCAATAGGACTGAAGCAAAGCACTACGTGCAGCATCTTTTTACACCGCTGCACAAAGTAACTGTACAGCTGCGAAAGACTCCCGTCAGGTGCTTTGTTCTCTGACCTTGCAGCGCCACGCACCTTTTCACAAATTTCAACTTTTTCTTCGTGGGGGTACAAACCTGGAACTTCGCCTGTGTTCAACAGAGTGTTTATGTCTTCCATAAAGGAGTTGTCTTTAATTTGTGAGTCAGTGAACAAAAACACAGTAGGGTTCCCCACTGCACCTGCTTTTCTAAGGAACTCTTTAAGGTCTTCTTGCCACTCTGCTTTTCCGTAGTTCTTAGTAAGTTCAATTTGCACAACGTCGTACTCAGCCATGTGAGCAGCCAGTCGAGTAATGCTTTGTCTTCCAGAGCCACCCACACCTATTAACAAAGCATGTCCTCCAGGCTGGTTCAGAATTCTGGACACTCTGCACAAGTGCTCTATTGCAAAAGAAAACATCACTAAGTCCATAGGTTTAGTTGTGGAGGAGTTGTACATGTCAAGAGCTTGTTCGCAGTTAGCAGTGAGTTGTTGGAAGTCAGTCATTTCTTTGTACTTCATAGGAGCTCCAATGGGTGTTAGTAAGTACCCAAACATCAAACCTCGGATTTCGTTGAGGGTTTCTACTTTGCCATTCTTGTCGAAGTCCAAGTGCGAAAAAATGTTGTCAAAGTTCATTCCAAAAATGCGTTTGGTGCTTTCGCGTACGTGGCTAAGCAGCCAAAGTCTGTCTTCGTCGTCAACTAAGCGGTCGCCAAACACCCTAAAGATTTCGTGACACCAAAGCCTCACTACTTCGTCAGTCTGCTTGGTGTTTTGGGGGTCCGACATGCAAATCCCCATAATGACTTTGGCGAAGTCTCGCAAGTTAAAGGTGTAGTGGCTCTTAAGAGGTGTAGGAAGGAGTTTCTCAGTAGCTGTTTTGTAAACGTCACGTGAAGCCTGGACTATTTTGTTTTCTACTTTAGTGACTTCTTCTGAGAACTTGTTTTTGGCAAAGAACCACTGCAGTATGCTTGAAAAGATGCGCAACAGGGTGTCGTCGTCAAAATCAGCCAAAGAAATCAAGGAAAGGTGCCTCATCATGCGCGGCGTAATGTTAGTGCGGCCTCCTCCAGGAGGACCCATGCAGGCTACGAACTTAGCGTCAATGATGTGTTTGAAGGTGTTTTCTTTGCGATCGAACCAGCCACCTTGGTCCAGGAACTGTCTCAGAATCTCAACAGGGGGTTGGGCACCGTAGTACTCTTTTTCAGGCATGTTTAAGTCGTCTACAAAGACCACACAGAGTTTTTCAGGAGGAGGTCCGTACCTGCCTTTGCCTCTTTTAACGTCTACTTTGTTGTCAACGGTGTCCTGGACTTGGTTGGCTGAGGTTTGGGCTGAAAAACCTATTTCTACGTTGAGATACTTGTTTTGGTCCAGTTTGTTCATGAGCACGTCTTTTACATAAACTGTTTTGCCAGTTCCAGTGTTTCCACAGAACAAGTGAGGAATCGAAGCCTTAATGGTTTTTTCCAAAAGATAAGTGTACCTAACTGTGTCCACTGTAGCCACTATAATTTCGTTGGGTTGCAAACTGTTGGGAATAGGAGCGTTGATGTCTGTGATTTCGGCTTCAGTCCAGTGCTTCCATTCGATTTTTTCAGGAATGAAGATGTAGTCGTAGTAAGAACCACTGTCAGGAATGTTGGGAGTGATTTTTTTGCCTTTGTTTTTGACTTCTTGGACGTCTCCGTTAAGCAGTCGTCTCAGCCAGATGTTAAAGCCTCTTCTGTCTGAAGACACCACACAGCCTCCCAAAGACCAAGTCATGCAGAATATAAACAGTCCGTCAATGATCTTGATGCGGTCTTTTTCTTCGTAAGAGTCAAACACTTCTTGGTCCTCAAACATCTTAAGTGAGTCAGCAAACATCTTCAACAAAGACACCACTAAGTTCTGGGGCATCATTGGAGCTATCATTTTGAGTTTGGCTTTTATTTGCTGCAGTGTGGGTTCTACAAGCCAGTCTACCAGAAAGTTAACTTCTAGGTCTTCGTTGTCCAGGAAAGTTTTAGGCAAGGAGTTCAACTTCCAACTCAAGAAAATAGGCTCCCAGCCTAGTTTTTCAGGTTCGATGTAAACCATTCCGCACCTTGAAACAGTAGCAGGCGAAGCCACTGCTAAGTCCATGGGTTCAAAAATCAAGTTCATGTTTTGGGACATTGCCACAATCTCCCCTGAAGTGAGACAGAGCTTTTTGTTGTCATCAAGTACAGTGTTCATGTCTTCGATCCAAAGAGCGTCGATAGGTCCGTCAAAGTGCATCCACTTCCTCTTCATGCTTTCGTCACGGGCAAATGCTTTGAAACCTGCTGCTAACACTCCGTCCTGCCAGTCCTTAGTCATTTCGTCGTACATTCCGTAGAGTTGCTTGCGGTTGACTGCTTTGGGATTGAGGGTGTATATTTCTACAGGGTTCTCGTTCATAATGCCCTTTTGAGCGCACTCTGTCAAAGCTGCAGCAAGTACTTTGATACTGCAACTCTTTCCAGCAAAGGGTTCTCCCACTACCATGAGTCCGTGCCTTACGTTAATCATTTCGTAAAGCTGAATCACTTTCATGATGAAGTAGTCGTTGAACTGTAAATTAAGCACTTTGCACTGGTTTTCAAGGGCTTCTAGCAAGTCTGCGTAGTCTGGAACTGGCAGTTTCACTCCTGGAAACAAGTCTGAAGTAATACCTTCGAACAAGGGCAAGTCATGCGAAAGAAACTTAGCCAAGTTAACGTCGTTGATGGACCTAAGCATAATGATGCTTTCGTTTTCGTCAGGGTACCTTCTTTTGAGGCTTCCAGCTGCAGTTAGCACTGACTTAACTGCCCTCATTCCGTAGTCGTAGTGTTTTTGACTAGACAACTGCTCTGAACACAGTTTGTAAGTAGCCACGATCTTCTGTGCAAGGGGTCTGGCTTCTCGGAACCCGTAGGAGTAAAGCACGTTTTCTGCTATAAGGCTGTAGTCCGGAACCATCATGGCCACTGTCCTAAACAAAGCTTTTAAGTTGTCTGGCAAATCTGACCTTCCAGCGTACCCAGGGTTCATAGTGATGAAACAGTTGCAAGTAGGCTTTAAGTTCAAAACACTGCCTTCAAACTCAAACTCAACTCTGCCTTCTCTAACTGCGTTTTGAATCAAAAGCAGTTGCTGGGCCACCACAGAAAGCACTTCTGGTTCGATTCGATTGAACTCGTCCAAACAAGCCCAGCCTCCAGTAGCAGCTAGTCCTTTGAAAAACTTGCCCATTGCTACGTAGTCTAGTCCGTCTGAGCAGTTAAACACTACACACATCCTTGCAAGGGCCTTAGCAAGATCTTTTACAGTCTCGGTCTTTCCAGTCCCAGCAGGGCCTTCAGGAGCTCCACCATAGTTCAGTTGTACTGCTCCACAAAGAGTTCTGTAGCATCTGTCTGTTAAAGGCGTGATGACAAGTCTTTCAGAGTTGCCTAAATACTCGTAGTTGTACGAAAGCTCTGCATTTATGATCCTGACTGTAGTGTTTTCGTTTTCCCAGTAGTAACGCATCTGGGCTTGCCAGCCAAACTCGTTCTTTTCTTCAATGCCTTTGTTCACAAGTTCTTCTATAACGTCTCTTGAGTGCACGTCCAGCACTATCAAGGCTTTCAAAGTGCACCTTACTAGTTCAGGAATGTCTCCTCTCACAAGTTCAACAACGTCAATTAGCAACTTGTTGCACTGTTCGTAGTACTCCTTCAAGCCTTGAAGACCAGCCTGAGCCATTTTTTCTTCAGCCCCACGAGTCCAGTAAGTCATGTTAACGTTCAAAACGGCTTGTCCTTTGTGGAGTTGCACCCACTCTTTGCGTTCGCGCTTAGTGTAGTCGTTAAGTGCTTGGAAAATGACTTCTCGAGTGCTTTTGATCATGCAGTCTTCAACTTCAATAAGCCACCTTTCAACAGCTCCTTCAGCCTGGTCAGTGTCTATCACGCGGACCAGGTCTACTTTTTCGCCTTCTTGAGAAATCATTGCTGTGATCTTGCGTTCGTCGAACTCGAGACTTTTGATGCCTTCGAAGCACTTTTTAAGGTGGGGTTGTACTCGAGTGGGGTCTTTGGTTTCTTTGAGGATAGACAAGAGTTCTTCGTTGGACAAAAAGAAGAACCTGGGGAAGAACAACCGTTTTTTCTCTAGGTAGTTGTTTAGTTCTCTTTGGACTATTTCAAGTTTTTCGTGGCAGTACTTCAGAGTTTCTAGAAGTCCTTCGATCTCAGTAACTGTCCTTACAGCAGTGTTGCGGTGGACTTGGTCCATAGTTTTGTGCCACTGAGCGTCTACTTCTTTGAAGATAGCTGCTTCTTTGTAAAGCTGTTTTTGAATGTCTGCACTCGCAAACACAGGTTCCAAGCCTGACCAAAGAGTCTGGACTTTCTTCCAAACATCCAAAATACTTGCAGACCGAGTAAGCCACTCGTCCCAGACTTCAATCCGTTTTTCGTGGACTTTGGCAAAAGGAGACCCCTTCATGGTTTGAGTAGTGAGGGTTTGTTCTTCCAGCAAAGTTTCAATGAGTTCTACACTCGACCCTATAAGTATGTAAGTGCCTACTTCAGGCAAGTGCTTTAGTTCGAAGCAAATCCCTTCCCAGTCTTTTTCCATCTTTTGGAGCATTTTGAGGTTGCTGTACTCTCTGGCAGCAGCCTGGGCAATTTCGTCAAGTTCTTCTTGTTTTTCCTGAAGCATTCCTCTGATTTTGTCTATTTTGCTGAAAATAGTTTTTTCGTCTATTTTGAACTCAGTCCCCAGAATCGCAGAAATCTTGTCGAAGTGACGTTGTTCAAGTCCTTCAGTGGAGACTATCCTCATTATAGGTATCTTTTTGATGAAGATGTCTAGGTCCTTTATTATGATGTCAGCTACTTCTGCAGGACGTGGGTACTTGTCTTTGAACTGGTGGAACAGACTCCGGGCAGTTCCCAATTTCTTCCTGGCGTCCCGTTCAATTTCGTCAGGGTCGAGTTCTTTGACGTTGGTGTTGTTGGTTTCTTTGTCAATTCTGCCAACTTCCCTCACTAAGCCCCACAACTCTTCGTAAGGCTTGATAGTTTGTTTAGCTTCTTCGAGTTTGGAGAACTCACTTGGGTTCCACTCCAGAAGTTCTTCTTTCCGGTTTATAGTGTTCATTTTTTCTTCAGCTTCTTGCAACTTAAACTTAAGGTCTGCAATGTTTTGGTTAGTGTCGTCAACTGTGACTTTGTCTCCGTTGTCCTTGAGTTTGTCTATTTGGTGCTCTATAGAGTTAAGTTCCTCTGCAAAGTTCTTGCGGTAGTCTTTGAGTTGGGTCACCAGTGAGTCCCTTTCTGACTGAAGTCGCAACTCAACCTCTTGCATAGTGGGCCAGATTTTCATGACCCAGAAACTGCACTGCTTGAGCGAACCTAAGTCCTCCTCTGAAATGTTGTAAGGGTAGTTGTAAAGCATTTTGTACCACTCTTTTACGTCGTTGTACTCTTCAAACAAGTTAGGAATGGTTGTGTCCCGGCAGGTGTTTTTAAAGCTCTCAATCTCAACTAGTTTTTCTTCGGAGTCGGCTTTCTGGACGAGTTGGTTGTTGATGTCTTCGAACTTCTGGTAAACTGCTTTTCCCCTTTCGAAGTTGCTCTTCAAAACAGAGTTGATGAGCAAAAACACTATTTCGTCACACTCTTTCCTGAGGAGTTTGTTGATCTCACTGCAGTCAACTTCCACCATGTTGAGTCGAATCTTGATAGGGCACTCTTTGCGTATTTCAGCTTCAATGCTGGTGTACTTTTCAATGAGTTCAACATACTCTTCTCTGGTGTGGTTTTGCGTTACAAACACATCAATACTTGCCTTATCAGACAGAACATGCAGGTACTTGTCGTAGAACTCCAAGCTCTTCTCAGCTACTTCCAGGTTTTTTCTCACAATAGGCTTGATTTCTGAAACTGCGTTTTCAATGATTTCGTCGTCCCGAGGCACACTCCAAAGGTAGGGGTCTTGCTCTCCCTCTACTCCACTGTCAGGCCTGGGAATCTTTTCTGACTTCTCCGCTAAGCTGTTTACTACCTTGATTAGTTCTTTCCTGATGGTTTTGGTGTCATCTGAAAAAACCACTTTGTTGTCTACAGAAGTCATCTTGACCTTGAGGAAGGCGTTGGGCCAGGGCTGGGGAATGTCTTCCATCATTGTTTGGGGAGTAGGAGGTTCTTTTATAGCAAACTGTCTAAAGAACTCCAAGTAAGCTTCGAAGGAGTCAGTGATCAGCTGCCTTATTTGGTTGGACATGAGTGTACTTACAGCTTCGAAGAACTTAAGTGCTTGGTCTTTGTCCATTTGTTTGGTTTCTTCAGAGATGATGGAAACTGCACTTTCCTTCCAGTCCTGCAGCAAAAAGTTCTGGACTTGCTCCATCCGGTTGTTTTGTCTTTCAACGAACTCTTCAGTAGTCAGTACCTCGTACTTCGAAGGAATGTCTACTAAAAGCAGGTCTTCGTACTCAGCCCAGAGAAGTTGCAGGCCAAGAGTAGCTGGGGAGCAAATACTTAAGTTGTCAGACATAAGCATGCGTGCCATCATTATGTTGGTTTGCCACTCTTCACTGGGCTCAAGTCCTTTGTAGGGCTCTGAACCGTAATCCACAGGGGGGTCGGGGTTGAACTTTATTCCCAGTCTTTTCCTTTGGTCTTCGTCTTTGAGCACGTAGTCCAAAATGCTTTTCCTGCAGGCGTTGTAGTAGTCTTTGTTGATTTCGTTCAGCATACCGTCCAGCATGTTTTCTACTTGTTGTTTAGGCACCATGTTCCACTCCACAGGAACTAAGTCAAGGATGTTGTGGATCCAGTACTGCCGAATAGGAGATATTACTTCTGTAGTGATTTCGTTAAGCACGTAGTGGGAGTACCTCTTCCAGTTGTAGTCTTTTTGAAGACTAGGAGCGTCTTTGCCCTTGGCTTGGATTGTTCCGTCTTTAGTAGCCATGCTCAAAATAGGGTTAGTGTTGGCAGGCAGAGTTTTTTCAGGTTCCAAAACCATGAACCTAATGGACCTTATTTCAGGGTCGATTATGAGACTTTTAGCCAGTGGGTTGTAGTTAGACGCGATCCTGACTGAAGGAGAAAGGTACTGCTTGCTTGCGGACACAGGCGCAGCAATGGTTCTTTTGAAGGCGTCAAGCACTGGAGGAAAGCGAGTGTTTGCAAGTGGGGGTTTTTTGAAAGTAGTTGTCATGAGCTTTGCTGGGTCGTTGGCAAGTTTAGAGTAGTTGTGAACTCTGGCGTGGGGGTTGAGTCCTGCACCTAGCATTTCCACAGACATGGCTTTAGGGTCAGGAAGAACTCTTTTTTCCCTTACAATGTTGACTTGTCTTTCTTCGTTAGTTGAGTTGCTTGGAGTGCGTTCAAGAGGCGGGAGTTCTCTTTGTTGGGTTTTTCCGGCTTGCATTAGGTTCTTCACTGTGCTTTTTCCGTGAAAATGTCCATTTTTTGTTTTAGCAAAAGGAACAAAGACAACTTGGCGGTTAGTGGCGATGAGCTTGCCAAGGACTCCTAAGTCTACTTCAGCTTTAGGGTGGTTTGAAAGGACTTCGCCTATGAGTTCGAAAACGTTCTGGAGGGCACTGGAAACTAGTTTTTTTTCCAAGTCAGCAATTTTTGAAATAGCGGCGTAGTTGATTTTGATTGTGGGGCCTGGTGTGAAGCCGTAAGGGCACTCTCGTGAGTCAAGGGCAAACTCCAGTCCGTACTGGGACTTAAAGGCGTCACTTAGTTCCAACATAACTCCTCGGGGGTTCTCAAGGGCCTGTCCGTACCCCAAAGTGCCGATTGGCTGGCAGTTCACTGCGCGGCCTACGTCGAACTGGCCCAGTAGCCACTTCACAAAGGCTTCCCAGCAGTCTGCAAAGGTTGCTTGGCTCATTACTGAAGATAAAACCTTCTCTCGAGTTAAGTTCTTTTCCACACACATTGCTAGCAGTTTTTCGACTGTCAGTTGTACTTCTGCTTCGTCCATTTTTTATTACAAAAAGCATAGCTAGTTTTTTTTATAACTAAGTAGCAAAGACTGGGCTTCTTTGAGGTGGGCCAGTGTGTTTTGGACTTCTGGGAGTTCTTGCAGGTGGTAACTCATTTCGGCCTCTGCGTCCAGTAAAGTTTTTTGGGTTTGGTTTAGGATTTCCCCAAAAAGCACCTTCGTCCTGCTGACCCAAGGGCAGTGGCGTCTGTGAGCTTGTGCTAGGTCAAACCCTGAGTTGGTTTCTAGAATCTGGGTTTTTGAACCACCTTCTGAGGCATGAACGACTCTGCAAATACTGCACCTAACAAACTCATTGTGTTTTTCCCAACCAAACAAAGCCAGTGCTAAAGGAACGTCTATTTCTGGGTAGTTCCAGAACACACAACTTAACTGAGTTAAACCTTCAAAAGACCTAGGGTTGACTAAAGGCACTCTTTCTAAGCTTTCTAGACTCTCAAGTCTTTCCATAAAAGCTTCTGTGGAAAAAACACCCTCATTTTGGTAAGACAAAGGGTACCTGAACTTACATTTAGAATTGTGCGAAAAGTAAAGTTGTCCCCAAACAAAAGGGAGTTCAACTTTGCACTCACAAGCAACACACTTAATGCAGCCAGCCACGTCCCACTCAAAACCACGCTCAGCACATTCCAAAAGGTCAACTTCGTCAAACAAGCTAGAATCGAAAGTGCCTAGTCTTAGGAATAAACTATTGTCCATTTAATAATAATGGAAGTCAGTGACCCTCAGAGTTTGTTGGATGTTAAAAATCAGATCAACCATGTACTGAGCTCGTTAGAACAGCTTGAAAGAGAAGGCGAACCCAGAACTAAGGCTGAGTTGGAAAAAAAGTTGGAAAAAATCAAAAAAGAAACTAGTGAAGTACTTGACGGCGAACTCTCTAAATGCAAAGAAGACTTTGAGCACAAAATGGGCCAAATCATCAAGAACTTTTCTTTCCAAATAGAAAATAACTCTAAAGAGCTCAAAAGGTACCTCAAAAACAAAACCAAAAACCACGCTCCTCCTAAAGAAATCACTGTGGAAAAAGTACATCGCCAGCAAAGTCCCCCCATTTCCAAACTTTTGTACGACAAAGACTTCAAGACCCTTTACAACATTTCTATAGCAATACTCATCAACATCGGAATTGGGTTGCTCCTCAAAGACCTAATTGACTACTCTAACTGGGAAGGCTACGCTCTGATGTCCAAGCAACTAGGCAACTTTTACGAAGTATGCCTGACTTTAGTTTTCAACTTCTTTGTGAGTGTTCTTTGTGTGCCTTTAGTCCAGCTTTACAAAAAAGACTTCAAGCCCTTGGTTTTGATACCTATCTTCTTGATTCTGCAATTCACCATCCTGGGCACAGGCGTAGTCTCCGTAGTTCGAAACCAAACGCCAATAGCTAGTTCTTTCATAGTCGTTTTGGAGTCTTTCCGAATGACTATGAAGAACCACTCTTACTTCCGAGAAAAACTGCTCTACGGAAAAGGTCCTAACCAGTACCAAAAGTTTGTTCCCGACTACGCAAAGCAATTGGGCTTAACTCAAGACCAAGTAAGCACTCCCCAAATAAATATTGAGTCAGCAACTGCAGAGTTAAGTAGGTTCCTTTACTTCTTCTTTGTACCTACTCTTATTTACAGAGACTCCTACCCCAGACTTAAAGGCAGAATGCGCTTCAACAACATTCTCATCCACACATTCAACTTCATAGGGACTATTGTGTACACTGGTCTTATTTTCAAGGCTTTTTGCATCCCTGAATTCCAGCATTCAGCTGAGCACATGAAAGAAACAAAGGCTCTAGTGATTCTTTGGGCAAGTCTCATGTTGCCTTCGATGATGATATTTCTGCTTATTTTCTTCGGAGTCACTCATGCTTGGTTCTGCATTTTTGCAGAGGTACTAGGCTTTGCAGATAGAGGCTTTTACAGCGACTGGTGGAACTCAAGGGACTTTCTGATGTTTTACAGGAAATTCAGTGTTATAATTTACGACTGGGCACACACTTATGTGTTTGTGGACATTATGAGGTTTACAAACAACACTATTGGACAAAGGGGAGCTAGGGCGATTCTTTTTTGTTTGTTGGGGTGCATTATTGAGTGCATTGTGGACTTGTCCTTGGGGGTTTTCTCGGTGGTTTTGGTTTTGCTCATTAGTATTACAGGGATATCTGTAGTTCCCCTGGGCTTCAAGTTCTTTAAGTCCAGCAATGTGTTGGTCTGGGTGATCATTATCATGACTAACGGCTTGATAATGACTTTGTACTCCTTAGAGTATTACTCTCTTTTTGACAAAAGCACTCCTTCTCCTTACCAAGAATACGGACTCCTAGGCATCTTCATCCCTAAGTGGACACTTAAGCTATTTAGTTAATTAAACATCAGAAACTAAACGCTGGGTTTCAGGAATCTTTTGGTCTCTAAGTAAACTCACACTTAAACAACACTCCAAACAAACCCTGCAAACAAGCACTCCTGCAAGTACAAATACCAGAGAAACTAGTCCCCCGCCTAACAACCCCAAAACTCCTAAGTTCAGGTAAGTTTCAACTGTGAAGAAAGTCCCCAACATCCAAAGCAGTCCAAAAACCAAGTAGTAAAGCAAGACAACTACTTTTTGGGTTTCCCATGTGTCAAAGTAAGCCAGTTCAACTAAAGTTCCTTGTTGGAGTTTAGGAAGTTTCATACGTTAATTAATTACAAAATGACTTCATCTTACTAGGACAACGAATTCGCTGCATGAGTCTTTTGGCCAAAGAAGAAGTGTCCTTTAGAATCCAAAGGCTTTTTTCTTTGTAAGAAGGGTCGCAGTGCAAAGGAGTTCTTTTCGAGGAATTTTCGTAGCATAAACGGGCCTCTTTGGAGGACTCTAAGCACAGCTTGGGGAGCCTTAATCTCTTAGGCAAGGGAGTTTGGTCACGCATACCAGGAGTAACTGAATTTCTGATGCAAGGGACTTCAAGGCGTTTGTGCATTTTGTAGGAACTTACTGTGTTTTTGGACTTTTTAGAATTTTTGGAAAGCTTATTTATAGCTTTGTCAAAGTATGTATTAGGGTAGTGGGATACTTGTGATTGTGCTCTAGTAGAAGAGTTCTCTGTGTCTAGTCCTTTGGAACTCGCTGTGGTTCTTCTGGACAGAAAACTTTTGTCTAGGTTGTCTGCGTTGGCTTTTTTAAGTGAACTTTGACTTTTTACGTAATTGCTTTGCTTCAAAACAATAGCTTCATTGATGCGGTTAAGTTTCATTTTATCGTTATAAAATTTGAACATATTTAAGGAAAGCTATTAGTTATCTGGGAAGCCAAAGGAGCTTTGCATTTGTGACTCAGAAAGCGCCTTTGAAAGTTCTTCGTACTGTCTGAAAAAGGTTTTCTGGAAAGCCTCTTGGTATCTGTCCTGGCACATTGCAAGGCACTGCTTTTCATTTGCAGAAAGTTCTTTTTGGGGTCTGGTGACGCATTTCTCAAAGCAAGCTTTGACGGTTCCTTCAATCATGAATCTCACTATGCTTTCTTGCAAGAAGTTCTGAACTCCTCCTGATTCCATTTTTTATTGTAAGCCAGAACTTATTCTAACACTAATAAAACAACCCAAACCCCTACTGAACAGACTCCGTCTACTATGTAGTCTAAGTCCAAAACCATGTAGCTAAAAGTATCCTCTGCACAGTAAGGAGCTGTCACTAAGTCTATGAAGTTATCGTAGCTGTACTCCCACATTTTCAAGTCTTTCAAAAGTATTTGTTGGCTGTTTTCTTGGCACTCTAGCAAGTAGTACTTAAATACCGAAGAGCTCAGTTCTGGCTTGCAGTACTTCTTTCCGTCCATTCCGCATAAGCAACTTGAAAAGCTTCCGTTTACTAACTCGCAGTCCTGTTCAGTGTTGCATTGCTTGGGATGCGCTCCATCTTTGAGGTCAGAACCTGGAACTTCTTGAGGACAGTCTACGTAGTAGTTAGTTACTACTTCTTGAGGGGGTCCAGGTTCCTTTTCAAAGCAGTCTACGTGCTTGGCCTCTGTTTCCTGCGGAGAAGTGCTTTCAAAAGCATCATACTCCTTTTGCAAGTATTCTTTACTGCAGTCAAGGTCTCCACAGCCTTTTTCGTTGAGCCAAATTGTGCTTTCGTAGAAAGCAGCACATTCCGAGTAGTCAAGAGAGCTGCAGTCATACGTGTAACACTCAGCACTTGCTAGGATGAGCCGCACAGCAATAATTAGCATCATAATAAATGGGTTGTTGCAGTTCATCACGCCAAGTGACCATTACAAACGAACTTACAAGCTATAGGTTTGCCCCAGCAAGTTCTGACCTTTTGACTCTTTACTCCAAAATCCGCAAAGAGTTCCCCGAACTCCAGTGCCACGCTTTTTACTTGGTTTCTGCAGACGATCAAATCATCAATAGTCAAAAAAAGTACTCTGCTTATCTCAAAACAAGACACAAGTCCAAGTTTTCAGTAGTCAAAGAAAAACCACATGCTTTCCAGCTTGAAGACTGGAACAAAAAGAGCCTTTCAGTGTTTAAACTCCGACGCAAAAACTACGAACTGGCAGGCACAGGGTTCCTAGTTAGTCCTCGGTTTGCAATAACTACTATGGACAACTTCACGGACCAGAAGTCTCTAAAGAACTACTCTGCCCTTTTCCAAGACTCCCTGGACACTGAAGTCCAAATCAGGAGTGAAGGGGTCTTTTTGCAGTTCCCTGATGAAGAAGGAATTAAGTTTGCTCTTGTAGAGTTAGCTCCTAGTCCAAGCCAACACGATTTCCTGAGTTCGTTGGTGCCAATAAAACTAAACACTGAATTCAAAGCCCAGCCCAACTCCCAAGCTACTGTTATATTTTACACAAGGAACCACCCAGTTCTCCAGGCAGAAACTGCACCTGTCAACGTTTTCGACAACAAGTTTTTTGACTTGCAAACAGCCCTCAAAGAAGGCTCTTCAGGTGCCCCTGTGTTAAACTCCAACTTTGAGCTCATAGGCGTGTTTTCTTCTTACAAAAGCGACGAAATGCCAGGTTCGGGACTCAGAGTTAACTTTATTGTGGAAAAACTAAAAGAAGAGTTTGACTCCAACCAAAGCAAAACCAAAGAAGCACTCCAAGAAATTTGGAACTTTTCTGGACTTCCAATTCAAGAAAACCAAGCAAACGGCTTCCTCAACTACACTTGCTACTTAGACACCTGCAAACAGTACCTTTGGTACTTCGGTGCCGAGTCTGAAACAGCCAGTAACATCTTGGGTTTGCCCACTATGAAAGAAGGTTCTTCTGCAGTCTGCACTCCTTGGGGCATCCTTATGACAGGACCTCCACAAAGTGCTTGGCTTTTTGACGGGGAAGTATTCATTAAGTGCGAAAACATGCTGCAAGAGCACCTTTGGCACTGCAGTGCTTACTGGGAAGAGTGTGTTTACGTAATAGGTGGTCAAAACTCTAAGTCTGTCGAAGTTTTTAGTTTCCAAAACCAAAAGTGGAACTTAAGTGCCCAACTCCCGCACGAAGTAGCTCGGGGGTCCTGTGTTGCTTCAGACACTATTTACTTGTTAGGAGGCCACACCTTAACAGACTTTTCTGAGAAAATCTTAGCTTTAAGGGAGGGTTACTGGGAAGTCCTTGAAGTAAGGTTGCCCAACCCAAGCATACACCTAGGTATTATTAAACTAAGCACTCACGAGTTTTTGGTTTTTGGAGGAACAGTCCTTAACTCCGACTTAGAAGTAGAAGACAACCTACTTGCTTGGAGTATTGACGTGGCCAGTTCCAAACTAGAACAGAACCGCAAAATCCAAAAACCACTGAAGTTCGGGAGTTACAACAGTGCAAGCACTGACCAGGAAGCTGTAATTTATGCTAACTCGGGGGAACTGCTTAGGTACTCTTACAAGATCAAGCGAATTTTCTTTAGTTACATGTAAACTTAAGCCCTTTTTAATTCTTAATGGAAGGCACAGAAGATAACTTTATCAGTTTGAACACAATTAACACCTTCCTCCTAACTGTAGTTCTGGCCTTGCTGGGGTTTTACCTTTTCGGACCTAAAAAGGTTCCTTCAGAAGCCTCAAGTCCAAGGTCCGGTTCCTTCCACTCCTCAAGCTCCGACACAAACCTGCTCCAGTACTCAAGTGACATGCAAACCCGGGAAATCTACCGAATAGTAATAACCGGGGGGCCTTGTGCAGGCAAAACAACGGCCCTTAGTAAAGTAGCTTCAGAGATGAGGGAAAGGGGCTTCAATGTCTTCATAGTGCCTGAAGCAGCTACCTTGTTAATGAAAGGAGGAGCCTTGATTAACCTAGAGTCAATTGACGCTGCAGGACAAATAGAGTTCCAAACCAACCTTATGCACCTGCAAATGGCACTTGAAGATACTTTTACCGAAATAGCTTCTTCCACCAAAAGAAAAAGCATCATTCTTTGTGACCGAGGACTAATGGACGGTTCTGCCTACATACCAAGCGAGTTGTGGCAGGCCTTACTTGACGAAAGGGGGTGGACTGCTGTGCACCTCCGGGATAGACGCTACGAAGCAGTTATACACATGGTTACTGCTGCAAACGGGGCTGAAGACTACTACACCTTTGCAAACAACGAAGCACGCTATGAAGGACTGGAGTCAGCCAGACAAGTAGACTACAGTCTGCAGGAGTCCTGGATAGGCCACCCCCACTTTACTATAATTGACAACTTCAACAGCAAAGACTTCAAGCAGAAAATCGAAAGGTGCGTGCAGCATGTGTGCAGGTACGTGGGAATCCCAGTTCCGACTCAGTACTTCCGGAAGTACCTAGTGAAGAACGAGTCTTTTGACGAAAAAGACATTCCCTCTGGAATTAAACACGTCAAGATTTACATCGAAGAAGTGTTTTTGAGTTCCACAGACGACATAATTGACAAGATCCAAAAAAGAGGACAGTCGGGGTGCTACATCTACACACACATAATCCGGAACAAAGAAGTCAACTACGAGTACAGTGTGAGCAAGTGCCAAATTACTTCCCAAGAGTATATGAAACTCATCAAAAAGAAAGACCCCACTCGCAAGCCAGTTAGGAGAGTCAGGCGGTGCTTCATTTTCAAAGGCGAGTACTTCACTCTGGACTACTTTTCCAACGTGAAAAACGGACTCTGGATACTGCGGGTGGCTTCTGAAAAAGATGAAAAGGACATTATGTTCCCTCCTTTTGTGGAGGTCATCAGAAACATCAAGGACGACCCTGGCTACAACATCCACAAACTTGCCAAACTCAACTGGTACCCAAGTCACCAAGACAAACACTACTTTATGGAAGACTATTAATAAATATGGGGTAAACTTCGCACTAGAAAGAGAATCTGGTGTCCTCTTCCCCTACACTAAAAGGAATCCCAGGAACCCTTTCCAAGACTAAGGGTTCGTAACATTCCTAACAGCCATAACTTAATTATTGAACTAGCTGTATGATAGAGTCAACTGCGCAAGCTAGACCCAAAGCCATCAGAACGGCTGCTACACCTGAAACTACTAGTTTCTTGGTAGTGTTGTTGGAGATCTTCCAGTAAAGCATTGCAGGGAGCACAAAACTAAGTTCGGCTGCAAATATTCCTCCAAGCACCTTGAAGTAAAACACTGCGTCAGGAACTACTATTGCAACTACTGCAGCTAGTCCTAAAAGTATCACTGTCAGACTATAGTACCTGAAGGGACTGGGGGTCAGGTCCGAACCTGCTATGAACTGCTCCATGCTTAAACGCAAGGGGTAGAAGTTAAGGACTACCGCTACTGTAAGGTACAAACAAACCATAACTCGGGCTACCACCATTGGCCAGTCGTAAGCACTGCTTCCTCCTCCCAAAGGAGTCCGAAACACCACTAGGTCTGGCATCTGGTCTAAGTAAGAAAGGTAACCACTCACGCCCAAAATAATGTAGAGGAACGCCAGGAGTGCTATAGTTCTGAACACAACCTTGGTCATCCTTACCTTCGAGGGTCTCTGTAACTCTGAGTAAATAATAGGCACGTTTTGCACTGCGTCATAAGCAAAAAAGGTGATTCCCACAGCGTTGAGAATGTTTTTGTTGAGTTTGAAAAACTCTATTTGTTGGGAGAATTCAGGGTTTTCACTTATGTACACTGGGGACTGGAACAGAACCAGAATTGTAATGTATAAGATACCCACTACACTAAGTAAAGAGAAGTAACTCAAGGAAGTAATTTCTTTGGGAAGCGAAAGCGGAAGCCACACACAAACAGTCAAAGCCAGGATAATGACTACTCTTGCGGTCTCGGTGTCTCCCGCCCCGATTACCCCAAAGGACTCCAAGACACTTGTCAAAAAGCTACTTACCAGCACCATGTAAGCCGCTACAGTTCCGAAGCACAGTATGGTAACAGACACCTCTGTCAGCCGCCTACCTGCTTCGCCGTACAACTTGACTGTGACAGCTACGAAGTCGTAGATCTGTTGGTCGTCACAAACTGCGACTAGAATAAGGTAGTAAACTCCAAAGCAAAGGCCACCTATGATCAGCATAAGTATGCCTAGAATTAACCCGCACTGGTTAACTGCGTAAGGCAAAGAAAGCAGCCCTGCACCTATGGCAGAAGCACACAACGTAAAGATAGAACCTCTCAGGGAACCCGGAGTTATCCGGGAAAAGGATCTTTGGCACCAACTTGGTTTGAAAATTGCGTACGGCTGCTGGGATTCCATTTTTGTAAGAATAATACATGGCTAGTTGCGGAGATGAAGACGACGTAGACTTAAAGAGTCTGACTCGCAAAAACACTTGGGACTCCAAAGACGAAGTAGTGGAAGTGTCTCCAAAAGGACGGTTTTTTCGCGTAATTTTAATGTAGTTCAACGACGAGTTGGGATCAGGTGCTTACAAAAGAGTTTACCGAGGCCTTGACAACGATTTAGGCTGCGAAGTAGCTTGGAATGTCATTTGTTTGAAGAACTTGCCTAAACACGACAGGTCGCAGATTGCAGAAGAAGTTAAGCTCAACCGGAAACTTAACCACCCTAACATAGTCCACTTTATTTCAGCCTGGACAATTCCTTCCCGAGAAGAACTTGTTTTCATAACTGAGTTAGTTACGGGGGGTTCCCTCAGACAGTACTTAAAAAAGATCAAGTATCCTAGACTCAAGGTAGTTAAGTTGTGGTGTCGGGGAATCCTGTCGGGACTTTGCTACCTGCACTCCCAACTCCCCTACCCCATAATTCACAGAGACCTAAAAACAGACAACATTTTCGTGATGTCAAACACTGGCGACGTCAAGATAGGTGACTTCGGGTTGTCTACTTTAATGAGGAACTCTTTGCAAACTTCAGTGCTGGGAACTCCCCAGTACATGGCTCCTGAACTCTTTGAAGGTCACTACAACACTGGAGTCGACGTTTATGCCTTTGGAATGTGTGTTATGGAAATGTGCACTCTCAACGCACCTTACAAAGAGTGTAAGAACCCTGGTTCGATTTACAAAAAAGTTATATCTGGCGAAATGCCTTTAGGACTAGAGCAGATTCAAGACCCCGAAGTCAAAGAGTTTGTTTTGGAGTGTCTCAAACCCTTGGAATCCAGACCTATTTGTAAAGAACTCCTTTCTCACAGATTTTTGGAAATCAATGAAAGCAGTCCTTCCACACACGTCCCTGTAAGAATCACGCCTTTAGGTACAGAGTCGCCTCAAAGCTTCAAGAACTCTTCCCAGGTAGCGATTTCCATTATAGTGAAGCATGAAACTAAAGGGCCCCAGCAAGTGTGTTTTGACTTCAGAAAAGACCTGGACACTCCTGAAAGAGTTGCTGAGGAAATGGTGAAGGAACTTGCTCTAGACCAAGCTCTTGTGATACCCATTGCCCAAGAAATTGAAGCAAGGGTCAAAAGGTCACTTGAGGACAAAAGTCTTTCTTTTTCACGCAAGTTCCAAACTTTCAACCAAAGCTCAGAACCCAAAACCTGTGACTTTCTAGAACTATCTGAAGAACATTCGCAAACCCTAGAGTCTAGTTACTTTTCCGAAAACAAAATGCGTCCAGTGTTTTCTGAGAGTGACTTGTTGTCACTTGAAGAAAAACAACTCCAAAGCACAGCTTCACTCAAGTACGTGCTGAAGAGAGGGTCGTTCCACAACGACCGAGAAAGAGTTATAGCTCTGCAAAGAGTGCTTAAAATATCTTTAAACTGCAAAACTGAAGTGGACGGATACTTTGGAGTGCACACTGAGTCACTTGTAAAAATGTTCCAAAAAATGAAGAACTTAAAGTGCGATGGCATGGTAACACCTGAGCTATGGAAGATTCTGATAGAAGACTACGAAAGGTGCAAGGAACAAGGCAACCTACTAGAGTGAATTAATGTTAATTTTAACTGCTTATACTAAAAGGCCTCAAAAGTCTGCTTACTAAGCCTTCGAACTAAAAACTACTTGGACCCAGGATTTTGTGCCTGAGTTTTGTGTTCCGATGTGACATTTTTCCCAGCTTAAATATGAAATTACACCGGGACTTATATAAATTTCACTTATCATGAGAAACACAGTCCTGGTGTGTATATTTATAGCCATTGGTGCTTGGTCCCAAAACTTGACACTTAGTTGCGACAACCCCCTGTTCAGTGAAGAGTACTGGCCTTCCGAGTTAGGAACGCGACCTCCCTATTTGGATGAGCCAGAAAAACTGGAGGGAAAACTGGACATTTGTGGAGACGTTCAGATCAACGGGACTTCTTGCTGCAACCAAAACACCGTTCAGGAAATCGAAAAAATATTCCTCGAAAGGCGCGAAAAGATTAGGAACCAAACCGAGTTGTTCATTGGTAAAATCAGGGACACTGTCAACGACTTTGACCCTGAAAACCAAAGGGACTTTGGAAAGGAGTACGACGAAGAAGGAAACAGACAGAAAAACCAAACAAGTGGAAGAAGGCTACAGGACTTAACTGAAGACAACTCTGCAGAAGAACCTCAAACCACCTCTGGACAAACAGAAACCGAGACTCTCCTTGAAGACGAGTTCTTTTCAGAACAAGAAACTACTGAGGCTAATGCTTCAGAGGCTGAGCTTCAAGAGCTTGAAGGTGTTTTGGTTCAAGAGACTGAAATCAGCGAAAGCAAACTGCAAGAAGCTGAAGAAGGATTAGTGGAGGATGAAACTATGGTTCAAGAGACTGAAATCGGCGAAAGCGAACTGCAAGAAGCTGAAGAAGGATTAGTGGAGGATGAAACTATGGTTCAAGAGACTGAAATCGGCGAAAGCGAACTTCAAGAAGCTGAAGAAACCGATTAGCCATGGAGGATGAAACTATGGTTCAAGACGAAACGGCGAAGCTAATGCAAAAGCATAGTGAAACTATGGTTCAAGAATGAAACGGCGAAAGCATTCATGGAAAACGGATGGGGTGAAACTATGGTTGAAGAAACTGAAGCATCGGCGAAAGCGAAACTATGGTTGAAGAAACCGAAGCCATGGAGGATGAAACTATGGTTGAAGAGACCGAAGCCATGCAAAACGAAACTATGGTTGAAGAAACCGAAGCCATGCAAAACGAAACTATGGTTGAAGAAACCGAAGCCATGCAAAACGAAACTATGGTTGAAGAAACCGAAGCTATGCAAAACGAAACTATGGTTGAAGAAACAGAAACAGAAGAAGGCCTAAAGCCCCAAGAAGAACAGGAGCCAGAAGAAGCAGCCTCAGAAGAGCTTCAAACAGAACTAGAAGAAATCAAAGCCCAAGAAGAAGAATTTGACGACGAAGATAGGGGAAGGCCCTTGTACAGAGGCAATAGACGCTACCGACCGGCTATCCTAGAGCTTCCTGAGTCGTCCCAAGAAACAGTCACTGAAGAAGTTCGGGACTTAAATGCCTTTATGAAGGAGTACTCCCAACAAGCAGCAAAGTGCTTAAGAGGAATCCTTAACCACTTTGCAGGAATGCTTTGCATGGGATGCCACCCTGGTTGGCAAGAATTCGTCAACCAAACTGACCAAGGAATCAGAGTCAAACTCCAAGAAGACTCCTGTGACTCGCTTTTCAGCGACTGCGAAAGCTACCTAGAGTACTACCAAGAACTGCCCACTCGGATGAATCAAACGATTTCAGAACTAGAAAAAGAGTTCAAAAAGTCAAATGCATCCTTAGAAGAGTACCACTTGGAAGACCTCAAGGAACTCATAAATTACGAGCAAGAAGTTACTGTGTGCAAAAACGAACAAGAGTGCAGAGACCTGGTGTGCAACAAAATGCCTGGAGAACAAAGTGGATTTTTGCCAGAAGCCAAAACTTTCTATGACCCAGGAGACATTGAAGCAAGCAGGAGACTCCAAAAAGAAGTGAGCTTTGAGTACTCCGAGGAGGGGTACAATCCCTACGAAGTAGGCAAGGAAAGCGGCTTAGACTCTGAAATCAAAGTCGAAGACCAGTCTGCTATTGAAGACGAAGACGAGGAGTTCGCAAAAGTCCTCACAAGTCTTTTGATCTCAGTTTTAATCTTATACATATAATTTACTATGTTCTTTAAAAACCCAGAAGGCCAGGACCTGTTTTGTAAGTACTTCCAAAAGTCCCAAAGCAAGGAGATTTACATACTCTGCCATCGGAATGGCTCCAGTATAGACTGCTCTATTTATCCTCTGCTGGGCAAAAACCTGTCAGTCAACATTTTCGGATTTGACTTTTCGGGACACGGCAAAAGCCAAGGAACCTACAACTACGCAGGCTTTCCCCAGCAAGCCAAAGACCTGCAAAGTGCTTACTTGCTCCTCAAAGCCCAGGGCTTCCAGGTCAAGGGAGTGATTGCTCACTCCAAAGCTGCAAATGTAGCTATAATCCACAATGCTGTTTTTGGAACTATTCCCAACATAATTGCAGTAGCTCCGCGGTACTTCATGGCTGAGTTTCCAGCTTTGTTTCTACCGAAGTACAGAAAAATCACCCAAAAAGGCAAAGCAAAAGTCCAGACTGCAAAGGGCAAAGAAACAATAACCATCGACATGCTCAAGGAAAGAATGTCTTTGGACATGAAGTGCTACTGCCAGAAGTGCTCAGGAAACCTGTTCATTGTGCACGGCAGAGAAGACGATAATTGCCCTGTTACAGACGCCCATATGTTTGTGCAGGCTCTAGGAAGTCACTTGATGCAGTTACACATTGTTACAGGCGATGACTCCTTTGAAAACAACACAGACAACTTAGTGGAGGCACTTGAAGAAATCTTCACTTGTATAAACGAGTGTATATAATTAGTGAATAATGCTGTTATACAATTAATAATGCAGTCCGTTTGGGGAATTGTCCGGAAGGCTTGGGATGGAATATCCACACAGGAAAACATTGAAGAGTTTTGGGAGGTGACTGACGTGGTGTCGGAAGTAAGTGAAAAGGTGTACTCGGTCTTCATGGATTGGATTTGGGAGCAAGGAGAGATCATGATATGGAACAGAAGGATGCAGCGAGCAAAGGACTGGAAGTCTTGGGAGTTCTCTGCAAAGAAACTCGACGAACTTAGAGGCATGGAAGACTGGAAGAAACGCGATGCAAGCACACTTTACGACTACAAATTGTTGAAAAGACGACTAAGACTCATCAGGAACATGCGCGAAAACGAAAACATTGAAGCCTTGGTGCATCACTTGAGGTCAGGACTCTTGAGAGGACTAGGAGGTTCCCTCAACCCTGAACTTTACAAGCGGTGCTTGGTGGGCACTAAACAAATCATCCAGGAGTACCAAGAAGAAGTTTGCAAGTCGCTTAAGTGCATTGTTGACTCCTCTAAGTTCCCGCTAAAAGCCAAACTAACCTTTTTTTCAGAAAGCAGATATGCTTTTGGAAAAACAGCACTGATGCTAAGTGGGGGCGCGAGTCTAGGCATGTACCACTTGGGGGTGGTCAAAGCTCTTTACGAAAAAGACCTGCTTCCCAGAGTGATTTGTGGCACTTCTGCTGGCTCGATTGTAGCTGCTATGGTTGGAAGTACTTCGCCCCAGGACCTTCCTAGCTGGTTTGCTTCTGGAAAGATCAAGTACGGTCCTTTTGCAGGCAAAGAAAAAGGTTCAGTTTACAGAAAACTAAGGAGGTTCTTAACCAGTGGCCACTTCATGGACATTAAAGTTCTCGAAACCTTTGTTAGGGCCAACGTTGGGGAACTGACTTTCCAAGAAGCCTTTGAAAAGACTGGAGTTATTTTAAACATTACTGTAAGTGAGTCAAGTGAACACCAGGACTACAGACTTATGAACTACTTAACAGCCCCACACGTTTTGATTTGGAGTGCTGCTATAGCTAGTTGTGCAATTCCTTTAGTTTTTGAACCTGTGGAACTCAAGTGCAAAAATCACAAAGGGGAAATAGTTTCCTACCACCCTCCAGGTTTGAAGTTCATAGACGGCTCTGTGAAAGCAGACCTGCCTATGCAGAGACTTTCGGAACTCTTCAATGTAAATGCCTTTGTAGTTTCCCAGGTGAATCCCTGGGTGATTCCTTTGCTCACGCCTGACGACGGGGGCAGTCATGGCCACGATTCCTTGCTTTTCAGACTAATCAAAAACATTAAAAAACTAATTTTGATGGAATTCAGACACAGGGTGCAGCAGTTCAACTTGCTAGGGTATTCTAAGTGTTTGTCTGGGTTTTTAGGAATCTTCACTCAAGAGTACAGAGGCAACGTTACGATCTGGCCTGTGCCCTCTGTAAAGGACTACTTAAACATTCTTTCGAACCCCAGCGAAGAAGACATCCAGCGGTTCATTGAAAAAGGAATGCTCAGGACTTTCCCAAAGGTCAACATGGTCAGTTCCATTTCAGCTATAGAAAAAACCTTTGAAAAGTGCTACTTGCAAATCAGAGAAAAACTCCAAGTCGACTCAGTAACTCTGAGAGTAGCTCTTAAAAACCAAAGTGAACAAATAAAGTTCAAAGAACACCACATCCACCCTGGGTTTAGCATTTTGCCAGAACTGAAGGAACTCATTGACCAAGAATGCCCTCTTAGCGATAACGATTAATGTTTACGTTTTTTCTTAGGTGACTGTGTTGACTCCAAAAGCCCCAAAAAGTCAGAGATGTTTTCTTCTTCTGGGTTTTGTCTCGAAAGTTTCTTTCTGTAGCGCTTTTCTTCTTTGGAAAGGTTGAGTCTTCTGAAGTTAGATTCTTCGTACTCTTGTTGGGCTTTTTCTAACTCCAAAAGTCTTTTGTGCCCAGTGTTGGATCTTACTTCCACAGGTTCGTCCCCTAGTTCTTCTTTGAGTTCTTCTATGAAAGTTGATTTCGCAAGTCTTTTTTTGAGCCTTTCTTCTTCTTTAGCAGCTTTTGTGTCTTCTGTGTACTCTACAGCTTGCATCTTGGGAGGCTTGTAGACTCCTGGCTTTTCGTTTTTGTGAGTTTGAGTTTCGAAGGCTTCAGGGTTGGGTTTGTGTTTGAGTTCTGGTTCAAAGTCCAACTGGGAGAGTTTGTCTAGTTGGTACTGGAGTTTGAGTTCTATAGGTTTGAGTCTTTCAAACAAGCTTTTGAGTTTCACCATGTGTTTTTCTGTTGGTTCAATGTTGGTTTCTTCTGTGCTTTGGTAAATTGAGTAAGCGTAGTTAATGCAGTAGTCCAGCAAAATGTTGTTTTTTAGTTCCATGAAAGAGTTCTTTTGGCTGGTTAGTTGTTCACTCTTGGCCTTTACTTTCTGGACTTTGTCTAGTATTTCGTTATGGAGTACCTTGAAGTCCTGGACTTTGCCTGAGGGGTCCATTTATAAATGCACTTGGACTTCCGAATTACTCACCTGGATTATAAATGGATCAAAAGAGAAGAAGCTTAAGGTCAAACTCTTCAAAGAACTTTTCCAAAAAAGTCAACACTCCTCAGGAAACTTCCAGACCTAGCAAAAACAACCGCACTCCCGAAATCAAAAGGCCTTCTCAAAAAACTTACCTCCAAAAAACTCCTACAGCTTCTTCTAAAAAGGTTTTTGAGTTTTTGCCCTCTCGTATCGACTCTGTTTCCACCCAGTCCCAAACCAACTTCATCAAAAAGAAACTCCTAACTCATTCAAAACCTACTAAAAACGCAATTCTAACTTCCAACAAAGACTTAATTAAATGCATCAAGCAGTCACATACCAACAGAAACTCCAACAAAGCATCTGAACTAGACAGACCTCAAACCCGCCACTTCACAACTACAAACAAACACCCCCTTAACTTAGCAACCAAAACGTCTAGAATCAACCTCCTGAGCAAAAACCAGGAAGGAGCAACTGACAGAGTCAAGTCTTTAACTAATAGAGTCTCCAAAAAAACCATCCCTTCCAGAAACCACCAGTCGCTTACCGTAAGGAACTCAAAAAAGTCTCCTTCACTCAACAGTAAAATAGTTTACTCTTACAAAACCAAAACTGGGAGCACAATGGGGAAATCCAAAAAGTTCAACCAAGACAACTACTTTATAAAGATTCCTTTTTTGGCAAAAAACCAAAGTTTAGTAGGAGTGCTTGATGGTCACGGAGTCAACGGACACAAAGTGTCTAGTTTTGCCAAAAGAGCACTTCCAGTTTTTCTGCAGAACTACCTTCCCAAAAGTAACTTTTATTCAGTCAACGACAAAAAAGAACCCTCCTCCAAAGAGAAGTTCGTTATAAACGAAGCTTTCAAAAAAGCCTTTTTAGAAACTAACTTAGGTTTAAACCAAAGTCAAAAAATAAACATTGACTTTTCCGGAACTACAGCTGTTGTAGTCTTAATCATAGACAAAGTGTGCTTCTGTGCTAACTTAGGAGACTCCCGCGCTGTAATAGGGTCTTTGGAAAACAACAAGTGGAGGGCAATTCCTCTTTCCTACGACCATAAACCAGACGACGTTCTTGAAAAACAAAGGATTTTGGAAGCAGGAGGCCAAGTCGAACCTTTTGTTGACGAAGATGGAGAACCTGTTGGACCAGCTAGAATCTGGGTGGAAGGAGAAGGTTACCCAGGACTAGCCATGGCTAGGTCTCTAGGGGACAAAGTAGGTTCTGAAGTAGGCGTTATTGCTGAACCCCAAGTCATGGAACACCTCATTCTGCCAAACCACAAGTTCATTGTGCTTGCCACCGATGGAATCTGGGAGTTCATGTCGAACCAAGAATGCGTAGAAATAGTTTCCCAGTTCCAAGAAACACAAGACCCACAGGGAGCCTGTGACCAACTCCTGAAAGAAGCTGTCAAAAGGTGGAAAAAGAACGAAAGTGTAATAGACGATATTACTATTTTCGTGGGGTTTTTAAATTAATGACTGTATAATAACTCTGTAATAGGATAAAATTAACTATGTTAGGATTGCTCAGCCAGCAAGAACTTAGCACTGAGCAAGGAGTCTTTGCCCGATTCCATAGTAGCCATCAAGTACACTGCAAACCCCACCGTAAGCACCAAAACTAATGGAAGCCAAATACAAATTTGGGTCAAACCCACGTCTTTGCCTACTTCGTCTTGACACAAAACTCCGAGCACCATCAAGCTTAAGAGAAAAACCCACTTCGCCATGATTATTAAACTAAACTGTCCAAACTCTTGATAAATGCAGACTTGACTCCTGAATTGTTGAAGTCAAACTTCAAAGCATTCCAGTACAAGGCAACTGCTTCTTGGAACTCGCCTAGGCAAAAGTGAGCTTGGGCTTCTCGGAATGAAGCTTTTGTGTTGTTGGGGTCTATAGCTCTGGCAATGCTTGCGTCTTCCGAAGCTTCTTTGTAGTTTCCAGCCAAAAAGTAAGCCTGTGACCTGTTTGAGTAGTATATTGACTTGGGAACTATTTCTATGGCTTGTGTATACAGTTCTATCGACTCTCTGTAGTCTTTTTTTGAAAAAGCTGAGTTTCCCTGGGCTTTGACTGCCTCTGCCCTTTCAGTTTCCTCTTCTGAAGTCTCTTTAACTGGAGCTGGGTTTGTCGGGGGAACTTTAAGCAGTAAATCAATGACTTCATAGTGCTTTTCTCTGAAGGCTGCCTTTACAACTCTTCCAGTAACTCTAGCACCACTTCCAAGTAGCTTAACTAAAGTGTCATTTAAGTTAGACTCAGCAGCAACCTCAAGTGGAGTTACAAAGTCAGTTCCAGTAAGTTCCAGGTCAGCTTTGTGTTCAAGCAGTAAGTCAATAGCTTGAGTGTAGCCCATAGAACTTGCAATTACCAAAGGGGGAGGGAAGTACTTTCCTCTAGACCCGTTGGGGTCTGCTCCTTGCTTCAGTAGCATTTCCAACAACTCAGTGCGTTTCCAAATCAAAGCTAGTTCCAGAGGAGTGCCGTTTTGGCTTTCTTCTTGTATGTCAAATCCTTCTTGAATGCAAAACTCTATGATGGGCATGAAGCCTGACTCAACTGCAATGTGCAAAATAGACATTCCTTTGTTGTTTCTGTGGAAAATACTTTCTGGGTAGTTAGACTTTAGGTGCTCAATCATAGGCAACTCTTCACTGTAGGCTGCCAAACAAGCAACATTGTTTCCTAAGTCATCTGTTTGCGAAATTTGGGCTCCATTGGACACCAGCCACTCCAAAACTTCAATTCGGCTTTTTTGAGCTGCAAAGTGAATAAGCCCTTTGCCATTGCCTTCTTTGGTTTCGCGTATGGTGTTTTGGGGTTTAGGACCAAGTAGACTTTTAAGAGTGTCTAAGTCGCCTTTAAGTGTAGCTTCTACTGCTTTGCCAATGAATTCTCGGTTCTGGGCAAAGGCTTTTGCTTTGTCGACAGGCATAATAATTATAACACAGTAATTTAAATGGGAGACTCGAAAATAAAACGAGTTTTGGAAAAGGCAGACCAAAAACTCCAAGAAGTGCAAGTGGAACTAGAAGTCAAGGGAGTCTTTTGTTTGCCTGAAAGTTGGAAAACAGAGGCTGACAGCGCAGAAGTGCTTTACCAAGTAACTGCTTTGGGAGTCACTTTTGCAAACGGCAAAGTGCGCAAAAGAGAACTAACTGAAGAAGAAATCAGACAGGCCGAAGAAGCCAAAACCAGAAAAAAGGACTCCAGCCGAAAGAAAGCAGAAAGCCCCACTCCAGGACAAGTCGAAGAACAAAGAAGAATTCAAAAACTAAAGCAAGAAGAAGAAACCCGCAAAAAGGCCGAGTGGGACCTTCTGGACGAAGAAACTAAGTTCTACCGCACAATGGAAGACATCTACCAACACCCCTGCATCAGTTGGGAGTCCGAAACTCCCTCTGAAGAAGACACACGAATCATCAAAACCTACACCCTAGAAAAAACCAAGTCTGGAATCGAACTCAATGAACTAGAAGACCAACTTGAAGACCACAAAGGAGTCTACTGCCAGGTCTCAAGAGTCCCTAACGAAGAAGAGTCTAAAAAGAAACCCAAAAAGTCCCAAGACGAAATCACTGCAGTGAACTGCAGAGCATGGCTAGACTTAACTGGGTACTTAGAGCCAGGCAGAGAAGAGGTTGAAGTCAGAAGTAAACTAGCTCAAGAAGAACCTGACGAAGAAGTTGACCTAGGGGACTGTTATCTCTACCTCAAAGTCAAGATAAGTCCTCCACTGACACCAATGAGCGTGCTAGACCCCCTGCCTTCGCCCCTAAACTTGTTTCCTCCACAAAGCGCACCTCCTAAACTCCCGTGTTCCAAAGAAGCATCCCACAACTTCAGGAGACAAGTGAAACTAGCTTCCAAGTTCATTGCTGCGGAGTACCAAGAGTTGAATGCAGAACACGGAGAAAACATGAGGAAACTAACAGTTACCAGACAAAAAGAACTCCGTGACATGCGCAGGGAAAAGTTCTTGCATGAACTGAACCTTTCAGGAAAAGCTGAGATGCTCAAGAAAGACCTAAGGAAAAGCATTGTGGAAATCATTCGCGAGAAACTGAGAAAAAACTCCAGCATAGAAGGAATTGGCAAGATCGACAAGGAAAAACTCCTTTCAGAACTGTACGCCTTCCTCAACGAACAAATGTACTCAAACGTAGACCAAATCATACACGAAAAAAAAGACCAGTTCCATGAAGACATTGTGATCCCAAGAGAACTTGCTTCTAGGGAAAGAGAAACTGCTCTTAACCAAACCTTCAAAGAAAACCCCGACGCCCGCTTGAAACGACTAGCCTTTGAGTACGAAACTCTAGAAAAGTACCAACACTCCCAAGAGTTCCACCTCGAAAGAATCTGCAGAGACCCTAAAAACAAAAACGTGTGGCTGGAGTACACTAGGTTTGCACTTAGAAGAGGAGAAATTGCCAGGGCTGAAGAAAACCTGCGGGAAATCATTAACTCAGAACCTTTGAGTGAAGAACTTGTTTTAACTGGCTCTTTGATGCTTCAGAGAAGGAGGTTCAACGAAGCCAGCTACTACATCCACATGGCACTCGAAAAGGACTTCCACAACATCACAGGCAACTTAGTAGCTTCTTTGATGTACAAACTTGGAGGAATTTCTTCACTTGAGAAAAAGTACTACCTTATTTCCAAAAGACTCTGTATGAGACACCTTGGAATGCTTCCACCTAAAAAGGGCACTAAGTCCAACCCTACCTTAGATACTGTCCAGTTCAGACCCAGCGACGACTCAAACGACTTAACAACTGATCAAGAAGACGACATGCACTACCTTTTAGTTGACTACTTCATCAGGGAAAAACTAATTGAACTTGCAAGTAGGGCTCTAGAACAAATCAAAAACAAAGACACTTCCGTCGCCAGGTTCAAGTACTACTCAGCAGAAATTCTTTACTGGAAAGGAGAGTTCAAAGAGTGTGTTCAAGCCACTGAGGAACTACTTAAACTCGAACCTTCCAATAGTCAAGCTTGGAGGTTGCAAGGATTTGCTTTGTTTAGACTCAACCGAGGATTCGACGCCGAGGAAAGTCTTTTGAAAGCCGTTAAGTTCAGCCAAAAGTCTGCTAGGCCAGCAAGTCACACCAAAACCTCAGTGATGGATATTTCTGTGCTTCTGAAACTAGGCTCCATATACCTGCAGAGAAGGGCTTGGAGTGACGCCAAACTAATCTTTTCTAAGTGCTGTGAAGAAAGCCCGACTGCTATTTCTTGGCACGGACTCGGACTTTCCTGCATCCACTTGGGAGAAATTGCTAGTTCTGAAGAAGCACTAAACCAAGCCAACATCCTTGACCCCAAAAACCCCTACGCTTGGGCAGCCTTGGCTCTTTTGTGTTTAAAGGCTTCACAAAAGCTCCCCGGAAGGTTCACCCAATACAAACTTTCTTTAAGCAAAGCCTTTGAGTACGGAATAGACGAACCAAACGTGCTTATCAGCATTGCCCAGGAGTACCTGAGGAAGTTTTACTTAGAAGGAGACGATTCAGAGTGCAAAGCTATGGATGTTTCTGGTCCCCTACTTTGCTACTCCAAAGCTTCAGAGTTCCTAAAAGCTAAAGGAAAACCCGTAGATGACTTGTGCAAGTCCATAGACCAAGAATTCCAGAGTCTCAAGTCCCAATCAGACCAAGTCTCTAAAATTGAAGAGTCGCGCCAACTCATTATTCAGGCAGTTAATAACTAAAGTTAAATTAAGAAGGAGGAGGAGTTTGCCAAGAACTTGGAACTGGACCTTGGTCTTGAATGATTTCTCTGTGGCAACTCCAAACGTTAGTAATGGCTTCAATAGTGCCAATTCCAGCCGCTCTTGGGTCTCCAGCAGGACCGAACCAGTGGTTTTGGGGAGCACCAGTAGTTCTTGCTCTTATTCCTGCGTAAGTAGTTCCATTAACAGTGTTGGCAAGGATTCTTTGGGTGAAGTTTGTGTCCTTTGAGACCACAGCAGCAGTTAAGTGGTGGGAAATCATTTCTAGCACTTCTAGAACGTCTTCTTCTTTGGTCCACTCAGTCACTATTTGGAAGGGGCCAAACAGCTCTGACAAGCAAAGTTCTGGGTTGCTTTTGATGCCTTCGATCGGCACAAAAACCGCTGTGGGGTAGTAAGAACCATACACAGAAGGAATGTTGTGGTTCTCAAGGGGTTTTCCGCCAAAAAGAAGCTTAGCTCCAGGAATGTTCAGCACTGCGTCAACGTGGGCTTGGATTCTTTCGTTGTTCCAAGACAGCACTGGACAAATAGTTAAGTCTTCGAGACTCCTTCTCTCTGCAAGTTGCTTGATTTTCTCAACAATGCCTGCTTGCATCCAGTTCTGATGAGCTAGCAACAAACTCTGTGCAGAGCATTTCTGTCCACTCAAAGCAAAGGCGTCTTGGTCACAAGTCCAGGCAACGTACTCCATTTCGTGCACATCTGGTCCAAGCACTTTCCAGTCGTAGCCTGAGTCTTCTACCTTGACCTTTCCCTTAGTTATGTCACAAAGTTTCTCTGAAACGGCACTTGAACCTGTGAACTGGATGTTTCTAAAGACTTGCTTTCTCACTAAAAACTCCATAGCTTCCCCTGTTCCGTTCAGCAAGTTAACGTCTTCCAAAGGCATTCCACAGTAGTGAAGAAAACGAATCCACTGCTCAACTGCCAAAGACATCTTCGGTTCAGGCTTTATTGTGACGTGGTTTCCCATGAAGAGTGCACCCATCATCTGCATTGCGGGGATTTCAAGTGGAAAGTTAAACGGAGAAATCACTGCCACAGGTCCGTATGGCCACCGGTAACCCCTCGATTCTTGCCCCAAGTGGTCTCCTGGTACGGAGAAGCCCCTTGCCAAGAACCTTACGCTGTCCCCTGAAAAGTTTTCGCAGAAGTGCTTGATGATGTTCATTTCCCCAGCACACTGGTGCACATGCTTGGGCATCAGTCTCTGAACCAGCTTCACAAACCAGTTGAAAACTTCTTCTTGATTCAAAAGGGCTGCAGCTCTCTGGCAGACTTCCCCGTAAAGTAAGTACCTTTCAACGTTTTTTAAAGGGTTGTGGAGTCCTGACTTAGGCACAGACTTAATTTTTTCGTAGTAAAGTTGTGCTTCTTCTACGCTGGTGTTCGAAACCTGAACAAAGTCTCCCCCGTTCAATGGATCGGGGTACTTAAGTAGTTCTTTGGCCTGCACCCACTGTCCGTTCACTAAGTTGTGCACAGTTGCTGGGTTAGAAGCTGATAGTGCTTCTGGGTCCACAGAAGCCCATGGCATTCGGCTAAATGCACGCCTCATATTTTTGTAACACTAACCAGCCACAACTTTACTTACTTAAACTTCCAGTCTTCTCTCTTAACGCAGTACTGGTTGAAAGTCAGACTTAAGTCTCCTTTAGTTTTAGTGTCTTTTCCAAAGAACTTGGCCCCAAACTTAATCAAACTCTGGTTAGAATTGGTGTTTTCTTCAGCTGCGTCAAACTCCACTCTGTTGATGTCAGTATTGTTAAACAGGAAGTCAATAACCAGAGTTTTCGCACTTCTGTTTACATAACTCTTCTGAAACTGCTTTGCAATCCTTGTGAACCCCAGCGAAGTTTTCTGCTCCTGGGGTTTGTACTTGAAAATAGTTGTGGTCCCTGCTACCAACCCAGTTTTTTTGTCCTCTATAATCAGTGGTAACTTCTTTTCGTCGTTAGTGAACTTCTCTACAAAGGCATCAAGGGAACTCTGGTCCTCCACTGGAGCTAAAAAGGAGTACTTCCAAAGTTCAGGATCTATCAACAAGCCCAACCTCTCAGTATGTTCTTTCTTAAGAGGTTCTAGTCTAACTAGGTTATTTTCCAAAAGGTCTAGGTGCTGGAGAACCTTTTTCCGCAGAAAAATCATTTTGATTACTGCTTAGAGTTACTTAAGTCTTGTCGGATGTCTTCTCTTTTCCCCTTCAAAGCAAACCTAAGTCCCATTTTAATCAGAAGGTAGTACCAGTACACGTGCAGCACCAGCAAAAAGTGGAGCATAGTCCCTAGTAACCACTTTCCGTGAACTTCTTGTTCCGGAAGAGGGTTGTTGTAGAACCCCCAGTATATTACTTCAGTAGGAAAGATAAAAAGTCTCATGTAGCTCCAGGTCACCATAACTAACCCATAGAAACTCATTGTAAAGAACGTGCTGTCTGTGTCTACCAGTGCTTTAGTGCAGCAAATGAATATATCTGAAAGATCGTGCACAAACAACACTAAGTGAGAAATAGTCACGTAGTTCATAAAGTAAGCTAGAATTATCAAGAACACTGCCACGGAGTGGTGTAGCAGCATTCCAGCAAAGTCGTTTCTGGGCTTGCTAAAAGCATGCACAATGAATGCATGCATGTGATAGCCCAATTGAACCATGATGTATTCCCTGATCTGGGGAAACTGCTCCCTTCCTTGGTAAGGGAAGTCCTTAAACATGAGGCCCGCCGAACCATTGCCTCCGAGTGATGGCGGAAGAAAATAAGAGTCCTTAGAAACATAGTACCCCCAGACAAAAGCAAAAGTGAAGTAAACGCATTTTAAAATGCTGGTTACTTGCCTAACAGCACGGTCTTGCCTTTCTTGACCAGTATACTTTGCCGATATTGTTTTCTCTGTAAACGGCAAAAGGGCCCTTTTAAGTCCAAATTGAAGAACCAACAGAAAGCACAGAGACTTCACGGCCAGCCACAAGTCTGAGTATTCCGGCCAAGGATACTCTAAATTCCCTTCTTTCCGATATTTAAGTATCTCATTAAATTGCTCCAGAAAACCTATCAAGAAGGGCAGTATAGTAACGAGCATCACCCAAAAAATCATTTGCATTTTGCTTCCATTGAGAAGCAAATTATATTGAATTCCCAACTAGATTTTTCGGATGATTGTCCTCTTTTTTCGGCCATAAAAATGTAATTAATCCTCAGGTTCATTTAAAGCATTGATATTACTTGCATTTGAAATACATTAACTCATAGAAATCAGTACTTTTCTCTGACTTCTACTTTCTTTTATATTTATGCTCAACTAAAATGGATTTACTATAAATGCTAAAGATACTCCTTTTCTTAAGTGCCTTCAACCACTTCTGCGTTTCTAATGAAGAAATTCTGGACACTGGAACTGTGGGCTGTGAGGACTACAAAGACTTTGTAACTAACAGCAACTTCCTTGTAGATAAAACCTTGCTGATCAAAGAGCTCATCGAACGCCCAAACGTAAACTTCCTAATCACACGTCCAAGGCGCTGGGGCAAAACCCTCAGTTTGTCTATGATCAAGCACTTCTTCAACCAAGAAGTTGATGACCAAGGAAAGCCTCTGAGTCCCCAACCTAATCGTTTTTTGTTCGAAGGAAGTTCTGACCGAGGAATTCCTAAGTCCAAGCTAGCTCAAGATATCCTTTGGAATAGCACTTATTCTCTTGAGCAAGGGTCTAGACCTGTGATTTTCATCAGTCTGAAAAGCATCTCAGCCAGAACTTACCAAGAAATGCTGAGTTCAGTCGAAGTTCTTTTTGTAAACTTGTTTAGTGAACACAAATACTTGCATGATATTTCGGAGTTTTGGAGGGACTCAAACAAAATGAGGAAAGAGTTCCGTGCAAAAATAAAGGATCTTATCAGCTACGATCTAAGTCAAGGACTACTCTTACTGAGTGAAATGCTGTACCAACACCACTCAAAAAAGGTGCTAGTTCTGATAGACGAGTACGACACTCCGATCATTTCAGCTTACTACAACGGGTACCTAGAAGAGGCTCTGCACTTTATGAAGAAACTCTTCCAAGCAACTCTGAAAACCAACAACTACGTGCAGAGAGGAGTCATGACAGGCATCTACCGCATTGCAAGGGCTTCACTATTTTCAGGACTCAACAACTTCGTTGAAGACAACTTAGTGCAGTCTAGCAAGTTTCACAAACACTACGGGTTCCTCCAAGAAGAAGTTGAACAACTACTAGTTGACTCAAAACTAGGTCTGGAGTACACAGACCAGATTCGGAGTTTCTACAACGGCTACAACGTAGGAGGACTCCAGGTCTACAATCCTTGGTCTGTGCTGCTTTTCATTGAAACTCGTAGCTTGATTCCGCACTGGGTCAACACAGCTGACAACAGTTTGGTTTGCAGTCTTTTGGACAACGAGATCCAAGAAGAAGTTTCAAGCTTGGTTCAAGGAAACTCAGTCACCAAACTCTTAGATGTTGAAGACACTGTGCTTTCTCTAGAAGGCGAGTCTGTTTGGCTTCTGTTGCTTTACACTGGCTACCTTACTCTCAAAGACTCCCCTGTTTACTTAGACGGCCAGTGCCAGTTAAGTTTTGTAGTTCCTAACCAAGAAGTCAACACCCTTTTGAACAACAAAGTTCTAAAGTGCAGGTTGAAGAAGCCAATACTTTCCAGAGCCAAGGTCCAAAAGGTCAAAGCAGTCTTTGAAGCTATTGTCCAAGGCAAGTTTAAAGAAGTAGTTGAGACTTTTTACGGAGGTGGAGAAATCCAGTTCTTGGACAACTGGAACTTTACTTACCTGCACATTGCAGCACTCCAAAACACTGCAGTGAACTTCATTGTCCTCAAAGACTCTTCTTTGCTCAACTGCACAGACTCTGAGGGTCTGTTGCCTGCAGACTACGCTCTCATGGGGGGCCAGAGTGTTTTGCAAGAGTACAGTTCTTTTCTCCAAAAGCCTCTCCACTGGCAAGCACTTTATTGCTTTTATGGAAAGAACCTTTTCTTCACTCTGGGTGCTTTTGGGACTCTAACTAAAGCACTTTACGACGTTGTTTTTCCTCAAGGAAACTTGCAGTGGACTGACTGTCTTTACTGGACAAGGAAACTGCTGGTGTCACTTGCTGTTTACACAGTTGACCAAGCGCTTAAGTCTGTGTTTGCTGAAACTTGTGGAGGAGTCCAGAGGTACTTTGCAGTGGATATTTCTCGTCCTTTAGAGATGAGCTCTTTGGTACAGTTTCAAAAGTACGTTTTGGAGAACCAGGGTGCTTATGTAACAGCTACTGACTGCAAGCAGGGTCACTCAAGAGTAGCTAGTCTCTTCAAAAGTGCTTTGGAGTCTGTAAGTATCACTTTCACACTTTGTCACTAAGTAATTACACAAGCTGTAAAAGTCACTTTAGTTATGGTTTACTTAGTTTGCTCCACTCTTAATTTGTTAGGTGTTTTGTGTAGTCTAAATACTTATTGTTTTTACTCGCATCTATATTGTATACTATTAACTAGTTCTTAAGTGTTATATTTCTCTATTGCACGTGTTTTCAGTACTTATAGGTGCTTAGAAGTAGACCTAACAAGCAAGTTCTCTAAGCTAAGCCAAATGGCTCATTCTCTTCTAAGTTTCTAGATTAGTACTGTGAGCAGATTAAGAACATGAGAGGACAAATTGTCTAATAGGTTTCCGTTTTGAAGAATCTTATCCTAAAGTTATGCTGGTGACTCACTAGGTTTAAAGATTCAGGCTGGTTGTTAGTAGATTCAGGATAAGACTATCAGTATTGGGAGGAAACCAAAGAACTTTCTGATACCAATTCTTAGAGAAGTCTGTTCAAGTCTGGAAGTTCATTCCGACAGGCTCTTTTTCATCTTCTTTCTAAATAAACTTATTGTTTTGGTTGGAGACATCTTTGAGTGATTCATAACTCTTCTTTAAGTTCATAACTTTTGTTAATTCTTGAATACTGCTTAGTAGTAACCATTACTTCATGTTCTTCTCGTAGGGTTCCTAGTTGAAGATACTTTTACAATAGTTCTTCTTTCTCTGCTTCAAGTACTAAGTGGTAGATCAGTGCTCCAGAGTCTGCTCTTACTCGAACCATTGTTGGTTAGAACAAGACTCACTAACCTATTCAAAGTACTTGAAACCCTAAACTAAAAGTTAATTGATTAATTAATTATTTACCTTTTAGAAGTCTTGAGGGTTGAAGTTTGCTCCCAAAAAGACATAAGCAATCGTCAGTAGTTGAACCATCCAAAGCACATTGATTTTCCAGTGGAGGTTCTCCAGCCTTTCAGAGAGAGCTCGGATGTCATTCTCCAACCTTTCAGACAGAGCCCGGATGTCCCTCTGGTTTGCGTTAGCCACATCCCTGAGTTCTTGAACATCCTTATGAACCCTGAAAAATTCATGTTCAGGTTGGTCCTCCACAATCCCTTTTCTGGTCATCTTTTTTCTGGAATCCAGTTTCGAGCCTTCTCCAGGCATATCCTCTTTGCCTGGAGATCTGGCTTGTTGGGGCGATTTCTTGCTTCCGGTTTGCATAATAATATTAGGCCCTTCACAGCAACTACTTGGGGGGTCAATTTAATTAAATTACTAAATTTAAGGGGATAACGCCCTAACAAGTGTTTAATAGTTCCTTGATGACTCTTTCAGTATACTGTGTGAACACTTGTTTGACTCTACAGTCTTTAAGCAGCATACCACAACTCTTCTTGTCTGAGTTCTTTAAAGTAGCCGAATGCTAAGTTGTATTGAGTTTTCTTTCTGACTCCTTCTTTTGTTAAACTCAACAACTTCTTTATAATCTTTGTCTTTGTTAGTGTGCTGAACAAGACGTAGAGTCACTGAACTAAAGTTTATTATGTAAAGCACTATATCGTACACTTCAATTTGATTTCATGCCAGTCCTTGTCTATTGGTCAGAATTTGGACTTTGCCTATTTCTTTGATGTTTTTGAGCGACTCAAGCATTACTTTGATGGATCCAGGTTTCATTCCTGTAATTCCAAAACTACACTCTTTACTCTTAGACTGTGTTTCTGACAACCTAGTTTTCACTGTTTGTTAGAATCCCTTTCTACTATTCCAGGCTGCAGTTTTGTGAAAGGCTTCTGCATAACTCCAACAAATACATCTAGTTATTATACCTAATAAATCAGACTGTGATGTGCATGAGTTTTTGTTCAACTAGCATGATGTAATCAAATAGATCTAAGTTACTGAGTTCCTACCAAAGAATTGACCCTAACTCCAGGAAGATTATTGCCTATGGAAAGTTTCTAGGACTATAGAAGTACTCTCAGAAGACTTGGTCCCTTGAGCGTTTAAGAATTACTTTAAACTCTGAGTTCCTAGAGTCAATAGCCAAGGTATTAAGCACTAGTTCCCAGATGTAATGCTTGAATGCTTGGTTGTCTATGTCCAATTCACAAACAATAGCTAGACAATTCTTTAATACTCTAGCTACAATAACCAAGCAAGACTGGAATCCCAATCAAATAGTTAAAGTTAATCTTTGTAAGAGTTCATGAGTTCCTTTAAAGTGTCCTTGGGCCTTTTCTGGTACTGTCTGATAAATGGAACCCAGAATGATTGTAAGTGGAAGTCAGGATGAGACTGTCAGGATTTGGAGAGGGCCAAAGAAACTATTCACATTCGAAAGAGTAGGTAATCTAAGACCTATTCTCGAGGTGTTTAAATTCTTGAGTCCTGAAGAGGTCATTGGAATTGCAAGAGTCAACCAGCAATTCTATGAAGCCTCCTTCAACTCCGAAGTATGGAAACCTAGCTTTAGACAGACCAAGGTTCTTGAAGGCCATACTGAAAGTGTCTTATCAGTTGCTGTGTCTCTGAAGAAAGGGATACTAGTGTCTGCTAGCGAGGATTCCACCATTCGAGTGTGGAGTCTAGCTACCGCACAAGTAACCCAAGTACTCAATGGGCATAGTGATGGGGTATTGTCTGTGGCCATTTCTAGTGATGGCGAGTGGGTTGTGTCGGGGAGTTGGGACAATACACTTAGGGTGTGGAGTCTAGCTTCTGGACTAACCACTCTAGTACTCAATGGCCATAGTCATACTGTTAGGTCAGTGGCCATTTCTAGCAATGACCAATTCATTGTCTCTGGTAGTGACGACAATGCACTCAGAGTGTGGAGTCTAACTACTGGAGAAGTGATTAGAGTCCTTCAAGGCCATAGTGATATGGTCAATTCAGTAGCTATTTCCAAGACTGATCATTATATTGTTTCCGGGAGTGATGACTGCACTGTTAGAGTGTGGAGTCTTACTTCTGGAGACCTGATTAGAGTACTTCAAGGACATGGTGGCTGGGTCTTCTCATTAGTTATTTCAAGTGACGAGCAGTTTGTAGTCTCAGGAAGTGCAGACAAAATCATTAGAGTGTGGAGTCTCACTTCTGGGGAAATTATTCAAGTACTCACAGGACACAATGGACAAGTACTTTCAGTCAAGCTATCAAGTGACGACAAGTACTTAGTGTCTGGAGGTGACTATAGAGACAAATCAGTGAGAGTTTGGGACCTCTCTACAGGTCAACAGACTCAAAAACTAAAAGGCCATACTAATGAAGTGTGGTCAGTTAACTTAATTTAATTATTGAATTCTTGATTAACTTGTTTATTGGTAGTTCTTGATGCATTCCTGCATGTTCTTCATTTGCTTAAGTATTATTTTGACTAGTCTTTATTCTGCTTACTCTAAGTGTTACTGACTAGTTATTTAAGTACTAACCAGTTCTACTTACACAGTGCTTATGACACTCTGTTACTAGTGATTACTTAGGGATGTTAGGGTGTTAGGGTGTTAGGGTGTTAGGGTGTTAGGGTGTTAGGGTGTTAGTTGATGGTGTTAGGGTGTTAGGTGTTAGGCTGTTAGGGTGTTAGGTGTGTTTCTGTGTTAGTTGTTAGGGTGTTAGGGTGTTAGGGTGTTAGGGTGTTAGGGTGTTAGGGTGTTAGGGTGTTAGGGTGTTAGGGTGTTAGGGTGTTAGGGTGTTAGGGTGTTAGGGTGTTAGGGTGTTAGGGTGTTAGGGTGTTAGGGTGTTAGGGTGTTAGGGTGTTAGGGTGTTAGGGTGTTAGGGTGTTAGGGTGTTAGGGTGTTAGGGTGTTAGGGTGTTAGGGTGTTAGGGTGTTAGGGTGTTAGGGTGTTAGGGTGTTAGGGTGTTAGGGTGTTAGGGTGTTAGGGTGTTAGGGTGTTAGGGTGTTAGGGTGTTAGGGTGTTAGGGTGTTAGGGTGTTAGGGTGTTAGGGTGTTAGGGTGTTAGGGTGTTAGGGTGTTAGGGTGTTAGGGTGTTAGGGTGTTAGGGTGTTAGGTTAGGGTGTTAGGGTGTTAGGGTGTTAGGGTGTTAGGGTGTTAGGGTGTTAGGGTGTTAGGGTGTTAGGGTGTTAGGGTGTTAGGGTGTTAGGGTGTTAGGGTGTTAGGGTGTTAGGGTGTTAGGGTGTTAGGGTGTTAGGGTGTTAGGTGTTAGGGTGTTAGGGTGTTAGGGTGTTAGGGTGTTAGGGTGTTAGGGTGTTAGGGTGTTAGGGTTAGGGTGTTAGGGTGTTAGGGTGTTAGGGTGTTAGGGTGTTAGGGTGTTAGGGTGTTAGGGTG
>JALIHJ010000083.1:0-52843 GCA_022984795.1 Fabrea salina | reverse complement strand
ACACCCTAACACCCTAACACCCTAACACCTAACACCCCTAACACCTAACTTACCTAACACTAACACCCCTAACACCCCTAACACCCTAACACCCTAACACCTAACACCCCTAACACCCCTAACACCTAACCTAACACCTAACACCCTAACACCCTAACACCTAACACTTACATACCCTAACACCCTAACACCCTAACACCCTAACACTAACACCCTAACACCCTAACACCCCTAACACTAACACCTAACACCTAACACCCCTAACACTAACACCTAACACCCTAACACCCTAACACCCTAACACCCTAACACCCTAACACCCTAACACTAACACCCTAACACTAACACCCTAACACCTAACACTAACACCCTAACACCTAACACCTAACACCTAACACCCTAACACCCTAACACCTAACACCCTAACACTAACACCCCTAACACCCTAACACTAACACCCTAACACCCTAACACCCTAACACCCTAACACCCTAACACCCTAACACTAACACCTAACACCCACCCTAACACCTAACACCCTAACACCCTAACACCTAACACTAACACCCCTAACACCTAACACTAACACCTAACACCCTAACACCCCTAACACCCTAACACCCTAACACCCTAACACCCTAACACCTAACACCCTAACACTAACACCCTAACACCCTAACACCCCTAACACCCCTAACACCCCTAACACCCTAACACCCCTAACACCCCTAACACCCCTAACACCCTAACACCTAACACCCTAACACCCTAACACCCTAACACCCCCTAACTTACCCTAACACCTAACACCCTAACACTAACACTAACACCCTAACACTAACACCTAACACCCTAACACCCTAACACCCTAACACCCTAACACCCTAACACCCTAACACCCTAACACCCTAACACACCCCTTTCTTTGTTTAATTAGCTTAGAATTATGCAGAGTTAAAAGACCTAAGTTGAAGAAACTACTTGTGAGTTGGCAGTTAAGTTACAGACAGAAGAGGTTGAGTTGCTTTCTTTGCCTCCCCACAACAACTCCTGAAGCACTTAAGCCACGTGATAATAAGTCCAGAAGCAGCATATAGTACTTCTGTCCCTGAATAACTTAGAACCCTATAAAAGCTATGCTACTGATTGCAGAATGCATTGAACTGTCCATAATCTACCTACAGACAACAACCACCAAACCCAACACAAAAGAAAATCACTATTGCAGTGATCTCTACATATGAAACACAGTGAGTCTTAACGCAAGTAATCAGTCTGAGCATCAAAGACAATACAAGTTGGAGTAGCTGGTAGGTTTCTTAAAGTCATGTTGTTCCTTCTGCGTCTTTGTTCTCTCCATTAGTTTGATATGTGTATGTGCATCTACACAGCTGAGCAAATAAGCAATAAAGTGCTCACAGGGTTGCAAGTCATAAACACCATAAGTCCAAGTTCCTAGTTCCTGTACAGAGCCAACTTGAACAAAACTACCTTGTGCTTTCAAAGTATTTTTGTTCAAAGTTGTGCCTAAGTTCTGTATGCAGAGATAGTGTAAACTCTTGGGAGAGTGTTTTCTAGAAACGGAACTCTGCCAGTCTAAGAAGTTTGGAATACCCATGTTCTGTTCAAAAGGGACTGAACAGACCTATATAGCTTGTGCTTCCTGATGTGAGCCAAAACTGAGTATAGTGATTAACTACTTGTATTGGAACTTAAGTCTCATTACTTAACAAGAACCTTGACTTAGCTAGGCATTTCTTAGGAAATGGACCCCTTTTGTCATATTTCCAAGAAAGTGAGCTCTAAAACCAATTCTGGGTAGTGTTTGGGCTTAGGTTTAGATAACTAGAAGTAAGTAACTAACTAAAGTTAAGGTAAGGTGGAGAGTTAATAAATATGATTGTGTTCTTGCTAGGATTATGTCAAGCTGTGAGTGTGACTCAAATAGCCACCCCAATCAAGGGAATTACTGATCCCCAAATATTCCAAGGGCTGAGTAGTTTGTACTTGTTTGGGGACTTCACAGGTGACTTGGATAAAAGTAACTACCAAGTCACTTTAGATGGAAAGGACTGCGAAATACTCTCTGTGAAAGCAGATAAGATCGAGTGCCTTATTCCTCCTTGGGATGCAAGTGATGAAGAATACCCTGACTTAGAAGCACTGCACAACTCTGGGGTAATACACTCAGAGAGCAGTGCATTTAGGTGGTTTTGGCCTGATCCCATAATGAGTCTGGTTCCAAGTGAAGGAGCTGCTGGAGACACTATTGGGCTGCATTTTCTTGCTTCGGAAGTTCATAAAGACAATATAAACTACTTGAAGATAGAAGGACTAGAAGTGGAATTCGAGAGTGAATATATCGAAAACTCTGATACTTACATTCTGAATGGAGTAGTAGGTAACAATGTGCATGGAGACCAGAGTGTGGAGTACAAGTTATATGACAGAATAGCAGGACTCCACTGGACAGGAGGCTACACACTAGAAGGAGAACAATACTGGTTCAGAACTCTGGCTGCTGTTGAAACTGTCTCCTTCAACTCAAACAACGGAATCCAAGCTACAGTCACTGGCAAGTCCTTCCCCAGTGACACTTCCAGAGTCCAGGTAGAAGTGGATGGGTCCCAGTGCCAAGTAACCGAAGCGACATCCAGCACTATCAAGTGCAGCAGTGCATCTTACTTCAACTTAGAGAACAGAGACTACTATGAAGGCAGTGCAGGGCTAGTGAGAGAAACCTACACTGCAGGCAACATTCGAGTCCAGAGTGAGTTAATCGAGAGAACAGTCATTCCTTCAGCAACTATTCTGGCAACTATGGATGACTACGACTCCCTTATCTATGGGCTCTTCAAGCCACCAAGGACAGGAGACTATGTATTCTATGCTTCTTTCAGGGGAAGTGTTAGAGTATACTTAAGCACTGACTCTAACCCACTAAACAAGCAAGAAATGATTAACTCAAGTCAGGAGTCAGATGAGCACGTGTACTTCTTATGGGGAGAGAACCAGTCCAACTCTATAGCTTTAGAAGAAGGAGAATCCTACTACTTAGAAGTGGAGCACTTGAGTTCAGGAGGAAGGAACTCATTTGCACTGGGAGTAGAAATGCCTGGGAGTGGACAAAGGAATGGATTCCCTTTGGTTAAGAGGTTGGATCGTAGTTCCAATGCTCTTGATACTAACAACTATCCCTTTGTTTACAAGGGAGAAAACAAGCAAATAAAAGTTGGATTCAACCCTGCAGATTGCACTTCAAACAACTACCTTGATCAAGGTCGCATAAGCAGGACCTACTTCAACTTGTACGTCTACTGCCACAATAACTACCTCTACGCTCTCCTTCCAAGCTACATGAATCCCAGTTCCTCTGACTTGAAATTCAAACTCAACGATGGCACTGAAGTAGAAGGAGAAACTCTGCGAGAAGCCTCCACAGACTCCCAATTCTGGTTTGTGATCCCTTCTGACTTCTTAAGGACCTATGAAAACAAGCCTCAACTCAGAGTCTGGATTGACAACAGACTTACTATATGCAGGGGGGATTGTTCTTTCCAACCACTCATCAAAAGCTTCTCTGAGAGTTCAGGGCTAGTAACCATTACTGGAGAGAACTTTCCAACTGATACTTCTAAACTGGAAGTTAATCTAGGCTCTAATGGATGCAGAATCTTGTCTGCTTCAGCTTCTTCAATGCAGTGCCAACTAGACTCTTATAGCACAGGAAGTTACCAACCCCAGATAATTCATAGAAGCACTTACACTGTGCCTATGGATCCAAGCATTGACTACTACATCTCTTTAGCATGCCCTGATGACTGCTTTAGATGCTTTCTGAACGAGTGTTTAGAGTGCAGAGTCAATTATAACTTGTTCCAAGGAGGCTGCATTTTTTGTGCTGAAGGAACCTACTTTGAGTCTGGGAGTTGTTTAAGCTGCGATCCGAGCTGTGATGGATGCTCAGGATCAGGAAGCAGCAACTGTAACTCGTGCAACTTTGCTGAAAACTTCGAAGATGATGGCTCAGGAAACTGTGTGTGCAAAACTGGGCTTTTTAGAGATGAAATAGTCTGCTCTCCTTGCAGTTCTAACTGTGCCCAGTGCTCAGGATCACCAAGTCACTGCACTGGCTGCACTAGCCCCTTAGTCCTAGACTCATCAACTAACAGGTGCTCTTGCAAAAAAGGCTTCACTCAAATCAACAGCACTTGTGAGTGTACTGATGGAGTGATTAGGGAAGGAGTCTGCACTAACTTCTACTCAAACTTGACTTCTGACAAAGATAACCTACTCACACTCACCTTTTCAGAACCAGTAGCATCCTCACTTACTCAAGAAAGCATCAACATCCAGCTACAAAACAAAAGCATTGAGTACACTTACTCATTCCAAGAAATAAACAAAACCAAGTACGAGATTGACTTGGACTTTGATACTTATGTAGCAGAAGGTGAGGTTGCTACTCTAGAGTTTTTATCAGAAGTAGTTAGTGAGTCTGGTTTTGAACTAGGAACTAAACAACTAGAAACAACTTTGTGGGAGCATAACCCTAACAAAGCTTTGTTTGAAGCAGCTAAGGCAGCAGCTCAAGTTACAGGGGCAATAGGAACTGGAGCTTCAGCTGGAGCACTTTTGACAGGCAACCCTGCAGAGATGTGGTCACTACTGAATAATATTCAGATGCTATCTTACATAGTGCTGAGCAGTAACCCACTTACACCTACTCTGAAAGGATTCTTTGGGGGACTAGACATCTTCGGCATTCTAAAAGGCTACCTTTACAACTTACTTGGCTACGAATGGGAATACGGAGTAAGGTCTAACTTGTTCATTGTGAACGCTGGAATAGACATTCTAATTATTCTAGTGATTCTACTAAGTTGGCCCTTAGTTTGGGTGCTTTCTAAAATCCCTTGCTTGGAAGACAGATGCGAGTCTCTTCTGAGAGAGTACAAGTACAACGCATTCATTAGATACTGGATTCAGTGCTATTTAGACTTGTCTATTGCGTGCTTTATCCAGGTGTCTTCACTTCCAAGTGCAAGTCTTCTAGAAATAAGTAACTTCATAGTTGCTTGTTTTGTTCTGTACTGGATTTTAGTGACTCCGAAGCAATTCTTTGGCTCCTTCAGAAGAAGAAGACTCAATCAGGAAGTCTCCCAGACGATTCAGGCCTGTACAAGACCTACGGAACACTGCTTTATGAATTCCAATTGCAGGTCTGGAGGCAAGGCCAGGTTTACTTACATGGTGTTTGTGGTGGAAAGACTGGGTTTAGCTGCAAGTTTGGCACTACTAGGAAGCTACCCTTACGTTCAGGCTTCTTAAACTGTGGAGTGATTCTGGTCTACACAGTGTTTGTGCTGAGAAGTAAGACCCTACAAAGAGATGAAACCGCAGATAGTGTCCATTGCAGCCCAGTTAGTGGTCACTCTGGTCTACGGACTAGCTATATTCTTCTTGGACCCTGGAAGCTTAGAGTACGAGTTGGAAGTGACTGTGATGTACTCAACCATGGGACTGATCTTTTTCCAGTCCTCTGTGTCACTTCTGGGTGTGGCTTATGCTACATATTCTTTTTTCAGAAAAAGAAGTTCAGTCACTCCCGTGGCTCGCATAGAAGAAGTCAGTGTGACTCAAAACACTAACCAAACAGCTAACAAGGAAATTAGCCAAGAAACCCCAGCTGAAGAAAGTCCTTCCAAGCCAAGAAGGAACTACCGAAGCATCAACGAGATTACAGTTGTCAGAAGATCCTTAAGAATGTTAAACCAATAACTTAATCTTTAAAGCAAAAGGTGCTTGGGTCTTAGCTTACTAATTCAAGACATAAGAGTATTTGTGCACCGCAAGTAAAAGTGAAACAAGCTTCATAAGGTGCAAATTCATTCTGACAAGTGATCGGGATCTATCCCACAGTAGTTATCCTTTGTGAGTATTCGTAAACTTTTTCGCACTAACTCCCTTTTTTGACCGGGATGCCTTCTAATAGTCCATAATGTTTTTGATTGCCTTGATTTTGTGCTTCCAAGTGAGAGAAATGCTTGCTAGAGTTCAAGTCGGAAGAGTCATTCTTGAAGGAACTTATAGCTCTGGAAACGGAATTCCGACCAGAGTGTACTTTGATGAAGAGTTCACCGACCCAGTAGTCATTGCTAATGTAGTGACTCACAATGACCCTCGTCCCGCCACTTGCAGAGTAGCTAACTTGGACTCAAGCAAGTTTGACTTGGTGTTGGAGTCCACTGAGAAAACAAGTGAAAGGCCAAACCATCCAGCTGAAGAAGCTAGCTACTTTGTGGTTGACATTGCTCAATTGCCTAGTGATATGCAGGCTGGAAAGAAGACTCTGAGTGATGGGAACTGGAACTCTGTATCATTCAGTTCTGCCTTTACTGGGACTCCTACTGTGCTGGCCTTTATACAGACAAAGAACAATGAAAGGGTCAATATTAAAATGAAGAATGTTGATTCAAATGGTTTTGAAATTGTGCTCTTGATGACCTTGAGGAGGAGAATTCAATGTTTTATGGTCTTGGAACTAACACAATCAGCAATCAAGAAGTAGTGGGATGGGTAGCTATTCCTGAAGGAGTTTATGACTTTGGACTGAAAAGTGAGTTTGGAACAGTTGGCCTATTGGATGAAAGAAAAGACATAACTACTGAGTCTTTTGCTGGCCCACCTTTTTTTGTTGCTACCGTAAATACTTTTGAGGCTTATCATGCCTCATACCCAAGAGGGTACGAAAGCAATTTGAGCAATCAAATCTCAATGAACCTCGAAGAAACTCAAATAAATACTGAAGAACAAAATCGTGGCTCCGTTGATACCACATCATGGGGAGCATTCTACACTGAACTCTGCTGCTACACTTACAACCTGTTCCAGACTTACTGTCCAACAGGGTTCTCAGAGAATCCAGATCAGTGTACTAAGCAAGCAAGTCCAGTGTTCCACTTAACTCTTCACCAAATACAAGACACTGTGCAGGATCAGGCACTAGGAATCAGAGTCTACACTGGAGAGGACTCTTCTTTCTACCCCAACTACAGAACTACTGACCCATGGGCTGCCTACAAAAGGGGCTACTACTTCTCAGGTTCCTCTTACATGAGGTTCCCTGATCCCTCTGAACAGGAGTTTACTTTCGCCCCTCACTTTACTATTACTGTTTGGGTGCGTCCTGACTCTAGCAGTGGAGTCTTACTTTCAAAGGTAGACAAGAACCTCAACCAAGACAAACTAGAGTTCAGTCTAGACTCTGGGAGTCCTAAACTCAAAGTGCTACTGAAGAACTCCCAGAGCTTTGAGCTTGCTTCTACCAGTTCAACTACCCTTAAAACCTGGAACTTTGTCTGGGCAAAAGTCTACATGGACCCAGACTTCACAATTGAAATGGGAACTAACTTGAACAACAACCTAGATTCTACTCCAGACTCTTGGTACTCAGACATCAGACAGAACTACCAAATAACTCTAGGATCCAAACTCAACTCAGGAACTTACCAAAACCATTTCACTGGGTTCTTATACGAGCTCAGAATTTACAATGAGAAGTTCGATGTTTCTGGGTTAGTTACTAGTTCCTGCTCAGAAGGTTGTGGAGTGTGCCCAGATGGAGACTGCATCGTGTCATGCGACATAGAGCAGTGGTGGGCAGGGACTAACTACAACTCGTGCAGTGACTGTGGACCTTGTTCTTATGGCTGCGTGAGACCAGAAAACTGCAATTTGTGTGAGGATGAACTCTGTGAGGAATGCACTAGTTTCGAAGCAGACTGTGTGACTTGCAGGGAGCATTCTGTAAAGCAGTCGGGGATTTGTAAGTGCAATACTGGTTACTTCCAAGATAACGACAAGTGCTCTGAATGCACTGCTAACTGCAACAGGTGCTCTTCTAGCAACTTCTATGACTGCCTAGAGTGCTCAGATGGTTACTACTTAGTTCAGGGACTGTGCTCTACTACATGCCCTACTGGTTACTCTTGTTCTGGTGACGCTACTTCTGACTTTGTGTTTCATGTAAGACTCAACACTATGCAGAATGTGATCAGAGACTCCAAAAACTCAATTCCAGTGCTTACAGGAGTCAACAACCAGTTCCACCCCTTCTTCCATGAGACTGATCCATACCCAACTAAAGACAGAGGCTACTACTTTAGAGGAACTTCAGTGATGCAACTATCTCCTTATAGTGATGTTTCAGAGCCTCTACTCGTGCTGGCTCCTCAATTTACAGTAAGTATGTGGATTCGACCACTCTCTGGATCAGGAGTGCTACTCTCCAAGCAACACACCAACTACACTAACATCCTAGAAATCGGACTCTCAGACTACAGTCTCTATGCAACTCTAGACGAAACTTCTCAGTCCACAGACAAGCTAAACAACTACTGGAACTTAGTGACTGTAGGGACTTCTATTGACCAAAACCAATTCAAGTTAGAAGCTTACTACAACTCTACTCAAATGCTATCAAAGACTTTAGGAGAGTACTGGTTCACAGACTCGGAATCTAGCTTCCACTTCTCAATAGGAGCCAAGTACTCCTCCAGCACTTTCAGCAACTTCTTCACTGGCTTCATTTGGGAAGTCAGAATCTACAACTCAGTGGTGAGTCTACAAGACCTACTTCAAAACTCCAACTGTGAAGGTTGCAACCTCTGCCCAGTAGAAAACTCAAACAAATGCCTACCACTCTGCGATATATACCAGTTCTGGGATGGAGAGCAATGCATAGATTGCCTACCTAACTGTAAGTCCGGGTGTATCAACAGCTCTACTTGCAGTTTGTGTGGAAACGACCTATGCCTAGAATGCACCTTTGAAGAGTGCACCGAGTGTGTCCAGAACGCGATCCTGAACTCTAGTAAAACCTGTGAGTGTAAAGAAGGCTACTACGTCCAGTACGGACTTTGCACACAAGGAGAGTTCTACGCTGAGCTTTCCTCTAACTCAGACAATCTAGTGACTTTAGAATTCTCAGAACCTCTAAACTCAGAACTCCAGAACACTGACTACCAAATCTACCTCCAAAACAAGTCTATAACCTTTGACTACACTGTTGTAGAAGTATCAAGATCCAGTTACAACTTTAGACTTGAGTTTACTGGGTATGTTGCTGGAGGAGAGGTCTTTTTCTTGAGTTTTAATCAAAACTCCACTATAAAGTCAGAGTCCAAGTTTGTGCTGTCAACCCAGACCCTCCAAACCCAACTTAGTGAGTATCAGCCACCAGAGCCAGAAGCAGTCAGTGAAGCTAGGTCAAGTGGACAAGTAGTAGCAGGAACTACTGTGACATCAACTGCGATTAGCAGCGCTTTTAACCCGAGTCCAGCAGGTTTATGGGCACTTCTAAATACCCTTGACATATTTATGTACATCCCTTTGTCGAGCAATCCTTTAACGCCTGAACTGAGAGCACTTTTTGAAGGACTTGATCTTCTGGAACCCTTTATACCTAATCCTTTTGAGTATACATTTGACCCAGAGCTAAGTCGTAGTAACAAGCGAACCTTCATAGAATTTGGGTTTGAATCAAATCTGTTCTTGCTCAACATGGGCAAGAAATTCACTATTTTTGCTTCAGTAGTGGTAATATGGCCTTTGGTTTGGGTGCTCTCTAAGACAGGAATACCTTTAATAGGCAGAAAGTGCAAAGCCTTTTTGCCAGAGTACAAGTATGGAGTGTTTTTAAGGAACTGGATCCAAACGTTTCTTGATTTGTCAGTAGCCTCTTTGATTCAAGTCTCTGCAGTTCCTTCCTGGAACGGAATTATACTACTTAACTACTGCACAGGGGCTCTTCTCGGATTTTTAATTGCAGTGACTCCTCTGACATTCATAGCGTTTAGTCTCAGAAACAAAAACGAAATATTTAATCTCGATGAAGAGTCAGTTTTCTACCAGCACTGGGGAACTTTATTTTATGAGTACAAGTGCCAATCCAACTCATTCGCCCTTTACACTTACTTAGTGTTCTTTTTGAAGAGAGTAATTTTTGCTTTGAGTTTAGTTCTACTTGAAGAGTACCCAGTTTTGCAACATGGTGTAAACGTAGCTGTGATGATTGGGTACACTGCTTTTATTCTAGCTGTGAGACCGCTGAAAGACAAGATTGAGCAAGCAACTGCAATAGTCACTGAAATAGGCACTTCCTTGGTGTTTATAGGGTGCTCTTACTTCTTGCAAGACTCTTGGAGGGATTATGACCAAGAAGCAGGAGAAGCACTGATTTATCTTACACTAGGAATAGTTATGGTCCAGTCCTTAGCTGGAGTGCTGCCCCTAGCAATAACTATAGCTAAGTGGGTCAAAAGGAAGATCACTAGACCTGCTGCAAGAGTTGAGCCAGCTGAAGACCCAGAGTCTGTTAACTTCTTCAGAGAGAACCAACTATTTCAAGAAGAGCAGAGAGAAAACACGTCTTTAGAAGCACTTTCATCTCAAGAAAGAGAACAACCAGCACTAGTGAATTCAAAGCAAATCAGCGAGACTGAACCACAGTGTTCTAACAATTTTTAATTGGTTTTTAAAGTAAGTAAAACATTAAACTATAAATGAAAAGAGTTTCTGTAGTTGAAAGGGCACTAGAAGACATTGGGTGGAGCAGTTACCACAACAAGTTGTTCTTCAACTGCTGTTGTGGGTGGGCAGTTTCTTTGATGTGGATGTCAACAGTGGCTAACATGATGGCAGAAATCAAAGACTTAAGTCCTCTGCAACATTCACTGTTAGGAGTGGCGGTAAACACAGGGGCTTTTGTGGGGTGCTTTGTTTTCCCGTTTTTGAGTGACCAGTATGGCAGAGCTTACATATTCAAGAAAGTCATTATTCTGACTTGCTTCAGTTCTTTGCTAGTAGTGTGTTCTTTGACCTACGAAATGCTACTTATAGGGGTGCTTCTGATCGGCTGTGGAGCAGGCGGGGATATGTCTACACCTTCTTCAGTGATGCTTGAAAGCACTCCTCCTAGTTACAAAAGGATCAAAACTTTCATGAGCATTGGGTTCTGCATAGGTCCTATTATCAGTCAGATTGCAGCTTTGCTGCTTACCCTGTTTTGGGAAGCTCCAATGGCTAAGTGGCGAATGCTGGCTTGCATTGTTACTAGTATTACTATGATTCTGGCCTTTGTGAGAAGCGACATGCTGGAGAGTCCGATTTACTTGTTTGGAAACAGAAACGACGAGTTTGTAGACGTGATAGTAAAGATCGCCAGAAGCAAAGGTAGAGTGAGTTACGCAGAGAAAGCTCCTTTGCTGGTGCCAGACCAAACAGAACCTGGTTTGGCTACTCGCAGTTTAAAAGACATTTTCGGAGTCCCTTACCTGTACTCAACTGTGTTGTTGAGTGTTATTCAGTGTTGTTTTTACTTTGGGTTCACAGGAATACTTTTCTTCTTGCCTAGTTTTTTGCACGTAGGAAGCATGACTGACACTTACGTGCTTTTGATAGTTCAGCAAGCTAGTGGAGTAGTAGGGTTACTTTTTTCTACTTTGCTGGTTGACTTAATAGGCAAGAAGCCCACTATGTCTTTGGGGCTTTTGTTCTGTGGAGGGATGATTTTCCCTTTTTTGATGACAAGCAACTACAGTTTGGTGCTTTTGTTTTCAGGACTGGTTTACTTAGGGATGCTTATGGGAGTAGCTGGCAAAAACGTGATAACTCCTGAAAGCTACCCTCCGCACCTCAGAGGAACGGGAGTTGGGTTTGTGATGGCTTTGTCCAGAATGGCGGGTATATTTGCTCCAGTTGCTTCTACATTCTTGTTCACACATGGAGGCATTGCTTTGCCCTTGAGTGTGTTTGGAGTGTGCTTTTTAACTGCTGGAACACTAGTGTTGTTCCTGCCTGAGTTCAGTCATTGTAATTAATGTTAGTTATACAGGCTTTTGGACTTTTTCGATGTGGTCTAGACTTTCCAAAGCTAAACTGTTAACACTGGCGTCAACGCCCATAGAACTCCCGTAAGACTCAAAAACACTTTTACTTGAAGCTTCATAGTCTTCTTCTTTTTCTTCTTCGCTTTCTATTCTTTCAGAGATACTTTCTTCAATTTCTTCTTCTGAGTTCCCGCCTATGAGCTGGTCAATTGTTTTTAGGTTGGCTAGTTTAAAGTTGGACTTGGGGTTTAGAGGGGCGAGGGAAGGTAGTTGGCCTAGTAGTCTTGAGGGTTCTTGTTTTTTAGGTTCTGGTTTTTCTTGAGGTTTCTGTTGAGGTTCCTGGGGTTTCTGTTGGGGCTTCTGTTCAATCTGAGGTTTCTGCTCAATCTGAGGCTTCTGTACTGGTTCAGGTTTTTGAAGTGGCTGACTGCTTTGTGGAGTCATGCGGAGCTGCTTAAGCATAGTAAGGAGAACAGGTTCACTTCCCTGCAAAGTAATTCCAACTTCCCTTTCAAAAGTCCTTCTTTCAGGCTTAGGACCTAAACTAGACTCTGGAACAAAAACTTTAAGTGAGTTGTCTAAGTTGTACTTCTCCAAGAAGTCCCTAATTAACTCCAAACACAACACAGTGTCAGTGTTCTCGTGTAGCTTGGCTCCTTTGGACTTGTCTAAACTTCCTTTTCCGTTTTGTTCATCTAAGGCAACAAGGACTTGCTTCCTTAATTCAGACTTAATTTGGTCTAGTATACCTTTTCCTTCTAAAGCCTTCAAAATGCTTTCCTTTAAGTCTCCCATTTAAATTATAATATGAAGCACAAAACCGAGAAGCCAGACTTCCAAAGTTCAGTTTTGGAGGCACTCAGCAAGCTAGGAACCAACGCTACCCAGCCCCAAGGAATCAGCGAAGTCAAGTCGATTTTATCAAGTAACTCCCACTTACAAGACAGACTAGCTTTTGTAGTGCACACTCTCAGCCACACCCCTGAGTCTTCACTCACGCCTACACACAAACGCGAGTTCATCAAGCTTTACGGACTAATGTGTGAAGTCCTTGAAGAAGCAGCTGTGCCCCTTTTGCCTAGAATTTTAGCGGCACTCCAAAAAAAACTCAAAGAAGGGGACCTAGACTACTCAGAAGCTATTTCAAGTTCCTACGGAGCTATAGTGCACAACACCCTCCACACCTTCAGCGACCTTCCTTCGGCCAACAACCAACTTGAAGAGATACTTTCCCCGATCTTTAACTACATTACAAGTCACTCACGCAACCTGCAAGTTTTAGCTGCCTGTGCACTTACTAAGATAATCCAACACACTCCTATTGAGTGTTTACAGTTCACTCTGGAGAACCTTACCCAGAAACTAGTTGAAGTCATTCCTGTCTCTAAAGCCCAAGCACAGCTCTTAGAAGCTCTTATTTCTTTAATACTCTCAGTGGAACAGGACTTTGAACCCTACGCTGAACAGTGCGTCCCTGTTATTTTCCAGTCACTCAAAACTGAAGACAACCCTACTAAGAAACAAGCTTTGGATGCACTCTACACCCTAGGCGCAGTTGTTCCAGGACCTGTTGAGTCCTTTGCTGAGCAAATCACCAGGCATGTCGAAGTTTTTAGGTCTGACAAAAACAAAAACGTCCGAGACGCTTGTTTAGAAGCTTTGAACTTATTCAGACCTATGGTTAAGCAGCCACTGCCTCCCAAAGAACCCGAAAGATCCAGAAGTATCTTTAAAGGCCCAGTTAACAACGAGTTCTTCAAACCAGAAAAAGTCCCAAGTACCATAGACGTTCCTAAGGAAACACTGCCTAAAAGTTCTGAGTCAGAACAAAGCACTGCAGTCAAGAAACTTAAGGAGTTAGAACAACAGAATGAAGAACTGGTTTCTGAGTTTTCTTCTTTTAGGAAACACACACAGTCTGAGTTAGTTGAACTGAACCAGAGACTTGGGTCTTTAGAAGAAATCATCAACACTGTTACTCAGTTATTTGAAGCCAAACTTAAACAGTTGACTTCTCACCCTAATATTGCGAGACTAATTAATTAACCCTAAGTTACTGAATCACACAACCACATCCTGTTCTTCCTTCTTTGGGATTTTTGGCTTCTTTCTTCTCTTTTGGGTGGGTGTTTTCTTTTGAGGTACTGGGTCCTTCGAGGTTTTCTTCTTTCTTGGAGTCTTCTTTGGGTGGTTTTTTAGGGCTTTCTTCTTCCTTGGAGTCTTCTTTTGGTGGTTCTTGGGGCTTATCAACTTTTTCAGTCTCAGCAGGTTGGATTTGTGATGGTTCTTCAATGTTCTTTTCCTGGGATTCTTGAGGCTTTTCAGGTTCTTGAGGTTCTTGAGGCTTTTCAGGTTCTTGAGGTTCTTGAGGCTTTTCAGGTTCTTGAGGTTCTTGAGGTTCTTGAGGCTTTTCAGGTTCTTGAGGTTCTTCAGACTTTTCAGGCTCCTGAGGTTCTTCAGACTTTTCAGGTTCTTGAGGTTCTTCAGACTTTTCAGGTTCCTGAGGTTCCTGAGGTTCCTGGGGTTCCTGAGGTTCTTGAGGCTCCTGGGGTTGTTCAGGTTCCTGAGACTCTTGAGGTTCTTGATTTGGCAAAGAAACCAACTCTTTTTTTTCCTCTTCTTGAGTTTCAGGGTTTTCTCCCTCCTCAACGTGACTCACAACTAAGTTAGCCTTTTCACCCGACTCAGGGTCCTCTAAAGGAATATTTTCCACATTGGAGTCACTAGGTTCCTCCAAAGCATTAAACTCCTTAGATTCAGAGGATTCTTTAGGAATAACTTCTACTTTGTCGTCCTTGACTTGGTAGTCCTGGACTTCTTCCACAGATGGAGGCTGAATTGGCTTTTCTGCAGCCAATTGAGTCTCTTCTGAAGGCTCTTGTGGAGGCACTTCTTGGTTGGTTTCTTCACCGTTGGGCTCCATGTTAATTATTCCACAGTTACATAAGTTTTTCTTTATGTCTCCTAGAAAGTGACTCTCCGACACAACTGAGTTTGTCCCTACGCAAAGGCTTTAAAGTAGACAGTCGAGAGTGGAATCTGTCAGGGGTTTTGTGCCGGTAAACATCTCTGGGAGGACTGTTCCTGATGTTTTGGAGCCACTGCTTTCCAAACAAGTTCTCTTCACTCATGAAGCTTTCTGAGCGTTTGGGTTTTGAGTCTTGGGCGCCTTCAGTGGACTTGCTTATTTGCAAAGGACTTTTGGACAAGTTACCTGTAGAAACCTCTTCGAGCCTATCGAAGATCCGTTTGATGAGTTGGTCTCTCTTTGCAAGTTGTTTTTTCAACTCTTGTATTTCTTTTTGGTTTTCTTTGCAGAGTTGTTCTAATTCTTGTATTTTCGAAGAAGTACTCCAAGTAGGTTTGGTAGCTCGCATTCCAGCCAGTTTAAGTACAGTAGTAATTAGTGGTTTTTCAAGTGCGTATATGTTCTTCGAAATAACAAACTTAGACCCACTCACAATAGTGATCGAAGGGGTCTCAGCTGCTCCTTTTGACTCCCAGGGTTGGAAACTTTCGCCTCCCCAGCACAGTTTCATGTTTGAAACTTTTTTGCCAAAAAATCTTCTGGCTTCTTTCCTTTCCTTGCCGATGTAAGCAACTATGGACTGCAAGTTTTCAGACTTAAGCTCTTCTTGGATTTCAGGCAGCAAAAACAAGTCTTCATGAGTGTATAGAATCAGTACAGTGAACTCCCCAAAGAGTTCTTCCGAGATCTTTTCACAAGAATTTATGTCATAAACAGGAAACTTTGCCATTTAAATTTATCCTTGAATAATGTCTTTACTCACAGATAGTTTCGGAAGGATACACAAGTACCTAAGACTTTCTTTAACTTCTAAGTGCAACTTTAAGTGCTCTTACTGCTACTCAGGCCTCCCTACTCCTCCAACTGCTGAGATGGCCTTCCTTAAGAGACTAGTGGGACTCTTCGCTACTCAAGGAGTCTCCAAAGTAAGACTTACTGGCGGAGAACCTCTACTCAACCCCCAAGTAGTAGAAATCGCCAAGGAAATCAAAAGCATTCCAGAAGTTAACCACTTAGCCATCACCACCAATGGGCTCTTGCTCGATAGGTACTTCAAAGGACTAGTTGACGCTGGACTTAACTCTGCCAACATAAGCTTGGACTCCTTAGTTCCTGCCAAGTTTGCCTTTATTGCTAAAGTAGACGGCTTCCACAAGGTTTGGAAAGCAATTGAAGCAGCTACTGAAGCCCTAGACACAGTGAAGGTTAACTGTGTAGTGATGAACCGCATAAACGACGACGAGATCCTGGACTTTGTAGAAATAGCAAGACACCGCAAAGTAAGTGTTAGGTTTATTGAGTTTGTGCCTTACACAGGAAACCAGTGGACGGACAAAAGGTACTTTCCTTTCACCAAAATCATAGAAACAATCCAAAGCAAGCACGAAATAACTCCAACTATGCTAGACGACCCAGTAGCCAAGTACTACAACATACCTGGCTTCTCAGGCAACATAGGAGTCATAGCTTCTTTAACTGAGCCTTTTTGTGAGAAGTGCGACAGACTCAGGATCACTTCAGACGGCAAATTCAAAGTGTGCTTGAACTCTCCACAAGAAGTGTCTTTGGAACCCAGTATGTCGGACGCAGAGTTACTCCAAGTAATTAAGGAAGAACTGCTGCAAAAGCCCAAAGAACACGGAGGAGTTTCCAACATGCTTGGAAACAACAACCGTCCCATGACCCACATTGGAGGATAACTTTAAATAAAACATTAAGCCAGTTCTCTTTCAGCTCGTTTCTTTTCGTAGTACTTCCTTTTGTACTCCTGGAGTTCCTTAGTTTGTCTTTCGATGTCGTCTTTGTACTCGTTTACTTGTGAGTGGAACATGTTAAGTTCACTAGCAATGCTTTTCATCTTCCGAGTGGTTTCCCTTAACTTCTGTTTGTAGAAAGAAAGTCCCCTAGCTACGTCGATGCCAGGTTGTTTTTCAAGGATTTCTTGGAGTTCTGCTACTAGTTTGGACTTCTCTTGGACCAGCACGTCTTGTTCAACTACTTCTTCGGTTTTAGTGATGAGTCGGTGCTGGAGCATTTCTACTTTAGAAATGAGTTCGAAAGTAGGGGGGTCTTTTCCCTCGAGTTCTTGGTACCTGTTGGTGTTCATGGAGTTTTCGAGTTCTTCCGAAAGTGCTTTGACTTTAGTGCGTTCTTGGAGAAGTTCTTCTTCGAACAAAAAGACTTGTTTTTTGAGTTCTTCAATTTCACTGGCTTGTTTGTTGGCTATTGCGATTTCGCGGTTGAGGTCAGCTATTTTGAACTTGAGCAGTCTGATGTCGCCTACACGTTCTTGGTACATCACTTCTCCTTTGGCAAGTGCGTTTTGTTGGATTTTGATTTTTTCGTACAACAAAGCGAGTTCGTCGTTCTTTCTGATGAGTTGGGTGCCGAGAAGGTCGCGCATGTTGATGATTCGTTCGTAGTTCTCTTTTTGGGTTTCGCGTTCGTTGTCAGCTTGGACGATGATTTCTTTGAGTTTGGTGGCTTCGTTGATGAGGTTCATTTTTTGGTTCTTCAACTCAGCAATTACTTTTTCCTTCTTTTCTTTGTCGAACTTAGCTGTTTCGTTCTTCCGCGAGATTTCTTTAGCTACTTTTTGGTCTTCAGTGAGTTTCTTTTTCTTTTGTTCGCTTTCTTCTTTGTTCTGTTTGATTTGGTTTTCGTAGATTTTGTAGTTCCTTTTGAGTTCGGCTATTTTGTCTTGGCTTTCAACTAGGTTCTTTGAGTAGAGGTTCCTTTCGCTCCTGACTGCTTCGGACTGGTCTTGTTGTTGTTTGAGTCGGGCTTCAGCGTCGGTGTTTTTTTTCTGGAGTTCAGTGATGCGGTTGTTTTTGAGTTTAACTTCTTCAAGGCACTTCTGGTACTTGGCGTTGGCTTGACTGGCCTCTACTCCGAACTTTTCTTTGATCTTACTAAGTTTTATGATTTCTTGGTCAAGTTCGGAGGCGTCGTGTTTTTTTTCCTCGATGTCGGACTTGATCCTTTCTTCTTCTTTGGTTTTGCGGGAAATGTGGTCTTCGCGTTCCTTAGTGTTTTCTTCGGTGATGGTCACGTTTTCTGTGAGTTTAACTATTTCTTCTTCAAGGGCTTTAATGGCTTTTCTGTCTTCTTCTGCGTGTTTTTTGGAAGCGTCTATGAGTTTGCCTAGGTTGTGGATGTTTTGCTGGGCTGATTCTCTTTGGGAGTTTGAGTCGCGGATGAAGAAGTTGAGTTGTTTGTTTTCTTTTTTCTTGGTGTTGATTTCTCGGTTGACTTGTTGGTTTTGTTGGCGCAGTTCTAGAATTCTTTTCTCGATGTTTTGGAGTTTTTGGGTTTGTTCTTGTCGTTTGGCTTCTAAGTCTGAGTTAAGTTCCTTTTGGCTCTTTTCTTCAGCTTCGAGTTTTTTGGTGGTGTCTCGGGAACTCTCGATTTCTTGGGTGAGTTCTTCTACGAGTTCTTCGAGTTCTTGGATTTCTTTGTACTTGTTGCCTAGGTCTTCTTCAGCACCTACTCTGAGTTCTTCTTTGGAGTCCACTTCGCTTTGGAGTTCTTGGCGTTTCTTTCTGGCTTGTTCAAGTTCGCCTTGGAGTCTTTTGATTCTCCGTTCTTCGCGTTCGCTGTTGTTTTTGCTTTGGATGAGTAGGTTCTTGAGGCCCTTTTTTTCTTCGTCTAGGGCTTTGATCTCTGTTTCTAGTTCTTTGTGCTGTTTGGAGAGGTTTGAGTTGTCTGAGTTAACTTGTTTGAGGTTCTCTTGTAAAGACTCCAGTTGGGAAGTTAAGTCGTTTCTTTGCTGAACTAAGTCGTTGATGGTGTTTTCTTGGTCCACTGAGATCCCTGCGCCCTGCTCAACTATTTTGCCTAGGTTGACTATTTCTTGTTTGAGTTGGTGGATGGTTTGTTTTTGCTTTTCTTCTTTTTCTTTGTGTGCGTCTACTAGTTTCCAGGCTTTTTCTACTTCGGTTTTCAAAGACTTAATGTTTTCGCTGTCTTTTTGGGCCATTCTGAGGGCGTCTTGGACGTTCTTGGCGTTTTGTTGGATGTCTTTGTTGAGTTCGCGGCACCTTTTGATCAGTCGTTTTTCAATTTCGTGGGAACGTTTTAGAGTTCTGTGGAGTTTTTCGTACTCTTGGCGGAACTTTTCAAGAGTTTGGTCTCCATGCATCTCTTGAAGCATCACTTGGAAGTCCCTTTCAAGGGTTTCGAACTCAGTAGGCACCAGTCCTAAGTCATTTAAAATTGACTCAAAGTTTTCTTCCGTCATTTTAATTATAGTACTTAGTTAAGCTCCTTTTGAGCTCTGATCTTTTTGACTTCTTTAATGAAAGTAGGAACCAACAAACTTATACCCGTCACACCTATCGCCATCATAAACGCAAACACCAAGTACCAACTCACTTCAGCCAAGAAACCTATAGTTAACTGGCCTATCCCTGCCCCCACACTTCCAGTTCCGTCAAGTATCCCTGTCACTGTAGAGACGGTTTCTTTGTTGTTGGCAATTTCTTCGTTCTGAGCTAAGTCTGCTGCAACCACACAGGATATCAGTCCTGCAGCTCCACTTACCAAGAAACCTTGGATAGGAACTAGTATGAAGTAAAGCCAATATGTACTTTCAGTGCCCACTAAAAACAGCGGGTATATTGGAAGAGCCACTATCAGCATAAGGGAGATCACTGGAGTCCGGCACTTGACCTTGTCCGAAATCCACCCGCACACAAACGCCCCAATGATCCCTCCGAAGTCAAACAAAGAAGTGATCACCTTGACAAGGTTGTCGCTAACGTTGACTTGCTTGTTTAAGTAGTAAGGAAGCCACATCATCATGGAGTAGTTGAGGAGTTTAATGCAGGCGTAGTTCAAAGCGTAGATCAGCACTCCTGGCAACAACCAAGCTTTCCAAAAAGAAATTCCTTGTTTCCTGACTTTGTCTGGTTCTTCCTCTTCTTTGAAGTTGTAGAGGTCCAAAAGACTTATTTCCTCGTTTGTGACTCCCGGGATCTTAGAAGGACTGTCCCTAACAAACGCCAAAAACAACCCCGCCACCACTAAAATGAAAATTAAGTTCATCACTATCACAAACTGCCACTGCACTCCTGCCACCAACAACACTAACGATCCGTAAGTGCCGCAGATGTCACCCACTGAGGCGTTAGAGCACCAGAAACCCATGATTGACCCCCTTCTTTTCTTCGAAAACCAATTAGCCATGATCGAAACCGTCCCTGGCCACACTATGGACTGGAAAAGTCCCTGGAACCCCCAAAGAACTATAAAAGCTCCCTCAGATTCTACCTCTGCAAAGCAAAGTATAGCCATTACTACGTAGTTCAGAGCTGCAAGGGCCATCCCTGTAGGAACTGCAAATCGAATTAAAAAGTTGTCGCCTATCATTCCACTGATGTAGTTGCCCAATGCGTAACAGAATAAGTAAGCTGAGTCAAAAGAACCCAGCCAAGCAGTAGAGAACCCCAAAGTGGAGTTCACGTTTGGCTTTATCTAGGTAGCTATTACCTGGTACCAGCCTTCTATTGAGGAGTGACGTGCTACCATGCACATGAAACTCAGCAGAAACACCCTGACCTGCCACTTCTCCAGTCTAGAAGCCTTCATTTTCTTATTTATAAATTTTTTTTCTGCAGCAGTCCAGTTTAATTAGTTTGAATTAAAGACTAAACATGATCAAGTGAATTAGCCTAGTACCCTGTTAAATGAATTAAATAATGAAGAGCATTACAGACGATGACTACGACTACTTATACAAAATAGTGCTTGTGGGCGAAGCTGGAGTCGGGAAAACTCACTTGCTTTCACGGTACATCAAAGGCTCCCTTCCCAAAAACCCCACTTCAACTATAGGAGTTGAATTTGCCACCAGAACAGTCCCACTGCAATCAGGAGGCACAGTAAGGGCCCAGATTTGGGATACAGCTGGACAAGAACGCTACAAGTCGATCACGAGTGCGCACTACAGACGAGCAGTAGGAGCTTTGTTGGTTTACGATGTCACAAACGAAAAGACCTTTTTGAATCTTAGGAAGTGGTTAGAAGACCTTAAAGAGAACGCTGAACCAGACATTGTGATTATGCTAGTTGGCAACAAAGTTGACTTAACTGAACGCAACTCTGAAATGAGACGCGTAGATACAGAAAAAGGAAGGACGTTTGCAGAGACACACGGAATGATGTTTGAAGAAACCAGTGCTGTGACTGTAACTAGGGTCAGAGAAGCCTTTGAAAACCTACTGCAAGAAATCTACAACTTAAGAAGTAGGTCCAGCAAAGTAAGGCACTTCAGTGAAAGTTACGGCAATGCTTTGCTACCTAGGTATGAACCCCGTAAAAAGGATAACTGTTGTAATGCTATCTAATATAAATGTTGTCGGGAATTAAGTTTAAGTCCAAAACACAAAAACCCAAAAAAGAACTCTCAGAGCTGCTTGCCAACGAAAAGTTTTCTCAACCCAGTGACTACGACAAACACTTTTTTAAGCACTTCAAACCTGAGACTGAAGAAGAGTTTTCTTACCAAAACTCAGAGTACAAACCCCAAAACATAGATAAGTACAAACACCCTTTCAACCAAACCTCCAACAACTGCACTAAGTGCATAGGCAACAACAAGTTCAAAGAGCACTTGTTAGTTAAAACAGAAGACAACTTTTACCTGTCAGTTCCTGAAAATCCACTTACTGAAGGGCATGCTTTGATAGTGCCCAACTCGCATGTTCTAGCTTTAACTGAACTAGAGTCTGATGAGTTCTTTGAGTTCACTGCTCTGCAAAAGCACCTTGTGTCAATGTACAAAAAGCACCTAGGCAAGAGTTTGGTGTTCGTTGAAGCTCCCAAAGACCTTAGCTTGTGCAAGCACACTGCAGTAGAGGTAGTTCCCATTAATCCTACCCAGGAAGAAGACTGCAGAATCATGGTTTACAAAGAACTCACTGATTCCGACGAAGAGTGGACCAGCAACCCCAGAGTCATCCAAACAACCAACAAGCCCATTCCAAAAGCTGTTCCACAAGGCTTCGGATACATTCACTTTGACTTCAACGCTAAAGGAGGCTACGCTCACGTAGTTGAGGACAAAAGGCACTTCAGAGGAGACTTTGCAAGGCAAATACTTGCAGAGGTACTAGGAGTTGACCCCTTGTTTAGAAGGCGAGGAGTGGACTCTTCAATAGGCTTGCTAAAGTCTTTTCTAAACTAATTACTTATGAAGCTTTGGAGTGTTCTTCTAAAAACACACTTAAAGTGTTGTAAGAGTACTGTATCTGCAAAACGTTTACTACTTGCTTTATAAGAGTTCCCACAAAAGCAAACGCAATAAGCGCACCTAAAACACTTGCTAAGAACTCAAAGTGGTAACTTATAAACACCAACACAGCAAATCCCTAAGTAACCAGTACCTCTGAACACAAACACAACGTAAACAAAAGGTGGGTTGAGTAGTAAAGCTTCAACAACCAGTGAAAGTCAATTTCTTTGTTTTTGTGAGTTTGGCCTCCTGAAAGCAAACTTGCAGCTACCATGCTCATGTGGGATACTCCGTCCAAAAGTCCAAGTCCCAGAAAAAGCCCTCCGAAACTTGGGTACAGCAAAGAGTTAATGCTCATCAAAAGCAGGTATGACAGTCTGTCTATAGACATGTCTAGAACCATTCCTACAATAGAAGCTGTTTAAGATTTACTTTGGTCCAAAGCCCTAGCTGTCATCCCATCTACTCCGTCAAGTGCTGCAGAGCCTATGTACAGTCCTATGAACCACACAGGTTCTTCTTCGTATAAACTAAGTCCTAAAACTAGCATTCCCAGTCTCAAGTAGTCCAAAATGTTAGGCAGGTACAACAGCACGTGAACCATCTTAATTAAGTTTACTAGGGACAGGCTGCACCCACTTGAAGTTTGACTTTTGTTCAGTTGCCCACCTTTGAGAATCTCCGCCTAAGGTGTAGTGATGGCTTCTTAATTCCTTTTCTGACCTGGAGTCCCTGACTGGGTTGAAGGCAGTGTGGGGTTTAAAGTCTTTCATGTTGCTGCTAAAAAGCACAGGAGGGTCTGAACCGTAAGTGAAGTGAGTAGCTCTTAAGTCTTTTGAAGTTTCAAAGTTGAACTTAGGGGGTTCTCCTTTGTACTTACCATAGTCACCTGAAGTGGTTTTGAAAAGGGGTTTTTCTTTGGCAAAAGCCCAGTTTGTATGCTTAAGGTCCATTTCTACCTTAGGCGTGACTGCTTGTTCGTGAGGTAAATAACTGGCTTTCATGACACTAAGGGTATTTCCTTGTTGCTTGCCTAAGTTGAGCGTGGACCTGTACTCGCTTTTTGGGTTCCTTTTCTGAGAGTAAGCTGTTTTAGGTGCAGGTCTGTAATTCTGCGAATAAGCAGTATTGAAAGAAGGACTTTCGTTACCCAACTTAAAACTAGAGAACCTCAAAGACACTGAGTTGTTTTTAGGGGACTCGACTGGGGTAGAAAGGGGCTTGAATTCTGAGGAACAAGGGTTGTAGTTATTCTTGTCTCCGCCTAACTTAATGTGCGAAGACCTTAGGTCTTTGAGTTTTTCTTGGTTCAAAGACTGCTTTCCTTCAGTTTTCTGAGTAAAAGTAGAAGTTGTAGTAGAGGAAAAAAGGGGCTTTTCTGAGCCTAGTGTAAAGTGCTTGGAGTTCAGGTTTTGGATTTGGTTCTTGTCTAGAATAGTGTGGGTATCTTCCATTGGGTAGTAACTAAGTTGATTGGTGCTGAGATAACTAGCAGGGGACTTCCCCATAATAAAGTGGCTTTTCTTCAACTCTGCAGAACTTTTTGTTTGATTCTCAACTGAGGACTGTGCTTCTTTGTAGCTTGCTGCAAACACTGAAAGCTTAGATGTTTTGCCACTTCCCAATTGGAAGTTGTGCTTCATTAAGTCTTTCCGGCTTTTGGAGTTTTTGGGGTTCAGTTCGGTGCTAGTTGGTTTCCTTAACTGAGAACTAGTTGTAGAGTAACTTGGGCTTTTCTTTCCTAGTGTAAAGTTTTGTTGTTTCAAGTTCATAAACTCTGGAGACTGAGTAGCTGCTAAAGAGTGTTTTTGGTACTTAGAGTGGGCTTCTGAACTCAAAGCTTTAGTTGACTTGCTTTGTCCAATTGCAAAGTGGGCTTTCATAAAGCTTTTTTGGATGTCCTGACTACTGGGAGGAGCCTCTGCTTTGTAGGGCAGGTAACTGTTTCCCATGGTAGTTGAGTTGGGGTTTTTGTCGCAGCCAAGCTTCACACTGGTTCTAGAGCGTTGTTTGGTGACTTCTTGTCTTTGGGCCTTGGTGATATAACTGCCTTGCATTTAATACTTAAAATGGCTGAAGAGGAAAGCTTGCAAGACCAGCTAGACAACCATGACTACGAAAACGAAAGTGTGTTTATAGTTGACATTTACCTTTACTTGCTTTTTGCTTACGTAGGCGCCGCTGCTTTGATCGGAGGCTTGAGTGTCTTGGTTATTTTTAAGGTTTCGAAAAAACGCGAACTCAAGATGGTTAAAGGAATGGACTTGTGCATGCGGATAGTAAGTGTGCTTCAGGTTCTGAACGTGTTTGTAATAATGCCTTGGGCTAGTTCACTTACTTTCTACTACAAAATGATAAGTGAGTTTGCAGTAGGACTGTTTGGGTTCTTTGCAAAGGAGCACGCTTTGATCAGGTGGGCTAGTTTGTTGTTCCAAGGGTGCACTATGGTTGTGAACGTTATTTTTATGGTGTGGATTATGGAAGACATTTACTGTGAGGAAAACGGAACTTGTGAACAAAAGTTGTCTATGACTGAAATGTTTATATTTTACGGACAGTACGTTGCAGGCTTTACTCTAGAAGCCTTAGGAATGATTTTTGTAGCTAACTTGATGATGAGTTTGGGCTGGTTCTTCAACAAACGACTGCCGCCCAAACTGAACTTGGAAAAGTACCACCTCGAAAGACCCCGGAAGAAAACTACTATTTACGACTTGTTTCCACACCCGGTTATCTACCAACTTTAAATTAACCTAAAAATGCAGAATCTGTTCTTAGATCTTGCAAAACTTAATTCCCAAGAAAAAACCATTGCTGGACTAGAGGTCCTTTCAAAGCTTCTGGAAAACATTGTTAACTTTCCAAACGACAAAAAGTACAGGTGCATACTCAAGTCCAACAAAGCAGTCTCTTCAAAGCTGCTGAGTTTAAAAGGAGTGCTTCCTCTTCTGAAGCAAATAGGGTATACAGACCTAGGGCCTGACAAGTTAGAACTATACCCAGAGGCTCTTGGAAGTCTGCCCGGAGTTCTGAGTGACTGCAGTTCAGCCCTGTCAGAACTCAAAGTTGACTTTGAAGAAGCTGAAAAGCAAAGACACCAAAAACACTTGCAAGATATCAAAAACAAGTTTAAAGCTCAAGAAGCCGAAAAAAAGAGAATACTGCAGCAGGCACATTTAGACCGAGAAGAGTTTTTACATAAGCATTTATAATATTATGGAAGAAATACTAGGCCACATTCCCCCAGTTACAAAGTGCTTGTGTTTTTCAGCAGTTGCTACCTCAGGCCTTTGTTTTTTTAAGTTGGCAGACAAAGAAGACTTGTTTTTGGACTTTAACTTAGTTGTGGGCCACTGTCAACTCTGGAGGGCACTTACGACCTTTACGTATATGGGGGAACTAAACATATTCACTTTGCTAGGAATCGGGCTGCTTTTCCAGAACAGCAAAACACTAGAAATGGTAGTCTTCGAAGGAGTGACTTCTGAGTTTTTGAACTTTATACTTTTTTGTTGTTCGTTTTTAGTGCTGTTGGCTCCTTGGTTTGGAGTTTCTTTTCTTTCTGAGTCCCTTTTGATGTGCACAGTTTACTTGCTCAGCAAAAAACAACAGGAAAGTTACTTTGGGTTCTTGTTTATGCCAGTAGTAAGGGTTCCCTGCAGTGCTTTGCCTTATGTTTACCTTTTGTTTGGGGTTTTTAAGAAGCCCCTTTTGCTAGGCATCGGAGTAGCCCACACTTACTACTTCTTAAATGAAGTCTTCCCCAAACTGCCCACTTCCTTAGGAGTGCGCCTTCTTAAGCCTTCTTCTCTGACTACTTGGATTGCTGCTAATATGTTTTAATTTATATGCATTACTCTAAGTCGAGTTAGTAGGCTCCGGAAGCAACTAGGTACACTGCAGCTTTCTCTGGAGTCTTTAACTAGTTGGTGGGCTTCAGGATAGTCAATATTGAAGTGGAGGATCAAAAAAGCGATGGCAATAGCACAGGCTTGGTTTCCGCAGCAACAATTCACTAAAACGTTGCCTTGAGTTAGTTTTAGTTTCAGGAACTTGTAAGACTGCTTTATTGCTTCAAGCAAGTTCCCCTGCAAACTCAGAAACCTGTACCCGCCCTTCACTGCAGCAAAGCGCAGAGGTTTCTTTTCACCAATTGTTAGAATCGAGTTTATTTCGTTTTCGCGTAAACTGCATAAGTCACTTGCACTTGGTAAGTCTGTTACAAAAAGTTTACCCAGTGTACTAGTTTTGTTTGACTTAGGAAAACCAACACTTAGGGTGGCTTTGGGTGGCAAGCTTGCAGGGGTGGTGTTGGACCTAGAGTAGTTCCTTTGGAACTGAATTTGTGAAGTGAGGGTCCTTTTCCTTGGCCTAAGTGTGCCACTGGACTGCAAACTAGCATCCCAGAAATATCGGTCCATTTTATAAATGTTTGTGAGTCCTGGTGCTTCTAACACTGAGGAAAACACTAAATTCAGGCAGTACGAAAGGTGGTTTTTGGGAGTAAGTATCACGGTGATCATGACTTACCTCACAATCCAAGCAAGTTATTTGTCAGACTCAATAGCTGATAAATACAGAATTAGAGGACTCAAACCCACTTTTTGGGGCGAAAGGTATGCTGACTTGAACGACGGGCAACTCAACTCTTTTAGAAGTGGTTTTGTTTTGCTTACGTTTGTAGCAGTTACTTTTGTGGCTTTGAGGAAGTTGCTTGTAAAGAACAAGCCAGACCTGAAGTCCCAACTTTACTACTACTTAGTTTTCGGACTAGGCTTTGGATTTTACTTGCACGGCCCTGGAGTTTTGTTTTTGTTAGGAATGGTAGTTGTTAACTACTTGCTAGCAGAAAACTTAAGGGGCCAGAAGTTCTTTCCCTTGGTTGTTTGGGTGCTCAACTTGGGTTTTTTACTTGTAACTGAGTACTACAACGGGTACCAGTTCGGCCAGGTTTCAAGAAGTTTGGAGTTCCTGGACAGAGTTCCAGTGGAAATGAAGTGGCACAGAATCACCAACCTGTGCATGCTGAAGGTTGTGAGTTTTGCAATTGACTACCACTGGAAGACCCTTAATGTGATCAAAGACACCAAAGAAAAGCACATGACTAAGTGTATCGAGTGCACAGAAGAAATAGACTGCCTCAAACTAAGAACAGAAGAGCACTCTAACCACTACAGTTTGCTGAGCTTTGCAGCTTACTTCTTTTACCCTCCTCTGTACTTAGCAGGACCCACCACCTGCTACAACGCCTGGATTTCGCAGGTGCAACGGCCCCAGAAGACCTTTGACACTAAAAGACTAGGAGTTTACATCTTTAGGTTCTGTGTTTGTTTCTTTTTGCTGGAGTGGTTCATACACAACTTGTACTTCCCCACCATTGCTAACAACAAACACAACAGAGACATTTGGGAAGAGTTTGGGGCCTACGAGTTGGTTATGGCAGCTTACTTCATCCTTAAGTGGATTTGGCTGAAGTTTTTGGTGATTTGGAGGTACTTCAGGATTTGGGCTTTGCTGGACGGAATTGAAAGCCCAGAAAACATGGGGAGGTGCATGTCCAACAACTACTGCTTCGAAGGCTTCTGGAGGATGTGGCACAGAGGCTTCAACCAGTGGCTTATTAGGTACTTGTTTGTTCCTTTGGGAGGTTCTAAGTACAAAATATTCAACATTTGGGTTGTGTTTGGGTTCGTGGCACTTTGGCACGACTTGAGTTTGAACTTGCTTGCTTGGGGCTGGGGAATGTGCATCTTCATCATGCCTGAAGTTCTAGTGAAGCGGTACTTCAACCAAAAGAAGTTCGAAAACTTCAGAAACACTTACCTGTACTTTTACTTAAGTGTGTTTGCAGGTGGCTTTTACGTGATACTCATGATAATTGCTAACCTAGTGGGCTTTTCCTTCGGAATCGCAGGACTCGAAATAGCTATGCAGAACCTAAGTAGTTTCGAGGGAACACTTATGGTGCTCAAGGGATTCTTTTTAGTTATTTTCCCCTCTGTGATTTTGATGTTCAACTTGAGAAACGAAGAAATACGCAAGTACGGAAGGGAACTAGGTTACTAATGCAGTTTATTTATTCATTTGTTATGTTACCAAGCCCTTGGGCCTTTTTAGGTTACTAATGCAGTTAATTATCTTAATTCAGTAAAAGTAGGTTGCAACTGATTTGTCAGTGAATTACCAAACTGGGCAGAGGGAAATGCCCTCCAGAACCTTAAAGTCTCGTCGCCAGCTCCCGTCACAATGTCTTGTCCGTCTGGACTCATAGCTAAGTAAAGCACTCTGCTGGCATGCCCACTAAGTGTGGTGCGCTTAGTCATTCCCGGGTTCTGCCAAACAACCACTTCGTTTTTCGAGTAACCGTGGGTAGAAACCAAGTCAGTGGTAGTTTTCGAAAACATTAAGTTGCACACCTGGGAGTCAGTTGTTACGCTAGAAAGCAAGTCGTTGGTCAAAGTGTTCCAAAACTTTATGGTTCGGTCAGCAGTGCCTCCACCCGTTACAAGGAGTCCGTGCTGGTGAGGAGACCAGGCCAAAGCCTTTACAGCAGCCTTGTGGGCTCCCAACTTAGCAGTGGGGGAGTTGAAGTGACGGTTCCATACCATCACTTTGTTATCGTTGCCCCCTGAAACTAGCTGGGTTTCGTCAAACGACCATGAAAGACCACAAACCTCTTGTTTATGTCCGTAAAGTCTAGAAAAGTAATCTCTGTGCGATCTGAGGTCCCTGTGAAGAATGTGTCTGTCTCTAGATGCACTTGAAAAGAACCTAGAGTTCCAGGCAATAGCTCCTACTCTTGAAGTGTGTCCAGAGAAACACCTTAAAAGCTTAGACTGGTGTGCGTCAAATAAAAGAACAGTCCCTTTGTTTGTGCCTACAGTGACTAAGGGGTCTTGGAGTGACCAACTAACGCTGGTAACAGAGTCAGTTTGTCCGATGTCGCAAAGTTTTTGGACTTTGGAAGTAGATGCATCCCAGATGTAAACGCAGGAACCCAAGCCTACACTAAGTAAGTTACTTGGCGACCAGTCCACTAAGTTTAAGTAGAAGTCGTCCTGCAAAGAAGGTGCGTCCAGCACCTTGTAAGGAGTTTTGGAAATCCTTCTGTGAGGTGCCAAGGAGTAGAAGTCTTGGGAAGAAAAACCAATCTTGGTGGAGTTTTCTTTGTCGGGAGCTGGGTGGGAGTACTTGAGAATGTTGTTAGAGGGAGTGTTTTTTTCACTGAACATTTGGTTCTGCAACAGTGACAGGAACAGTTTCGAATCATTCTCAAGTTCGCCAGCGTAGTTGAGTAATTTGTAGTCCTTTAGCTTCTCAAAGCCTGTTTCTAGGTTGGAAGAAGCACGGTTAGGTATGTACCTTTCAGCAAACTTGTCTGAGGACTTGCTGTTTGGTTTTTTTGTGTAGTCCTTCATTTTATTATGGGAAACTGCTTACCTTTCAAGCGCAAAGCCAACAAGTACAACGAAGGCACTACTCCACAACTAAACAGTGAAGGAATAAGTTTGCCCAACGAAGACTTTATTTCGGGAGTCGAAGCTTGTGAGGACTTAGACATGTGGTTTCTGAGTCAAGAAAGCCTTGTCTCCACCTACAAAAATTTCGAGATCGTAAATTCCTGGACTACTCAAGAAAGAGTCAAATCTCTACACACTACTCAAGGACTGGTTTTGTCAGGAGGTAGAAACATCGAAGTCACTAGTCACTCAGGAACCCCACTTGCTCTCCTCAAAGGCCACGAAAGACCACTAAATGCTTTGGACAGCAAAGGCAACTATACAGTATCTGGGAGTTCTGACTGGAGTGTAAGGGTTTGGGACTTAAATAAGTGCTCAGAAGTTTCCAAAAGTACTATTAACTGGAATGTAGTTACGAGTTTAAAGTTTATGAGTGAAAGTGCTTTTGTGCAAACGAGCGAAGACCTTAAAATCAGAGTCTGGGACATCAGAGACGGGAAACCCCAAGTCCAAAACTCCATTGCAAGTGGCGGGAACTTTGCTACTTGTTGTGATGTGAAGGACAACTACTTAGTTACTGGCCACAGAGGATTCGACAACCAAGGGTGCCACATAAAGCTTTGGGACTTAAGGTACTTGAAGAAGTTGCAGAAACTCCAAGCCCACCAGCAAGCAGTGGAGTCTGTGAAGTTTTACGAAAACAGTGTTCTTTCTTGTGGAAAAGACGGGAACATTTTCCAGTTTTCTCAAAGCGGCTCAGTAGAGGACAAGTGGTCGCATCCCCAACTAAGACCTTTCCAAACAATGACTATTTTCAAAGGCACAATTTTGGCTTCAAACAACGAACCTAAAGTCCTTCAGTTTTCAATAAACCCTTTAAACTTGAGAATGTAGATATAGTATTACTTAAAAGTTCTTGAGTCCCGCAACGACTTTTCTAGGGACTCGTTGCTTTGCATTACTTGGATGCGGGAACTTTCTAAAGAGTGCAAGGGAGACTTTTTGGAGAACCTGCTGACTAAGTCCCTGATCATGTTGAAGTTGACTCTGGTTTGTCCTTGAGGACACAGTTCCTTGATCAGTTCGTTAGTTTCACTTTCTGTGAGTGGGTTCAGAAGTACTCTGTTGAAGCCCCTTTTGAGTTCTTCTCTAGAAATCCAGTTGTCTCTGTTTTTGTCAAAAACGTTAGTGTAGAAGTTCACCAAACTAATGCGGTGATTCTGCATGTAGTCTTCCAAAGCGTCCACTAACTCAGGAACTGTTCTTAGTTTTTTGTGAGTTGCTGAGGGCTTCACTTCAACTCCGTAAGACTGGAACAGGTTTTTGAATTCTTGGTAAGAAATTCTTTCGTCCCCTGAACTGTCTAGTCTTCTGCGGATAGACTCTATTTGTTCCATGCTTAAACCGAGTTTCATGTCTTGGAAAACTCTTGTGAATTCGTACCTAGAAATGTAGCCGTCATCATTTTTGTCAAAACTTTTAAAAGCATCGTGGAGGTTGATTCTGGAGTCAACTATTGCTTGCACAACGTCTTTCAGAACGTCTTTGGTTTCTTCAGTCCTTGGTTCTTCCTCTCTAAAGTACTCTCTAGTCTGCTTTGGTTTTGTTTCTAGTCCACTTAGGAACTCCCTGATGTTCAGTCTGCCGTCTTTGTTGGAGTCAAGCATTTGGAACAGCTTGTTGGTTTCGCTAGAAGTAAGAGGTATGCTGAATCCCCTCATGAGTTTGTTGAACTCTTCTTTCGTGATGAACCCGTCTTGGTTGGAGTCAATCATGTTGTAGAGGTCCTGGATGGAAACTCCGCAGGTCCTAAGCAACTTTCTGAAAACCCTCTCAATATGCTGTGAAGGCTCAATAAGTTCCACAAATTCCTGAATACTTATTTTCCCGTCCTTATTGATGTCGGCAACCCCCAACAAGGTTTCTATTTCGTAAGTGTTTAGGTTGACCCTTAGTGACTCAATGGCTTCTCTGAACTCGTTTCTGTTTAAGTAGCCATTCATGGTCTTGTCAAAGGAGGAAAACACACCTGCAACGTTGATGTTGTTGCTGTAGACCATAGAGTGGATGTGTTGTCTTAGTTCTTTCAGGGACCTTTTGTCTTCTGGGGTGCTTTGGAACATTGTGCAGAACACTTGGTACTCTAAGTATCCGTTTGAGTCCTTTTCTACACTGTTCCACAGACTCTGAATTTCGCTATCTGAAAGACCCAACTTCATCATTTGAAACACCTTAGTGAACTCCAAGCTAGATATTTTGCCGTCCAGATTTTCGTCAAACACTCTAAAAGCATCTAGAAGTGACATTCGCGACTCCTTAATAAGGTTCCCTACTTTGGTTAGCACGCCTTGGGACTCCTCTTGCGGAGAACTTTGGAGTCTCTCACAAAAACTTCTGTAGTCTATTCTGCCTGTGTTTTGGGGGTCGAAGTACTTGTAAAGTTTGTTTATTTCAGCTTCTGAAAAGCCTAACTGCATGATGTGCAGAGTCTTTTTGAACTCTTGGGGTTTGATGATTCCGTCTTTGTCCAGGTCGAAAGCCTGAAAAGTTTGCCAGGAAGAAAGTCCCTTTTCCTTTGCTCTGTTTTTAATGGACTCAAGTGCTTTACTTTCCCAAGCTTCAGAAACTTCAGTTCCTTTATACAAGAACTTTCCTAACTTCTTTCGGAAAATCGACTTTGTGATTCCTCCGTCCAGCAACTCACAGGCATTTATCAGCAACTGGATTTCTTGTTCACTCAGAGGCACTCGCAGAGTTATCAAAAGAGTGTTCCTGAACTCCTGCGGAGAAATGATTCCGTCTTGGTCCTGGTCAAATATGTTAAATGCAGTTTTGAGGTCCAGTCCTCGGTCCCGCAACCCAGAGGCTATTCTTTCGTAGGCGTCTTCTTCCCAAACCTGTGTCAGTGGAGTTCCATATCCGTAGTTGTCCACTGCTGAGTCGCGCCACCCCACCCTCAAAGAAATAGCTCCGGTTTCACGTCCGTCTTCAGCAAAAAGCGGGTAAGTTCCCTCAGTTGCAGTGTCAAGTAGCAAACTACTTAAAGGCACCCTTGCACTTCCTACAGAGTCAACTCCTCCTTGTCTCACAGGTGCGTTGTCATCAAAAACTATGAACTCCAGTGCTTCCTTGTCTAGGTACTTCTTCATTTCGTCTGACAAAGAAACTTCGAACTTGAAGCTTTCGTCGTAAACAGGGTCAGCACCTACAGCTCCTCTGGTGTAACTTTCTTCAAAGTCAAAAAACTGGAAGAACACAAAAGGACGCATGTGTCCAGGGTACACTGGACCAGCCAGACCAATGCACCTAAAGACGTTCACAACTAAAGTTCTTTGTTTAGGAGTTTCTTGACTGTAAACAGTTTGCAAAGCGTACTGCTGGGGATGAGCTAGTTCAACTACTTCTTGTTTTTCTCTGTACCACCTAAGGGCCTCCTTAAGAGGGTACCTCATTCTCAGTTTGTACCTAAAGATTCCCAGTGAACTTTTGTTGTCGAAGTAAGAAACAAAACTAGCAGCAGACTCCACTACAGCAGTGCGTGTGTTGGCTTCTGAAACAGCAGAGGGCCTGTTAACTAACTCCTTCAAAGGAATCTCAGCTTTTGCAAAAGTAATGTGGGAGTCCCCTTTCATAGCATGGGCCTCCAACTTAACTGACCCGTTTTCGAGGAAGCGCAGAAAGTAGTCGTCTGCAGTGACCTTGAAACTAATGTGGATGTTGTAGTTAGGATTCAGACTTTCAGCTAAAGAAGTGCTTTGGGTTTCGTGTTTGAAAAAGTCTATGGTCAAAAAGGACACCATACTGCTTTCATTAGGCACCAGACTTTTAAGGATGCTTTCAAGGGAGTATTGGTAAAACTCCCCTTCTCCGATCCACAAGTCCAGTATGTTTTCTCCAGAGTCCACTTCTGTTCCGCCTTCAATGAACTCAGGAGCAGAGTTCTCGAATGAAGCTACGTTTACAGAAGTAGCAGTAGCAGTTATTCTGTTTGCTTCGTCATAAGTGTTGAGTCTTTGGTTCCTTTCAAGTTGCAGAACTCTGTTAGCTCTGAAGTCAGCCAGTCGGGCAAGTTCTTGAGTGCGTTGTTGGGCAGCCTTAAGTTGCATTTTGTACTGGTCTACTTCGCTTTTGTAAATGGCTTCTCTTTCTTTTTCCATTTCGTTTTTAAGCGTCATTAAGTTCTGGACTTTTTCCAACTCAGCTGCCAACTCGCCTTTTTCGATCTTAAGACGCTCAACTTCTTTGTTGGGGTCTGAGCTGTCTTCGTACCTTTCCAAAAAGTCCATTTTGCACCAAGCGGGAGTTTCACCACGCAACTTCATCATTCCTAAAGCTTTTAAGAAAGAGTCTGCGTCCCGGCCTCCAAGAGTTTTCATTTGGTCTTCGAAGTCAGTCATCATTCTGTTCTTTTCTTCCAGACGCACTTTGAGACGCAGGTTTTCTTCAGTAAGTGACTCTTTTTCTATCGTCAAGGAACGCACTTCTTCCTGCAGTGAACCTATTTTGGACTCTAGTTCGTTAATTCGCTTTTTGGCGTCTTCTAAGCTGTTGACTTTTTTGTCCAGTTCAGTTTGGAGGTAAGACCTGCTGGTTGGCTGTCCAAAAGGCGACCTGAGGGCTTCTCTGAGTTGGATTTCTAGACGTTTGTTTTCTTCCAAAAGTTCTTGGTTCCTTTGCTGCAGTTCTGAAGAACTTTCGTTCATTTTGTGGATTCTTAGTTCTGACTCTAGTTCCATCACTCTGGTTTTGGCTTGTTGGTGGTGGGTTCTTTCTTCCTTGAGTTGACTCTGGAGGTCCTCAACCATAGTTTGCAGTGAAGAGTTGCTCATGCGCAGCTGAGTTACGTCTGCTACAGTTACGTCAGACTGGACTGTTTGGGACTTGGGGATTCCTTTTTTGTATATTTCGTATTTCACTTCGTCAGTCATGACTTCTGGTTGCATTTTGTGTTTCCTGAGGTAAGGACCTACGTTTGACTTCTGGGCTTTTTGGCGGCCCTTGGAGGCTAGGTTTTTGAGAGTTTTGATTTCTTGTTTTAGTTTTTGGTTTTCTTGTTTGACTTGGGAGTCAGTGCCTTCAATGAATCTACTTTTGAAGTCAGCTCCAGTAAGACTTTCAGCCATGGACCTTTCGTACTTGACTTCGTTGCTGACTCTGTTGAGGGCGGTTTTGAGGGTTTTGATTTCGCTTTCTAACTTAGAGTGGTTTTTTTTCAACTCGAGGTTTGTGTCGTACAAGTCAAAGTACGCTTCGGCCTTTTCTTTGTCTGAGAGTTTCGTAAACCTTTTGTTGGGAGGGAACTTTTTGGAAGATGTGGCGAACTTGCTTGAAGTTTTTTGGAAGGACTGGTCTGGAGCCCGGGTTTCTCCGAAAGTTTTGGCTTTTTCTTGGCTCCAGAATTCACGCGCCTGTTCATTTGAGAGAGAAGGAGCTAAGTTGCCGGTTTCGTCTTGCGGAGCAAACTGGGTAGAAGTGACTGCGGGTTTGAGTCCAGCTTCTTGGAGAGTCTCTGACTTTTTTTGGGCCCAGAACTGCCGAGCTTTAGTTTCGTCATACTCTGTCATCTGATTTATTTAAATTTATGGAACTCGCACAGCTTTGCTAAGTCATAATAAATGTTAAAGGGAATAAGGAGAGCCCAAAGATGGATTAGCGGATATGTTTCTTCTTCAGATGCCGAAAGCAGATCCAGGTTGAAACCTGAAGAAATAGGCGTAGTTGTCAGGCATCTGCCCAAAGTAGACAACCTAAAGGAAAAACTTGCAAACTACTTTAATTCCCAAGACATTTCACTCTTCAATAATTACAAAGGAGACCCTGCCTACGCAGTAGTTAAGTTCCACTCAGAATACCAAATCCAAGAAGCCCTCACACTCAACAAAAAGCCCTTCGAAAACAGAAAAATCTACCTGAAGGTAAAAGCCACTTAGACTATCAAAGAATTCGTTCAGGAAAGTCCCGAGCTAGCAGGGGGTTTTGACTCCAGGAAAATAGTCGCTTTTCTTATGAACCCTGACTGGAACGAAGAACAAATAGCTTCTCAGTTCGAAATTGCAGGGGACATCATGTCTTTGCACCTTCCAAGAGACTACGACCGAGTCCCTATTTGGCTAGATCCTGAAAAAACGATTCCTGCTTCTTTGATGAAGTTCAGCAAACGCGAAAAAAAGCCCCAAAACTTGGGAGGCTACGTGAGTGACTCTTTGCTAAACAACTTCAGACTCTACGTGCTGGATGAGGTCAAAGAACTAAGGACTCTGTGTTCCGGTGCAAAAGACTCCAGAAAAATTCAGGAGATCTTTGAAAGGACTCACGACTTGTGGACTTCTGTGCGCGAAGCCAAGAACTTCTTTAAACACGAAGTTTCTGAGTACGAAAAGTTGTTTGAAAGCCAGTTCAACTCTTTAGTAGGAAAGTCTGCCAGTGAAGTGCAGCCTAGTTACCTGGAAAGCATTATAAAACTACTGAAGGTTGACGCCATTAACTTCGTGAACACCTACTTCAAGTCCAAAGGCTACGCGTACATAACTTACGCAACACGCAAAGAAGCAGAAAGAGCCATAGTATTCAGTGGGTTTTTTGACCAGGGCACTAAAGACATAGTTTCAGTGTTTGACCGAAACATTCCACCACACTTTTACTCCTTAAGGCCTTTGTGTGAAGCCTTTTTGAAGGAACTTTACCGAGACAAAGAAAGGATAGGAACAAGTGCGGAAAGGGGAGAGGCACTTATGAAGCACCACGAACTGAAGTTCGAAACCAAAATCGAAAAGCAACTGCCTCATCAACTGTACTACTTCGGAGAGGACCAAGAAGTAGACCCTGTGGTTTCCAAGAAGGTTTACGACTACGAAGAAAAACAAAACGTCGAACTTGCTGTCCTCAATATGGACCACTTCGCAGGAAAACGCAGAGAAGAAATCATAGAAAACCCCAGAACTTACAAGCGCACCGAAATCATCAGCAGTGACGACGAGTTTTTTGCCATCCCTGAGGAAACCAAAGATAACTTCGACTGGGGACTTGGAAGACTCAACGACAAACGCTTCCGAACCACCAAAAAACTCAGGGAAAACTACCTGCTGAGTGAAACAGACCTACCTTTGCACAACGAAACCATCCAAAAAGCCAGCCAACCTCCTGAAGAACCTGGGCCCAGGCAAATACCTCCCAAGCAACTATGGCCCAAAGTGACTGACAAGTATGAAGTCCAAGAAAGACTCATGGAAGTAGAGGAGTTTTTCCACGAAGCCTTGCCTAGTGAACTTAAAGAAAACCCTGAGTTCCTTTCTCTGAAACGCATTGGAGACCAAAAGGAACCTAGGTACTTCTTCAAACCCCAGTTCAACTACAAAAAAGTTCCCCAGACCAAAGAACTCACTGAAGAAGAACGCAGGAAAAAACAGATCGAAAAAGACTTGAGGGGCTTCGTCACAGGACTCAAGAAAGCTCCGATCAAGTCCCAGAAGGAACCTGAAGGCGACTTCAGTTCAAATCATGAGTTGGAAGAATTCTCACTTTTTGAAAAAAAACTAGCCTACTTCACAGACTCCGAATTAGAAGCTGAGTTCACACAAGAACTTGAAAACGACCCTGAAATTGCAGCACTCAACAAACTAGAGAATCCTGTTGAGTACTTTGAAAAGCAAAACGAAATGAACTATTCCACTTTAGCAGACTTACTTTCTAAAACCAACCAAAGCTACACCAAAACTTATGAGTACGAAGGAGACGTTGAAGCACATGTGGCCGAAATCAAAAACAAGTTCCCTGAAGTCAAAGCAGACTGGGAAGTCGATGAAGAAGGCCGCAAGTTCGTGATACTTTGCTACAAAAAAGAATTTAAGTACAACTTCACTGAAATAGAAAAACTCTACCGAAAGTACGAAGGCAATATTGACCCAGAGAATATTGACCCTGAAGACCAAGAAATCATCAGGAAAATCGAAGGCACTAGGTTTGACCCAGAAGAGTTTTGTTCCGAAATGTTCACCCAAATGGCTGAAAAGTACATGCAGGAAGAACACGAAAAGACTTGGAACTTAGAAGACTTAGAGAAGTACGGACCTCTCCACCAACTCATTAACAAAGCCCAAGAGGAACTACAACGCGATAAAACTGCTAAAAACTTCAGATTCTAGTTTAAATTGTTAGTAAGTACCACCTGGTAAAAACATGGCAGAAGGAAAGAGAATTCTGATGATTGTTGGCGACTTCGTCGAAGACTATGAAGTCATGGTGCCTTTCCAAACCCTCCAAGCTGTTGGCCACACAGTGCATGCTGTTTGTCCAGGCAAGAACTCCGGAGAAAAAATAGCTACAGCTGTGCACGACTTCGAAGGCCACCAAACTTACTCAGAAAAACCTGGACACGGATTTACTGTGAACGCAAACTTTGACGACTTAAATGTGAACGAGTACCATGCTTTAGTGCTGCCTGGAGGCAGAGCACCAGAATACCTGCGCTTGAACCAAAAAGTCATTGAAGTAGTCAGGCACTTTTCTGAAGCAAACAAACCAATTGCTTCGATTTGCCACGGCTTACAAATACTTGCAGCAGCTGACGTTCTTAAAGGCAAACGCGTGACTGGCTATATGGCGTGTGCTCCGGAAATAAGACTTGCTGGGGCTACATATGAAGACTGTTCTCCCAACACAGCAATAACTGACGGGAACCTCTGCACTGCAGTTGCTTGGCCTGGACACCCAGCCTGGCTTGCCCAGTTTTTAAGTGTATTGGGCACTAGCATAACCCACACCTAATAAAATGGACATAGAAGAATTAGTAAACGAAAGTCTTGTCCCGATACACGAAATAGAAGAGAACCTGTACTTAGGAAATAAAACTGCAGCAGAGAACTTAGACTTGCTGCAAGAAGTTGGTATTCAGTGCATTGTTCAGTGTTTAGAGTCCAAAAAGTTTTCTAAAATCTACCCTAAGTTCGATTATTACTTTGTGCCACTTACCGACTTAACTTCTGCTAACTTAAGTAAGCACACCCCTGGTGCCATTAAGTTCATTCACGAAAACAGAAAACACGGCAAAAAAGTCCTTGTGCACTGTGCAGCTGGCATTTCACGCAGTGCAAGCATCATTATTTCTTACATAATGGCTGAGTACCAAATTAGCTTTGAAAGAGCCCTATTGGTAGTCAAGAACAAAAGAAACTGCGTAAACCCTAACTTCGGTTTCCGTTTCCAACTCAGAAACTTCGACCCACACAGCTTGGCAAAATTCTTAAACTAACAAAATTAAACTGAAGGAGGAAGGTCTTTAACTTTCTTCCCCTCCCTCCAAATCCCTTGTTTGACTCTTCCGTCAGTGTACAGCACCCTTCCTTCTCCGTGCATCTTTCCGTTCTTCCACTGGCCTTCGTACTTCTTCCCGTCACTCCAGATATAGGTTCCCTTTCCGTGCTTTTTATCTAGCTTGTAGTCTCCTTCGTACCGCCGACCATCTTTCCAGGTGTAAACTCCTTTTCCGTGCATGCTGTTGCTCACCCACTCTCCTTCGTATTTCCTTCCGTCCATCCACCTGCACACTCCTTTTCCTTCTATTTTGTTGTGGAACCACTCTCCACTGTAAAACGACCCGTCCACCCAGTAGTAAACTCCGAATCCATGCTTCTTGCCCTTGCAGTAAAACCCTTTGTAAATTGACCCGTCACTCCAAGTCTCTACTCCAAACCCTTGTTGGTAGTCTTTTTGCCACTCTCCTTCGTACTTAGCTCCGCTGTAGTGCAAGTACACTCCTTTTCCGTTGGCTTTGTCTGCAACCCAAGACCCTTCGTAAGTGTCTCCATCTACGTGCCAAAACTTGCCTTGACCCTGTGCTCTTCCGCTTTTCCACTCTCCTTCGTACTTAGCTCCGTCTGGCCACTCCTGGATCCCCCACCCTTCTCTTTCTCCGTTGAGTAAGTCTCCTGTGTACACTGCTCCATTTTCAAGTTTCAAGGACTGACTGCTTTCTAAATTCCTGAGTTTCAGGCCAAACTCCTCATTTTTTAAATGTTTAATTTGCGGCAAACTATGTTTCCTTTGTCTGTAGCCCCGCCAAACAGCTTGGATTTTGGTTGCTTGGTTGTGTAAGTTCCTGTTGATCTTTTCTAAACTTTTAAGTTTTTCAAAAGTTTCATTTTTGATCAGCACTTCTTCTCCGGAGTTTTCTTCCTTGTTGTTGCACCCACAATACGAACAGTTCAATCCCATACTGTATATTAATATTAACAGCTCACTTATTCTTAATCTTAACCTTCAGAAACCTCAAGTCAGCTTCTAGAGTTGCAGAGTGCTCGATGTACTGCTTCTCGTTTTCCCACTCCAAAAACTTCGAAATTTCTTTCTTGCCTTCCTCGTTGATGCTTTTGATTCGTTTGTAAACTATCACTTCAAATGCTCCTAAACTAACTATCAGTGTTAAAATGCCTACTGCCAATACAACCCCAAACCACTTGCAAATCAAGTTCAGCACCATCACCAACAGCATCAGCAAAAAGAACCCCAAAAACATCAAGAACCCTTTAACTGCTAGGTTCCTTATTTTCAGGTTGGCCTTATGGGCTAGTCTCGAAACTTCTGCTAGAGTTTGTTGGAGTTTCTCCAAAGGCAACTCGTGAATTGAAGAGTAAAATGGCCCAATGTAACCGTTGGGGTGCTTGTAAGTAAACTCCAGTGTTGTAATTTCTTGAAAGTCCCTTCCGGGAGAGTTCTTGGTTTCGTTTTGGTTGAAGTTTTCTTCTTCTTTTCTCTTAGGCACTTCTTGAGGACCTTGCAAAGCCACAGGTGCTTGAAAAGGTTGGGGACTCTGGAACCTTTTTGGAGGTTCGGGGTTAGGTGCTTTAGAAATCTGGGGCTCTTTTTTAGGTGCTTTAGTAGGGTTGACAGGGTCTCCTAAGCCAGGAATGGTTTTGGACTCCTGTGGAACTTCAGAGTCATCCAAAAAAGAGAAGTGACAAACCCCAGGACTGGGAGAGTGGTCGTATACAGTACTCCACTTGTTCACACTAGGGTTTAGACTTGCTAGTCTAAAGTGCTTGTCTTGTTGTGGGTAAGAAAAGTTGTAAGGTCCGAATTTCAAACTTGAAGAGGTTTCAATGTGTGGGTCTGAAGCCGAGTAAAGAAAAATTGTAGTTTCTTTGCACGCAGTAGCTCTGAACTGCCCACAAGCTATGGAAAATCTACTATTTTCGCAATTCCTAATAAAACACGAGTTTTCAACGGGTCCTATGTAAATACTGCAGTTACGGCAATTATCCGCGTAGATTTGGGCTGAGTAGTCCAAAAGATACACTGTGCAATCTGTCAAGTTGTCTAAGTAAAACACTTGCCCGTTTATGCTGCTTGGAAGCTTGGTAAGTTCTTCCCCTGCTTTGTCTTTGAAGGAGTCTTCTCTCGCCATTACAATTATTAGTCTAGTGTTATCTTAAAACCTAAGTTCCTGTTTAAGTGGCATCATAACCTGTTTTCCTCGTTGTGCAGCTGTAAGCAAGCCAGCCCTTCCCCTTAACCCTCTACCTCTGGTTATTGCAACTCCCTTTCCCGTCGCAGTTTGCTTTATCCTAGTGAACATAGGTGCATTTTTAAGCATGTCAGGCACTATCACAAACCTGATTTGGGCTCCCCTGATGTACACCTGCTCCAGGACTTTTACTTTGCCATCTTTGGAAGTCACTGTGACTGTTTCTAGTCTGCAGTTCATTGTGTCTTCTGCGTCAACTAAGTACCCCCGGTACAACTCTCCTGTTTTAAGTTCTATTGTCACTACGTGGTTCTCTGCTTCGTGCAGTAGTTTTATTGGAACTCCAATAGACATTTAATTATTAAAGATGTTAACTAAAAACTCCATTCAGGTTCTGCGTACATTGCCCAAATGAACTTAGCCCTCAAAGTTTTGGGAAAAACTTTTTCTATAGGGACTTCATTGCGTTTGCACCAGGCAACAGTTATTCTGGGGTCCATGTAGTTTATTTTGGAAGTTCCCAACGCAACAGTCTTGTTCTCGTCTTTCATTTTGAGTTTGATTTCCATGTTCTTAACTGTGGTTTGGGTTCTGGTGATAGCTCGTCTAGCAGCTTCTTGAGAGGCTGGTGGTTTCTGGCCTTCAGGAGGGTCTACTTTCTCGCCTTTTTCTTGCAAGTGAAGTAAGTGTTTTTCCAGGAAGTTCAGGTACTCTAATTTAGTTTTAAGTTTGTCCTGCATTTTCTCAATTTGGACTTCGAAGTTCTTAGGAGTGGACTTTTGGTGGTTGCACAAAATAGCTACTTCTCTGTTGGCGTCTGTGTAGTTTTGGATTTTTTCTTCAACAGTTTTGTTTTCGAAGTTGTAGTTTTGGAGTTGCTGTTCCAAAGTAAAAGAAGCATTGTAAGTTCTGAACACTTTAGCTGACAGTCCTTCCATGAAGCTTTTTAAGTAGTCATTGAGTGAGCTTGTGTTGATGCTTTCAAATAAATCCTCGCTCGAGTTTTTTCCCTCAACGAAAAGTTGTAGGTTTTCGTACACCTCAGGGTCTACCTCCACTGTGTTGTAGTACCGCATTGAGTCTTTTCCTAAAAAGTCAAGTGTGACTTGGTTGTTGCTTCCGAAGGAAATGTGTTCAACCCTTAAAGAACAGCACCCCACTGTGTCAGCTTCTTCTTCTGACTTTTCGTTGCCCACCCTCAAAGCCAACTTGTCAATTAGGTACAAAGCAGTGCCTAGTTCTTTTTCTACTTTGTTTTCGCTTTTAATTTTGTTTAAGTAGTCTGTTCTAATCCCGTCGATGTAAGACTTCAGTTTCCGTGACTTTTCGTACTTGAGTTTGTCGCTCAGTCCCTTGAACTTGCTTGAAGCAGCTAAGTAAACATACTTCACATTTGAAAAACTGAGTTCTGGGTCTTTGTAGTAAGCAAGCCATGTCACCATGTCGTTGTGGACTACGTTTTTCCAAGCGTGTCCTGGAATGCTGCACTTGGGCACTACGTTGTCCTTGCCTATGTTGATAGTAATGTCTTCGGACTTAAGGCGGGTTTTGAGGTACCCAGCTTTGGGGTGTTGTCCTCTTCCTCTGAAGAGTCCAGGAGGCTCCACCATTAAGTTGGACACTTTTTCCCTGACTCCGTCCACAATTGCGTAGCCCATTTCTTCGTCATTTTTTTGCTTAAGTTCCCTTTCGGTTTTTTTCTCTTCTGGAGGACGGTTCTTTCTTGCCTCGCGTTGGGTTTCTAAGTGGGCTTTGATTTGGGAGAAGTCGCAGTTGTCGAGGTCCTTGATGGTGTGGTTTTTGCCTAAGAGATCTAAAAAGTTCTTTTCAAAGTTTTTTCTGAAGATTTCTTTGGTTTCCCACTCAGTGTCCACTACAGAAGCCCACCAAGTGGCGACTTCTTCTTCTTGGGCGGAAAGCACCACTGGTTCGTTTTTGTAAAGCACAGGGACTCCGTGTGGTTGGTAAGGAGGGGGGAAGGTGACTCCTTTGTGTTCCAAAGTAGTCCAGTACTTAGAGTTAGGTCCAACTAAATCTTCTTCCCACCAGTTGCTAGGTTCTGCTTTCCTTTTTTGGGGAATTTCCATTTACAACTGTTTAAATGTCAGAAAGCAAAGACTACCAAGGCTACGACCCCGACGAAGACTTCCCCGAATACGCAAACGACGACAACAAGCAAGTCAACCAAGAAATCCGCGAAAAGAAACAGTACCTCGACAAGTTCGCTGACGAGATTGAAGACGTTGACGAGAGAATCAAGATTTTGCGGGACCACTTGAGGAATGTAACTGAAGAGCTAAAAAACACCCAAACCCTAGTTGACAACGAAAACAAAGAAATCGAAAGCGAAAACCACCTGAAACAACTTGCTGAACGCCAGATCGGCAGGATATACTCTGAGTTACAAAAGCTAGAACAACAAGCGGCAGAACAACAAGACAGACTCAACTCAGTCCAAAACCAAATCTTCAAAGGAAACGAAAAACTAGACCAGTACAAACTCGAAATGAACTGGAACCAAGAAGAACTCGAACAGTGGGCACTTGCCAGTCGCCAAAAAGAGGATGACAACCTCACACTTGAAAAGTACCGCAGAGCTGACGAAGCCAAAATCAAAGAACTCACTCTGCACATCGAGAAACTCACCATGGAAGTCCGCAAGAAACAAGAAGAACTCGACAAAGAGTCCACTGAAACCCAAGCCAAACAAATCGAACTCGACAAAACAGCTGAGGAATTCAAAAGAATGCACTCTGAAAGACACGAACTCTACGAAAGACTCCAGGACGCAGTCAACGCTTGCCGCAGACTAGACCAAGCACTCCAAGAAGCTGGCGAAAGGGCCAGTCGAGACCGTCTTCGAATCAGGGACAAACAAGAGAAACTTGCCCAACGCAGCAAGTACCTCCAGAACTTACAAGCAGAAAACAAAAGGAACCAGGGAGAAATCACTTCTTACCAAAGCAAACTTGCTTCTGAACGTCTCAGAGAAATCCAAACCCGGCAAGACCTAGAAAGCTTCCGCGCAGACGTAGACATCACTAGAAACCAACTCTCTGCCTTGGCTTCTGACCTTGCAGGCAAACGTGCCCAAATCATATCCCTCAACAAAGAACTTGCCAAGCGCAAAGAAAGACTCGAACAAGCCCAGAAAAAAGCCGAACAAACACGCAAAAGACTAGCTGCTGAGTCCCAGCAAACCGAAAACCTCGAAACCAGTGCCAAAAGAGCCGAAGAGGTCTTTAAAGAGTACCAGTCCATGCAAAACAACACTGAAAAAGAAATCAGAGAACAGAAAGAAGACCTCTTCAAAAACACGCAAAAACTACTAGAACTCAGGAACCAAGAAGCCAACTTACTAGGAGAGATCAAAGGAGCTATGGCTGCAGGCAAGAACCTACAGTCAGCCATCAACAAGAAGGACCAAGAAAAGCAACGGCAAAAAACCCTGCTTTACAATGCTGACTACTTAATTCAGTCAATGCAGAGGAAAGTAGACGAAGCCAAGGGAGTCGAAATCACTGACAAAAACAAAGAGCTCTTGGAAAAAATAACTGAAAAGGAAGAAGAACTCCAACTCAAAGAACAACAGTACGAAAAGGTTTCCAAAAGTGTCAAGAAACTCAGTGACGACCTGCGACTGGTAGACAAAACCATTGAAAAGGTGAAGTCTGAAGAAAACAAACTCAAAACTAACTTTGACGAAATGAACCTGCAAATAAGGATGATTGAACAAGAAGTAGAAAAGGAAAAGAAGTCCAAAGACGAAGTTTTAGTCCAGCACGACACCATGAAACTCGAAATCAAGAAACTCAAAGACGTACTCAACAAAGAGGCTGACAGACTGTTTTCTGTGCAGAACAGAAAGTACCAACTCCAAATGAGTATGGAAGAACGCGAAAAAGAAATCTCAGTCCACAAAGACACCCTCAGTGCCCAAAAACGCGCAGCTGAAGAAGAAAAGCACAAAGTAATGGTGGAGTTGTCTGACCGCAAAAGCAAAGTCCAGAACCTAAGAACTAAGTACGAAAACTTCTGCTACAAAAACAGGTCAAATGACGAAGACGGAGAAGAAAGAACCCAGGCCTACTACGTCATCAAAGCAGCTCAGGAAAGGGAAGAACTCCAGCGCTACGGAGACGAACTAGACGGCAAAATCAAAAAAGCCGAAAGGGAAATCCGAGCTCTTTCCAACACTCTGGACCACTTGAAAGGCCGCAACTCTCGGTTCAGAGACAACCTTGTGAACAAAGGAGACGACAGTGCAGTCCACAACAAAATAGCCCTGGAAGACCAGTGCCGGAGTGCCACTGAACAACTTTCTCGCAAAGAAAAAGAACTGCGCACTCTGCAGAAACAGTACGACGAAGACATGAAGCGCCTTATCTCTGTGCAGACCAGAAACGACTCCATGACTAAGCAAATCAACGAACTCGAAAACGCCAAAGAAGAAGTTTCTAACTACGTAGAAGGACAACGTGAAAAACTCGAACGCGCAATTAAACAAGCTCGAAGAGCTCCAGAAAACGTACACTTGTCCTTAAGCATTGCGAAGACCAAAAACAGGTGTTTGACTTCGGCTTTGGCACTGATTTCCAAAGAAATGCCTGAACTCTCAGAAGTGCTTGAAGGTCCCCTCAGTGAAGCAGGAATATCTCTTCCTTCACGTCCTCCTTCTTCTGCAAGCAGTCGTGGTTAGTATATAAGTAGATAAATGGAGCCCACTATATTGGCAGCTTGTTCTCTGAACCAATGGGTCCTGGACTTCACAGGCAATCAAGAAAGAATCATCGAAAGCATCGTCCAGGCCAAAAGGGTCCACAAAGCTAAAGTGAGACTCGGGTCCCAACTAGAGATTCCTGGACTTAGCATTGAGGATCACAATAGCGAACCCGATACTATTTACCACTCTTGGAGAGTTCTGCTGGAGATCCTCAGAGTAACCCAAATACCTCCTTACAACGACATTTTGTGTTTAGTGGGAATGCCTCTTTATTTCAGAGGAATTGTGTATAATTGTGGAGTTTTTGTTTACTCAGGAAGAGTAATTTTGATAAAGCCCAAACTCATGATGGCTGACGACAAACTAAACAGAGAAAAAAGGTGGTTTACTTCCTGGAACGGAGGAAAAGAACTAGTTGAGTACACTTTGCCTCCATACATTTCAGAGGTAACTGGACAGGTAACTACGACTTTCGGAAACGGCATTTTAAAAACTGAAGATGGCTACTTGATAGGAGTAGAAACTTGGGACGAACTGGACTCGCCTATTCCCTCAAGCACTAAGTTGTACTTAATGGGAGCCCACTTGGTTTTGAACATGGGAAACAACAGCTTCCAAATGGACTCCATGAACGACAGAAACCACCACTTGAAACACGCAGCTTTGAAGTGCGGAGGAGTTTACATGTACTCAAACCAAATAGGGTGTGACGGCCACAGAAGTTACTTCGATGCAGGCTCCTGCGTCATTGTAAACGGAAACATGATTTCCCAAACCCAGCCCTTTTCCCTCAAGCAAGTTGACATTGCCTCTGCGGCTGTGGATTTGGGGGACATCGACTCAAAACGAAACACTGTTCCTTCTAGAAACATGCAGGCCAGAGACCTTGTGGGGGAAGTTTACCCACTAGTTCACGTTCAGGGTTTCAGGTTGTTGGTCAGTGACGTAGAGTCTTCTGAGATCCCCCACGAAGTCAGGCCTCTGAGCAAGCCAGAGCAAATTGCTTATGCTACGGCCAGTTACCTCTGGGACTACCTAAGAAGGTCAGGAGCAACTGGTTTCTTCTTGCCGATTTCTGGAGGTTCCGACTCTACTTCAGTTGCTATGATTGTACAGATTATGTGCCGCCACGTTTTACAAACTTACCACGGACTTTCGGGTTTCAACCACGAAGTAATGCGCACAGACCTCACACGCATATTTGGGAAAGTGCCTGAAAACTACTGCGAAATGATGCAGGAAGTTCTTCACACTTTCTTTTTGGAAACTAAGTATAGTTTTCCCGAAAGCAAACAAAGAGCAAAAAGAGTAGCTGAGGCTTTGCACAGCTCGCATTACGAAGGCAACATAGACGAAATTCTAGAAGCTTACTTGCATGCCATGAAAGATGCTACTGGCCTGGAAGAGCCTAAGTTTGTGTCCCAAGGAGGCACTGAGACCGAAGACACTGCTTTGCAGAACTTGCAAGGCCGCATAAGGATGGTCATGAGTTACATGGCAGGGCAACTCATTCCTTGGATGAGTGGCAAACGGGGGTTTTTGGTTGTTTTAGGCTCAACTAACCTTGAAGAATCCCTAACTGGCTACATCACTAAGTACGACAACTCAAGTGCCGACTTCAACCCCATAGGAGCAATTTCCAAGCTGGACTTAAAGAACTTCCTCAAGTGGTCTTCCCAAAAGTACGACATAAGCTGCTTTGAAGAAGTTTTGTCTGCAGAACCCACTGCTGAACTAAGACCACTTGAAGACCACCAAGTCGACGAAAAAGACTTAGGAATGAGTTACTCAGAAATCAACATGTTTGCTAGACTTAGAAAAACCGAACACTGCGGACCCCTTAGCATGTTTGAAAGGTGCGTTAATGAGTGGAGTGATAAAAACCCCAGCGAAATTGCAGAAAAAGTAAAAAGGTTCTTTACACTCTACGCAAGGAACCGCCATAAAGCAACTGTAATTACGCCTGCATTGCATCTTTCCTGGTTTGGTTCTGACGACAACAGGTATGACTTGAGACCTTTTTTATACAACACTGAGTTCAGTATGGAGTTCAGAGCTCTGGATAAAAGACTAGAAACCATCAACAACCCACTTTGAACTATGAAACAGTAACTAAGTCTAGATTTACTGACCAATGTCTTTAGAGTCTAGTTGCAGCCAAAGAGGCGACCACAAAATAACAGTCTTGCCTGTAGAAGTAAACAGTTGTTTGCCAGCTACCTTTTGAACTCTAACTTTGGCTATTCCGATGTTTTTGTAACTCTCAAGGACTTCAGCCACTTCGTTTCCGTCCTGGTCTAAAATTCTAGACTCATTCAGGTCTAAGTTCATGTCAACAAACTCAATTGGCATTGACGGATTTTTGGGGTTCTTAAACTCTTCGCAAACAGCAAAAGGAAGAGCAAAGGTCCTCACCTGCCCCTGGGTCTGGGTTCTTGCTACCAGTTCTTGTCCTACGTAGCACCCCTTCGAGAAGTCTATTGCGTTCAGGGCCTGGAAGTTGAGTTGGTGTGGAATCATTCCCTTGGTGTAGGGGCCTTCTGGGACTCCTGTTAGTATCCTCAGCATTTTGTAGTAATCACTTGACTCTTTGCTGATTTCATCTTCAGCTTCCATGCAGTCTTCTAGAGCTATTGTGCGCACCCCTAAAATCCGTGTTCGCGGGTCAACAAAAGCCGTGTAGCCCTTGATAGGTCTTCCCAAGTCAGGGTCAACTTCGGGTTCTTCACCTGTTTCTTCCCACTTCTGTTCTGTGCCTTCTTCCTCTTCTGGGTAAGAGCAAGGACTTAGAGTTGCATATGCCTCCATGATTCCTTCTAAGTCGTGCATCTGGACTTCTTTCCTGAAAGAAAACTTTTTGATTTGGCTCGACAGACTCTCTGAAGCATCCCTATGGACGTCAATCAAGAAAGCAGGCTCTTTTTCGTCAAAAGAGGGCACCTTTGAGATTATCGAGTCAAACATAATTCTCCCTTTAGGTTCTAGAAACAAAGCTGAAATAGCTTTTGAAGATGAATGTGTGAACTTTTCAATATCGTTTGTACAAATTCCTTGAAGTAGTCTTTGTAACTATTACTTAACACCGTCTTTTCCTTCTATCATGTGAATTGCTCTTTCTGCTAACCTTATGATGTACCCACTTGCAGACATTTATTACTTAACTAGCTTCTAAGCTTCAGAACCAAGGATAAAGACATCTAGTTTGGAGTCTTAGTATTGATGAAAAGCTTGAACGCTCAGAGACCAGTGAAGTTCTACTCATGGCTATTTCAAAGACAAAACCATACGGATTTGGAGCAAGCAAAAAACTAAGATCTTCAGAGGCCACAGTGATTGGGTTCTTTCATTAGCTATTTCAAACAGAGATAGCTTCCTAGTTTCTGAGAGCAACCACTCAATAGAAAGTTTTTAGAATAAGGAATAAAGAACCCGTGTTGATTTTGAGATTTCATCATTCTGGTTCTGATAACTCATGGTGTTAGGTTTATTAGGAACTTAGTGCTTGACTTGAGTGACAGAAGACACCCGAAGTGGACTTAAACTAATAATCAAATTTAATGTGCATAATTTCGTATTCAACTGCCTGGAAGAAGTTATTAACTGAATGAATCAGCAATTCAGTGAGTAACCAAGACCTAGAATTCAGAAGGGTAGTCGCTTTCCTAATCCACTAAAGAGCATAGTGACTCTGAGTTCCTAAGGAATTAATGAAGTTAATCTTCTTTCATGAATGCTTGCTTGGGTGTTTGATGTTTAATTATCAATCCTGAACTAAATTCTAAGTTATAGAGTCCTTCTACTACTGTTCTAAAGCACTCCCTACTTAAGATTGATCAGGTCGATGTTTCCATGCCTTGGCTCAATGAATTCATAAGCGATAGCTAGACACTTCTTCGGTAACTAAAGGATCTTAAACTAGTAAAGTTCAACCTTCTGTGAGAACTAGTTTCCTATCAGACCTCTTTCTAGTACCACCTGATAAATGGAACCTAGACTGATTGTTAGTGGAAGTGCTGATAAGACTGTCAGACTCTGGAGAGAACCAAAGAAACTATTCAACTTTGAAAGAACGGGGAACTTGAGACCTATTCTAGAGGTGTTTAAGTTCCTGAGTTCTGAGGAGGTCATGGGAATTGCAAGAGTGAATAAGCAATTCTATGAAGCCTCCTTCCACTCTGAAGTAATGGAACCTGCATTCAGACAGACTAAGATCCTTGAAGGCCATACTGGAATTGTCTTCTCAGTTGCTGTGTCTCTGAAGAAAGGGATACTAGTGTCTGCTAGTGATGATTCCACCATTCGAGTGTGGAGTCTAGCTACTGGGCAAGTAACCCAAGTACTCAATGGGCATAGTGATGGGGTATTGTCTGTGGCCATTTCTAGTGATGGCGAGTGGGTTGTGTCGGGGAGTTGGGACAATACACTTAGGGTCTGGAGTCTAGCTTCTGAACTAACTACTCAGCTACTCACTGGCCATAGTGATACTGTTAGGTCAGTGGCCATTTGTAGCAAGGACCAATTCATTGTCTCTTGTAGTTATGACACTGCACTCAGGGTATGGAGTCTAGCTACTGGAGAAGTGATTAGAGTCCTTCAAGGTCATAGTGATTATGTCAATTCAGTAGCCATTTCCAAGACTGATCATTATATTGTTTCCGGGAGTGATGACTGCACTGTTAGAGTGTGGAGTCTTACTTCTGGAGACCTGATTAGAGTCCTTCAAGGACATGGTGGCTGGGTCTTCTCAGTAGTTATTTCAAGTGACGAGCAGTTTGTAGTCTCAGGAAGTGCAGACAAAACCATCAGAGTGTGGAATCTCACTTCTGGAGAAGCTACTCAAGTACTCACAGGACACATTGGAGAAGTACTTTCAGTCAAGCTATCAAGTGATGACAAGTACTTGGTGTCTGGAGGTAGCTATGGAGACAATTCAGTGGGAGTTTGGGACCTATCTACAGGTCAACAGACTCAAGAACTACAAGGCCATACTCATCATGTATGGTCAGTTAACTTAATTTAATTCTTGAATTCTTGATTAATTTGATTGGTAGTTCTTGATGCATTCCTACATGTTCTTCATCTCTACTTAGAGTTCTTGCTTAAGTATTATTCTTGACTAGTCTTTATTCTGCTTACTCTAAGTGTTACTGACTACTTAAGTACTAACCAGTTCTACTTACACAGTGTTTATGACACTCTGTTACTAGTGATTACTTAGTGATGTTATTGAACTAAGTACTGTGTTTATTCTACAATTAGTTGATGTGTTTACTCTTGTAACTCTGTGATTACTAAGTGTGTTTCTGAGTTAATGTTCTTGTTAACTACTCTTAGTTATTGTCTGTTCAATTATTACTTAAGTAACTGTTGATATACTCCTTATTGTATTACAACTGTGTTATTACTTAACAACTATGTTCTTGTTAGTCTATAGTTTGATAACTACTATCACTAATACTTTTAGTAATATATTCTTAAAAGACTACTTAACTCTATTTACACTACTAATTATTTATTTAACCTATTCACCTCTGAAATATTTATTAGTTTATTTTATTAGGTGTTAGGTGTTAGGGTGTTAGGGTGTTAGGGTGTTAGGGTGTTAGGGTGTTAGGGTGTTAGGGTGTTAGGGTGTTAGGGTGTTAGGGTGTTAGGGTGTTAGGGTGTTAGGGTAGTTAGGGTGTTAGGGTGTTAGGGTGTTAGGGTGTTAGGGTGTTAGGGTGTTAGGGTTTAGGGTGTTAGGGTGTTAGGGTGTTAGGGTGTTAGGGTGTTAGGGTGTTAGGGTGTTAGGGTTAGGTGTTAGGGTGTTAGGGTGTTAGGGTGTTAGGGTGTTAGGTTAGGGTGTTAGGGTGTTAGGGTGTTAGGGTGTTAGGGTGTTAGGGTGTTAGGGTTAGGGTGTTAGGGTGTTAGGGTGTTAGGGTGTTAGGGTGTTAGGGTGTTAGGGTGTTAGGGTGTTAGGGTGTTAGGGTGTTAGGGTGTTAGGGTGTTAGGGTGTTAGGGTGTTAGGGTGTTAGGGTGTTAGGGTGTTAGGGTGTTAGGGTGTTAGGGTGTTAGGGTGTTAGTTAGGTGTTAGGGTGTTAGGGTGTTAGGTGTTAGGGTGTTAGGGTGTTAGGTGTGTGTAGGGTGTTAGGGTGTTAGGGTGTTAGGGTGTTAGGTGTTAGGGTGTTAGGTGTTAGGTGTTAGGGTGTTAGGGTGTTAGGGTGTTAGGGTGTTAGGTGTTAGGGTGTTAGGGTGTTAGGGTGTTAGGGTGTTAGGTTAGGTGTTAGGTGTTAGGGTGTTAGGTGTTAGGTGTTAGGGTGTTAGGGTGTTAGGGTGTTAGGGTGTTAGGGTGTTAGGGTGTTAGGGTGTTAGGGTTAGGTGTTAGGGTGTTAGGGTGTTAGGGTGTTAGGGTGTTAGGGTGTTAGGGTGTTAGGGTGTTAGGGTGTTAGGGTGTTAGGGTGTTAGGGTGTTAGGTGTTAGGGTGTTAGGGTGTTAGGGTGTTAGGGTGTTAGGGTGTTAGGGTGTTAGGGTGTTTAGGGTGTTAGGGTGTTAGGGTGTTAGGGTGTTAGGGTGTTAGGGTGTTAGGTGTTAGGTGTTAGGGTGTTAGGGTGTTAGGGTGTTAGGGTGTTAGGGTGTTAGGGTGTTAGGGTGTTAGGGTGTTAGGGTGTTAGGGTGTTAGGTGTTAGGGTGTTAGGGTGTTAGGGTGTTAGGTGTTAGGGTGTTAGGGTGTTAGGGTGTTAGGGTGTTAGGGTGTTAGGGTGTTAGGTGTTAGGGTGTTAGGGTGTTAGGGTGTTAGGGTGTTAGGGTGTTAGGGTGTTAGGTGTTAGGGTGTTAGGGTGTTAGGGTGTTAGGGTGTTAGGGTGTTAGGGTGTTAGGGTGTTAGGTGTTAGGGTGTTAGGGTGTTAGGGTGTTAGGTGTTAGGGTGTTAGGGTGTTAGGGTGTTAGGGTGTTAGGGTGTTAGGGTGTTAGGGTGTTAGGGTGTTAGGGTGTTAGGGTGTTAGGGTGTTAGGGTGTTAGGGTGTTAGGGTGTTAGGTGTTAGGGTGTTAGGGTGTTAGGGTGTTAGGGTGTT